>LR812536.1:23189049-23789049 GCA_903798195.1 Danio kyathit | reverse complement strand
AATGCTTTGTAGATAGTTTGAATTGTACATTAAAATAAAGTGACCAAAAATAAAGTTTTTATTACATCAGTTTACACCTTATTTAGTAAAGGGTCATGAAACACTGGACTAAATATTCTGAGATTGTAGCATATATGTTAGCTTTACATGTAGGGAATAACTGGCTAATTTTGCACTTCCTGCCCTTATTTTTATCTTCTAGGCTTAAAATCTATCTAGGGTGGTGATGTAGCATAGGACTGTTAGTTCTGACGTGTCTGTGTCTAATTATTATTCACTACTTTTCTTATCCTATGAGAAAAGCTATACTTCTGAAGTACTCGCTCAAGCTGTGAAGTTGGTGTGCAGTACACTGTTAGACATTTCAAAGGGTTTTTACAGTAACTTAGTGGCAACACTGTTGTAAAGGGTATATTCGCTGTATATGTTGTTTGATGTGACAAAAATTCCCATAATGCAACTGTGAATCCAGTTATTTACTGTAAAAAGAATTTGCAGTATTATACTGGGTGAAATACAGTAAATAACTGTGCAAATTACAGAAATGTCTAACAGTGTAGTTATGAAGGTTTTCAGGGTGGGTCGCAATGTTGCTGGTGTTGTCAGAAAACAAGAACTTCTACATGTCTGTACAAAAATGTGCGAAAACAGCAACATTTCCCACTTGCATTTGGAGGACTGATGAGTTCGGACTCTTGAACACTGCTGATTGTTCACACTATATGAAATGTTTACATTCATGATGTAAATTCAAATGTTACTGAGATATTATGCAATTTTGGATATATATCTTCAGACTCACTAGGAAGCTCAAATCAGAGCTAAAATCTGCTAAATGCACACTTGTTCTAAACCATTATGTTTTATGATGTAAAAATTTCACTAAAATTATAAGTGGACCTCGGAGAACATTATAAAATAAATAATAAATCCAGCTCATGAACCCCTTTAAGAGAAACTTCTGCTTGCTTTCATTATGTCTTATTATCTTACAATATAAAACTGATTTTCCAGGTCACTAAATTAAATTATGCATTCAGTTGCATTAAATATCATTGATGAATATATCTTTTCTGATCCTTTAAGACAAAAGACATTCCTTAAATCAAAAGAACACACTGTAATTTTCAAAAAAAAAAAAAAAAAAAAACCTTAAACTTGGCTCAAAAAAAGCATTGCACCCACTTTTTTTATTTTTAAGAGTGAAGCCATGAAATTTTGTATGTGGATTCAGCAACTCATTACTAGGCTCTCTGCCAGACAGTGACGGCTGTCGTAAAACCCTGACAAAACATCTAAATGTCTAAAAATACAACCTAGGTACAAGTGCTCCTCGCTACATATACAGATCATGCATTTTTCAAGCTACCAAAAATTTTTTGAAACCACTAAAAAAAAAAAAGAGTACAGTCACATACTTGCTCTTAATAAAAATGAGAAATAGTTATTTCCATCATATCTACACTATAAGCCAAAATACTAACAGGTTTATTGGAGCTTTTATAGGATACTCTTAACATTTAAGTTTAAAAAGTGGTAAAAAATTATTCCTGGTTTAATTAGGTCCTAAGTTGAACAGAAAGTCATATTGCAAAATAAAATGAATTCCTTAATATTTTTCTCTTGTTTTTTTTTTTAATACAAGTATCTGGAAATATAAACTTATTCCTAAATCAATATACACATATTTAAATTGCAAACTGAATATATGAATTACTGTTTTCTGAGAAACAAAACAAAATTAAGTTCTTTAAGGGTGCTTTCACACTTGGTTCAATTGCCTGGACCGTACCCAAGTTCGATTGTCCCCCCTTGCCACCTTCTCGGTTGGTTTGTGTTCACACTGTCTTTTTTCCTTCTGAACCCCGGTACGCTTGCATCATCGAGCTGCTGTTTTGTTTACGGCTGTTGCTAGGTGACAGTCACGAAAGCAGCGCCAAAATGGAAAGACTTCCGCACATCGCGGTCGATTTGCTTTTGCTGAATCTTTTAGTTTTGGACATACAGAAAGCGACTCGCGTCCATCTGCCGCAAAAATATTATAAACATTCAGAACATCACACAATGTCTGCAGAAGCTGTTTTTGGAGGAGACAAGCAGACATCACTGTGTATCACTGTGTTTGCCCTGGCTCAGTCCCGCTTGTCACCAAGGTAAAATACGTGACACACACACACACACAAATGAACGTTATGAAAACGATAGTTTGCTGTACAGTTGGCGGTTCACTTCTGCTATTTGGTATGATTGCATTCATACTAGAAGTGAACCGTACCAGAGTTCACATGAACCGTACCCTAGACCACCTATTTCAGGCAGACTCTGGTACGGTTCACGGGTGCGCACCCGAGTTCAGAAGACACGTTCACACTAGCTAAACGTAGCGTACTATGACGTCAAACGAACCCGGGTGCGGACCAAAAGTGCTAGTGTGAAAGCACCCTAAGAGTTCATGTTTAAAACAAAAGCACATCATCAACAAGTTAGGAAAGCTTTTGGGCCCTATTTTAATGATCTAGACGCAAAGTCTAAAGTGCATGGTGCAAAAGCAATTTCCAGCAAACGAATAAATGAATAATAACCCCATATGGTGATGTGTACAGGAAACTCTCACATGAAAGCACTTCACGTAAACACCTTAATTATATTATTATCTATTAAGGCAAATAACTAGATTACAGATGTCCATGTAAGCATAATCAGTAGTGTCCAGGGACGGATCTAAAAAAATTATTCATGGGGTGGCAAGGGGGTGGCATTAAAATTATGAGGGGTGGCAACACTAAAGCAAGCATCCTTGCATGGTTTTTGTGGATTCAAGGAACGGTATTCTTATTCGGTGTATACACTGTGCACATTTTTACATTGTCCTAAAAAATGAAATAAAGGCTGATGTGTGATTGACTTGAACCTGATATCTGGATTGGAAAGTCAGATAAATTAAAGGAGATGGTATGGTATGTTTACCTTCTCTTTGCTGAGTTCTATGCAAATCTGTAGCGAGTTTAAGGGTGCTTTCATACTAGCACTTTTGGTCCGCACCCGGGTTCGTTTGACGTCATAGTACGGTACGTTTAGCTAGTGTGAACGTGTCTTCTGATCTCGGGTGCACACCCGTGAACCATACCCGAGTCCGCCTGAAAGAGGTGGTCTGGGGTACGGTTCATGCGAACTCTGGTACGGTTCACTTCTAGTATGAATGCAATCGTACCAAATAGCGGAAGTGAACCGCCAACTGTACAACAAACTATCGTTTTCATAACATTCATTCGTGTGTGTGCGCCACGTATTGTACCTTGGTGACAAGCGGGACTGAGCAAAGCACAGTGATACACAGTGATGTCTGCTTGTCTCCTCCAGAAACAGCTTCTGCAGACATTGTGTGATGTTCTAAATGTTTATAATATTTTTGCGGCAGATAGACGCGAGTCGCTTTCTGTATGTCCAAAACTAAAAGATTCAGTAAAAGCAAATCGACCGCGATGTGCGGAAGTCTCCATTTTGGCGCTTTGCTTTCGTGACCGTCACCTAGCAACAGCTGTAAACAAAACAGCAGCTCTATGACGCAAGCGTACCGGGGTTCAGAAGGAAAAAAGACAGTGTGAACACAAACCAACCGAGAAGGTGGCAAGGGGGGACAATCGAACTTGGGTACGGTCCAGGCAATTGAACCAAGTGTGAAAGCACCCTAAGTCTATGCCAAATTTGATTAACAAAGCATGACAAACAATGCAAACTGCATATGGATACAACTTCTCAGTGAATCAAGTTTCCTTAAGTCAAAAACAAATAATACACAACATACACTACACTGAACAATTTCGATTAGCTAACAAGGTAAGGCTAACAATAAATATAACTGATTCAAAAAACTTGCTATTTAGTTGTCATATAACTAGCAAGCAACTATCTCAGACAACACATAGATTTTTTTTAACCTTAATTTGGCATTCATTTTTTAAGTAATAAAGTAATTCAGTACCTGGATTTGTTTCTCAACTTTAGCATATCGATGGACTGGACACGGCCAAATGCGTTGTTGTCACGTGATGCCAGTTATCAAAGGTTCGGACAATCTTGAATATTCAAGCTACTGAACAATATACTTTTGAAAATAGTTTACAGTTAAGCTGTTAGTCATTAATATACGCGCGGATATCGGTCAAAAAACACTTTTGGTTTGTTAAAAGTAGGGGTGGGCGGATCGATCCTAATATCGATAGTATCGATACGAACGTTGGTATTGATATCGGATCGATACTAGCCTTCCGAGATCGATACTTTTATTTAAATTTCATCTAATTTACGCTAAAGTACATTGCTCCGGTTTCCTAAAAGAGCGGACATGTCTCTAAACACCCCGCTCCTTTTATATCTCATATGCACCGTTGCTCCTTCTTGCTCTACTGTTATTAGTTGTCCTTTCATCACGTGACTCAGCAGCGCCAAAGCGCAAGCACATTTGGCTGTTCTGAGATGACGGAAAGAAAGAGGAGCGCTGTTTGGAGTTATTTTACTGCAGTAAACGAAAATATTGCAAACTGCGATGTTTGTAGAAAGTCTATTTGATACTGTGCCAACACTACAAGTCTACACAAACGCATAAAACAACAGAAAAAAGAGAACGCCGAGCTGCAAAAAAAAGGAGAGAAGAGGAGGCAAATCCTACAGACAGACCCCCAGCATTGCCAGCCCTGTGACAGGTCACTGGCCGAGTCGTTTCGGAGAGGCAATGAATATCCAGATAGGTAGCTACAGTGGTGAAATTAATATTTGAGTCATATAGGACATTCAGTATTAGTTAATGTCAATTTGAAGAAAAAAAAAAGATTACTTGGTCATAGTTGAACTTGTTACTTTCATCAGGCTGATTAAATATAGCCTATATAGTCAGCATATATACCTGCTATTTATATGAATTATTTTGGAATAGGCATGGGCCGGTATAAGATTCTGACGGTATGATAACCTTGGATAAAAATATCACGGTATCGCGGTATTGTGATTACTACTCTAAAATATATTCTTTTTAAATCTCTGGGTAAAAAACTAAAAGTTTTTTCCCCTTTGAACACAATATATTTTATTTTGAGAAACATTTATAATATTTTGGAGCAGTAAACATGCCAGGCTAAATAATGAAAATGAATCATTGACTTCTGCTGTCTTTATAAGTTTCAAAAACACAGATTTATTTACAATTTAAAACGGCATCTTTGGATATCTTTTCTGCTGGCGATGCTGTTGTTAAAAAAAAATGTAAATAAAAAAATCTTACACATTTATTAGGAACGGTATTAAAGAAAATTTTGGCGGTATGATAACCTTGACTTTTCCAAACCGCGGTATACCTTGAAAACGGTTATCGTCCCATGCCTATTTTGGAATTTAAAAATATACAGTGATGGCCAAAATGATTAGAAAGGCAGTTTTTTCACCAGCTAAAAAAAATGGTTTTAAGTCAGTTATCTTTTGCTGTAGTGTGTTAGTAGGAAATAATAATATAAAAACATTTAAAAACACTTAACACATTTTTTAGCTGGTGAGAATACAGGTGTTCTAATAATTGAAATGGAAATGTCAGAATATCCCTCATTATATATAAGCAACTGTTTGCACTTTGATTATAAAATAAGAAATAAATGTTTAGTGTCTAATGAAAGAGAAACACTTTATTTTGTTATTTTGAACAAAACAGTGAACAAACAATGAAAAAGTTTGAAAACATTTGTTCGCCAGTAATAATTTTGTGGTCTTTGTTTATTAAAAATGTATTTGAAATGCGTATTGTTTTACATTTATTTGTTTAAAGACATTGAAGAAGTGCTAAAAGAGAAATGGTTTTGTTATTATTATATTATCGTTTCTGAACAAAGAACCTAGGCTGAAGCAAATTTAAAAAACTTCATCTCTAGTAATAAGTTTATGTTTGCAAATCCAGAACATTACAATAATAAAAAATGTTTTTATTTGGCTTAAAAGTGTTTAAAATGTGTCCTGGGTTTTAATAAATACATTTAATTATAGCTGCTTTGAGAGCCTTCAACTCATAAATCATCACACACTGTTCTCCCCTACAGAAAAGTACATTTAGGTTCAAGTGCATGCTTTTTAAAGTAAAAGTATCAGTATCGGTATCGATATCGGCGATACTGGCCCTGTATTTACTTGGTATCGGATCGATACCAAATTTTGCAGTATCGCCCAGCCCTAGTTAAAAGAGCCTAATTGACGATTGAGTTATTTGTTTGTGTGATGACCTCGCTGCACTAAATGTCTTTGATTCACTAAAACGAAGCAGTTCATAAGAGTTGTTTGTTCAGACCACTGACACCATTCAAAGGTTCGGAGTCCGGACAATCTTGAAGATGCAAGCTACTGAACAACATACTTTTGAAAATAGTTTACAGTTAAGCTGTTAGTCATTAATATACACAAAGATATCAAAATAACTGCTTCGGTTTGTTAAAAGAGCCGGATTGAGTCATCTGTGTGTGATGATCTCGCTAGTTGCACTAATTGATTCACTAAAACAAAGCAGTTCATAAGAGTCGTTTGTTCGGACTATGCTTTAATAGAAAGACGAGATTTTGTTCTATTATTTATGGGTTTTAGCGTGGAATAAAGAGCAACAACGGAAATACAGGTGAACAAACCCCGGAGGGTGGTTTAATTGAACAAAGGTAAGATGTAAACAAACTAATATTTAAAGGTTCGCGAAGTTTCGGTGGTGTGTTGTGCTCACTCTCAGTGTGGATGTGCTCAAGTGCAGAGTTCACGAACTATAATCTGTAGGAGATAGTGGTTAGTGGCCTGCTGAAGGCGCTTGATTACCCGAAGGGATCGCTTGGTTTCTTACTAGCTCTTCCAGGTGTCTGTCCTTGCTTTTCGGGGCGACGCTGATAGATGATTGGGACACTCGTCACACTATAGGCTATTTTATGTCATTAAAATAGAGAGTCGCTGCTGTAAATCGGTTGAGGAAACGCTTTTATTTTTAGGACACCAGTGCTGGGGTGGCAAATGGGGTATAGACCAGAATGGCATCCTGCTGATTTATTCAAAGGGCACTATTTTGTCAGACGGTTCACCGGTCAGGTATACATCCGCGCTAGTATATCAAGTTGAAAGTCATCATCATAGCTTGCGTAGAATAGACCCAGCTCCCAACCCAACTTTGAGAATAGATTAATGGCGATATTTTTTTTATTGCGCGATAAGTCTCGCGTTAACGCAGCACGTTAATGCCGATAACGGCCCAGCACTAATTTTTTCACATCGAACTGGAACTAAGAAGAACTTTGGGTGTTGAACATTGAACTTGGACTCTGAACCACTGCTTTCATTTAAATTTTACTTCTTTTTTTTTTCTCCATTATTGTACGTGCGACACGTGATTTGTGAAACTGAATTTGTCTGAATTTATAATCTGAAGTGTTGGTGATTTCAGTATATTTTATATACATAAATTGCTTTATTCTAGTATTCATAATATTGAACTGTTTTTGACATTTGTTTATTTATTTTATTTTGTTTTCATCATTTAACTTGCTCAAACAATATACTTACCTCGTTCATTTATCTGTATCTTTGAGTCTAACTTATTTATCTATCTAAAATTGGTTGTTATTTCTATACACTCTCGTGAGCGAACTAAAATCTTATGATATCTGGTCCTAAGAAGAAAATAGCAAAAGCACAATAGTAAGCACATCTATAACGAATAGATACGGGTTACAGATGCATACGTCCTCAAAACCCGACAGGTAGACAAATCTAAACTTGTTTTTATTAAAACAAATATAAATAAGCATTTAATAAATAATACAAAAGCAAATTGTCATGAATAAATTGAAAAAAACATCCAGTCATGAAAAAGGCATGGAGGTGGTGGTTTTTATATTTATGAATAATAATTTTTGTAACATTTTAATCCTTAATTTTTTTTCATTTGTAAATATATTTGTGTACTGCAAGAGTTCTTATTATTTGTCATTTTTGTATTTTCACATAAATGTGTCTTGACTAAAGAATCTATAGATATTTAAACAGGAAAAAAAACTGAGGAAGAATATCACTTTTTTCACATCAAACTTATTTATATTCAAGTCTTTTGGATCATAACTATTTAACCCTTAAATGAATAGTTCACTCACTCACTATTTACTCACCCTGAAGTGGTTCAAAATCTTCATGACTTTCTTTATTCTGTTGAACACAAAAGAAAACGATCCAAAAGAAAGTCCAAAGACATGCGCTATAGGTGAATTGGGTAGGCTAAATTGTCCGTACGTATGTGTGTGAATGGAAGTGGGTATTTCCCAGTAATGGGTTGCAGCTGGAAGGACATCTGCTGCATAAAACATATGCTTGATAAGTTGGCGATTCATTCCGCTGTGGCAGCCAACCCCAGATTAATAAAGGAACTAAGCCGAAAATAAAATGAATGAATGAATGAGCAAAAGAAAATATTTTGAAGAAAGCTGAAAACCTGTAGCTATTGACTTACATAGGAAAGACATACTATGGGAGTTTTACAGATTTACAGCTATCTTCAAAATATCTTCTTTTGTGTTCAACAGAACAAAAAAAGTCAGGAGGTTTAGAACAAGGGGAAGTGAATGATGACAGACTTTTCCATTTATTTAGTTAGTTAGTTAGTTAGTTAGTTAGTTAGTTAGTTAGTTAGTTAGTTAGTTAGTTAGTTAGTTAGTTAGTTAGGGAAAATGCAAATAATGTTGGAATCTGTTGGAAGTCGCATTGTGAAACTTATTGAATATTGAACTATTGTTTTATTCAGTTTTGTGCTTTATAAAATATCTAAAACTGACAATCTCTTAAACTTAGTTTAAGCCAGAAGTGTCCAAACTTTTTTTAATGAATGGCCAAAAATCAAACTTGATTGAGGGTGGTGGGACAAAGTTAAATATACAAAATTGTATTACATTAAAGTTGCCATGGTAATTTCCTAATAAATATTTAAAAAATGTATAATCATATTAATAATTATATATATTTTTTACATTTTACAATGAACTTCTTCTATTCATTCATTCATTTAGCGCATATAACATGCACTATAGGTGAATTGGATAAACTAAATTGGCCGTAGTGTATCAGTGCGTGTGTGAATGTGAGAGTGTATGAGAGTGTGGGTTGCGGCTTGAAGGGCATCCGCTGCGCAAAACATATGCTGGAATAGTTGGCGGTTTATTCTGCTGTGTCGATCCCTGATAAATAAGAGACTAAACCAAAGGAAAATGAATAAATGAAAATGCATTTTAGGTTATCTGACAACACATATCAATATTTACTCTCATCTGCAACAGAAAAAGAATATTCATTCCACTGTGGCATTCTCTGATAAATCAGGCACAAAGCTGAAAGAAAGTGAGCGAGTTAGTGCAACAAAAAGTTTTCCTTCTCTTGATCTCATATCTTCTGATTTTCCCTCTTCTTCTTTTATGCAGCCATAGACGTCGATTGATGCCATTATCGTGGCTCACTTGTGGAAGGCGAAGAGCGCAGAAGTCTCCGCTCCGCTGCTTGACTGAGCGTTAACCTGTGAGTTTGACCCAGTTTTCTGGCCTGTGCGCGTAAGGTTGGTGTGAGTTGCGTTCAGTCCTCATTAATCACTTCTGTTCCTCGCAGGGCTTTGTGTCATCATTACACACTCACCTGCTCCATCTACAAGTGCTCTGGCACATTTGAATATTCCATTACCTATATGCAAATGCTCTGACTCTGCCCTGGGTTATGATTTATATGGGTTTGCGACAGACCTCCACACACATATTTCTACTTGTGAACAAATCCTCCAGGCTGAGCGAGATCACCTGCCACATTAAGGTCTCCAGAAGTTATAGATTATTCATCTTACAGTTTATGTTATGAGCATATTGTGTGGCGGCGTAGTTCAAAAGCAAGGATGTGCTGTAAGTGTAAAAACGCAGAGGCAAATTAATGTTCTCATCAATACACTGTTGCCCACAACAACCTGATTTATTTTCTTGAAGTGTGCATTTTGTTATGTATTCTTCACATTCGATACTGATTAAGTGAACAGAAAGACTAATTCAGTCCTCTAGGAGTTGTTCTTTCCATATTAGCTAATATTGACTAGCATTGTGGCAAGGTTATAAACAAACATTCTTCCAGTTACATTAATAGGACGCTTATTCAAAGTTGTCTTGTCTTAATGCTCAGGCTTCACATGCTGCCAGTAATTTCCTACTTCTTACTTTGGAGGTTGTAATTAGGGTTACCACTTTTAATACAAAAAAATAAGGGACGCATACTGCAGCGGGGGCCACATCCCATGGGGGCCACAAAAACAGGCTTTGGATGACCAATTTTTGCAGTAACACCTATCCAAACATGTAAACAGCACATATACATTACTAGCTACAAACATTAGCTAGTAAAGTTTTTATATAGCCTATTTCTAATTTTAAAATTTGGAAAGTTGCCATTTACTAGTTTATTTTCTTTACATGTCAGACTTAATCTAAACAAGCAAATCATAATATTACATTGGAACGTGATCCACTTACATTGTATTTACAGAATTTTTACAAATTACAATTTGTGACCCAGTGTGTGAAAACCAGGCCAAATCTAATTCTGAGTAGTGATGTGCGGATCGATACTAAAATATTGATATCTCCGATACCAGCTTTGTATGTTCTAGAATCAATTATCTTATCAAAATATCGATATTTCAGTAATTTGGAGCAAATATGTAGTTTATTGGAAATAGAAATACAGTGGAAAGTAACCACAATTTCCCTAGTTTATCTGAATATGCCAACTTAGTCGGAACTACTTGTTCTTTCGCCTGCAAAGTCATGTGCGTAATATGGCAAAATACAACTGCAGTCAGATCACGCTAGCTAGCCAGTAGCCACTCAGTGCGCTGGCACATGTTGTTCAATTGCTATGTCATTGGATATGGGCGACCGCAAGTGAAGTTATGTGTGGAGCTATTTCACTTTTTAATAAACTCAAACGGTGCAGTTTGTGACACGTGTAACAAAACAGTGAGGTACTGTGGTAATACCACAAACCTAATCAAACATCTACATAGAAATCGCAAGACAGAATATGACAACATCAGAAGAGGAGGAAAGGAGAGGCACAGGTGCTGCTAGGGCGAGACAGACATCGCATTCAGAGTCCTTAGGTGCAGCAGGCAGGCATTATCCAGGTACAGAGGGAGAAAATACGGCGATGGGGCTGTATTTTGGGGGCTTGGGTTTTTGTGACAATGATAAAACAACGGAAAAAGGTTCAAAATACTTTCATGGGAACCGGATTAAAATGTCACTAAACGTAGAAGTGTGAATGTTTTTTTTTTAAATGTTCAGGCAGGCGTTTTAAGATATACATGCTCAGATGCTGTCAATAAATATGTAAGTTGGCTTTTTTGTATGATAATTCTTCATCAATAAACAAGAATAACCCGTAATATGTCTCGTATTCAGTATGACGTGACACTTTTAAGTACACTACTTGCTACTTTAATTTCCCAAACAGTCATTTTTGGGCAAAGTATCGGATCGGTATCGTCGATACTTGCCTTCATTTTACTTGGTATCGGATCGGATAGGAAATCAGTGGTATCGCACATCACTAATTTTGAGAGAAAGTTTGATTTTATTCATTCACTGTGATTCCAGTTGTTGGCATGATTTTACTCCGTTAATAATAATATTTTTATTATTTTCAGACTCCGTCAATATTAATATTTGTATTATTTTCAGACTCAGTTAATAATAATATTTGTATTATTTTCACAGACTCGGTTAATATTAATATTTGTATTATTTTCACAGACTCAGTTAATATTAATATTTGTATTATTTTCACAGACTCAGTTTATATTAATATTTGTGTTATTTTCACAGACTCAGTTAATATTAATATTTGTGTTATTTTCACAGACTTAGTTAATATTAATATTTTTATTATTTCCAGACTCCGTCAATATTAATATTTGTATTATTTTCAGACTCAGTTAATATTAATATTTGTATTATTTTCACAGACTCAGTTAATATTAATATTTGTATTATTTTCACAGACTGTTCTTTATTTCATGTAGAAAACAGTAAATTACAAAAACAAATGACTCCAGCTAGGTTTTCACAGACTAGCTCACATTTTTAACATTAATTAGCAATTAACCTAAATATTGTTGGTAATAATTACACTGTCATTAACATGTCTGCTTCGGGAGAGACTTGGGGTACGAAGAACTGTCTGACTGTCTTGACGGACTGCTTAAAAGACCCGCCCTCCTCACTGGACAGTTAAAAAGACCAATCAAACTAATGATGACATCAAGTATTACCCCATCAAAAGTAGAAAACGAGGCATCTTCATAAAATGCGTGTGGGATGATTTGTATGAGAAGCTACTTTAAAAAAATGAAAAAAATACGGGACAAAACCCAATTCCGTATTTTAAGGGACGGGTGGCAACCCTAGTTGTAATTCCAATTGTGTTGTGTTCAAATGTCGTTGTTGTCAGAAGAAAAACTGGAATAATGAACCTTGACAGCAGGTTTATTCTTGATGAAATCTACTATGTATTAAAGAGATATTTGGATACTTAGAAGATTTACATAACCAGATTTTTTTTGTGTGTGTTTAAAATTCAAATCTAGACACTTCAAAATATCCTGAAAGTATCTCTGAAAGTCTTTAATGTGAACGTTAGCAAAGTATTTATTGGAACTACTATAATGAATGAATTAATCAATCAATGTCAATCAATGGCCCGACAGAAGGTATTGAACCTGGGTCAGTTAATGGTGAGTTAAACCACTGAGACACATTGGGAGTTTTGTTGGACCCAAACAACAGTAGGGATCCAGAAAACAAGGGTTTATTAAAAAAAAAAGTCAACTTCGATTCTTCTCAGAATGAGGTAGCAAAACAGGTTACAAAGGTTCTTCTCAGATGGTTCTAACAGTTCTAACAGTATTATAAACACAAAGAAAACTCCATGATGGGAGAAAGCAAACAACAAATGAGCAAGCAACTGGGGAAAACAAATTACATGTGGTCAAGGGACCACTAGGTCACAGGGTACTGACTCAAAAACCGAATAAAGCCGCGGTCACACTGGACTTTTCCCTCCATAGACTTCCATTCATACCCACGCGAATGCGTCAGACCGGAAATGCAGGGTCATGCATCAGATTTTGCAGGTTGCTGTGGTGCAAAGTTCAAACTTGGTGAACTCTGACCTGCGAAATCGCATCACTTCACTGCGTGAGACCAATCCAGGATCAAAACATGACCTTTCTAAACAGAAATTTAAAACATGGAGCAATCGCTCGCTTTTTTTAATGTCTAATCATCTTGTTTAATCCCGCCCCTTTTCGCAGCACCGTACGACAGAATTTCGCAAGCTCAAACGCTAGTGTGACTACGGCTTAAGGAACAGAGAGAACTTACACAAATACACAGGCTGTAACATGTCACAGGTGATTGAAATTAAGTAAACAAGAACACACGAGGAAGAACTAAGGCAGCGGGGGAACACAGGGACCTCTAGGGGAATGGAGACAAAGTGCAGGATGGTGACACTCATTCATTTATTTTATTTTCGGCTTAGTAGCTTTAATAATCAGGGGTCGCCACAGCGGAATGAACCGCCAACTTATCCAGCATATGTTTTACAAAGTGATTCAGCCTTTAGCTGCAACCCATCACTGGGAAACACCCACACACTCATTCACACGCATAAACTACGGACAATTTATCTTACCCAATTCCCTTATAACGCATGTCTTTGGAGTGTGGGGGAAACCAGACCACCCGGAGGAAACCCACACAAACACTGGGAGAAAATGCAAGCTCCACACAGAAATGCAAACTGACCCAGCCAAGGCTCGAACCAGCGACCTATTGCTGTGAGGCGACAGCGCTACCCACTGCACCACTGTGTCGCTCCAGGTGCCAATCATATTAATTATATGTGTTCTGTTCTAATATGCTCATGTGTGCCCAAAAATGAAAATAGTTTAATACGCAGGTCTGTGCCTCTTAATTCACCAGTTGTAGGTTCACTAGTCAATTTTAGAAATATCTGCATCATTAGTAAAAAATCTAAATACATTGACTTCAATCAAGAATCAAATAATCAAATCAGAATCAAACAAAGAACATATTTTTGATTATCTTTACACAACTGGATTCAGACATGCTACAACCTAATAGACAAGGGTGACCTTGGCTGTTCAAAATTATTTGTATACTTGAGCAGGCAGTTTAGAGCTTTAGAAAATTTAAAGTGTGCAAAATTTGTATCGGACGACACACTGAGGATAGTATGGCCCCATTTAGGCCATAGTATTTAATCCAATTAAGCGATTTGAACAAAAGGAAGCTACTGGGAGGCGAACAGAGATTGTCTTTGAACACAGTGAGACACTGCTCTCATTACACATTCTGCCCTTTTATCTCTTTAACAGAGAAAGCAGAGAAATCAATATGGAATTAGAAGAGAGCAGAGTCCTGAATTATTGAAGATTTAAGCTCTGGATGCTTTGAATAATTTTCTTCATTATTACAAATTAACATGTACTTGTCTCATTGTTTCACTCCTGTTTTGTCCTTTTTTATTAATTTTAGTGCACAATTTCTCAAACAATTGCAATATTCCATCTCCTCAATGGTACATGGGGACAACAATAGTACACTAATTTAGATACTTTTCAACATGCATGTTATTTTCAGTGTTTTGGGCTTTCATGCACACTGATATAGCATTTTGTCTAATGAAAGTCAAGCTTTTTTAACAGTGTTGTAGCTTGTTAACATAAATGCAAAATGGGCTCATTCTGAAAACATAGCCATATATACATTTCTGGAGAGTGCGAATTATAGTAAGAAGTACGTTTGGCTGCATTTCATTTTTAAAACGAACGCTACAGGCCGGTATGATGCACTTCCACGCTTACCAACTGACTGCTTACCTCCATATGGACGGCTTTCCCGCTGTTACCAGTTTGTCCAGTGGCTCGCCATGTACGTTGGTGGACTTGAGATGCAAAGAGGAGCGGACCACGACAATGGGGTTCAAGTCTGGCGAAGAATGGTTCCAGAAAGCAGGTAAGACAAAAACAGAAGCCAAAAAAATTAAATAAACAAGTAAATAACAGGGTGAGACTGGTATAATCTGAGGGCTTTTCTTTTTCTGGATTGCTTTTCAAAACAATCCATTTGGTTGGGTTTAGGCATGTGGGTGGGCGCTGGTCAATCGGTGCTTTTGAAAACTTGGTTGGGTTTAGGGAAGGAGGAGGGTGGGTCAGTCAGTCAGTAGACAGCGGCCTCTGGTGGATTTACGTGAACAGCAGGCACGAATAGGAAATAGTATTTGGCCTAATAATAGTCAACTCAGAAATAAATCCTTCCATAAGATTGTTGAAAGATCAATGCTGTAAAGGTTAAGTGATTGCACCTTTGAGTATAGTTTTATTTCCGATGACTCTTGTTTGCATGTGTTACATTCCACTTATGTTTTGTGTTTGTTTTCTGTTTCGCTTTCTCGTCTGTTTTCCATTGTGTACTCTGTCTTGCCCTAGGTGTGCGACCATTGGTTTAAAAGGCCGTCAATCATCATTATGACGCTACTCGGCGCACCAATCAGGAGCTGGTCCATCACATTTAAAAGGCATTCGCTTGCGCTGTTCAGAAGGACCGCCTGATTCTACACCTAATTCCTCGACTAGCTTGGTCATTTGTGTTGTTGTTTAGTTTGCTACTTGATTAAGTGCTTTATTGTTTAGATAAGTTTGTGCAGCTCAATTTACCCGATTAAGTTGAACGATCTTTATGAGAACTGGATTATACGTTAAGCTCTTGCTTTGCTAATTGCTATCTGTGTGTACTTTATGAGAACTCTAGTAAATCTGAGTAGAATAGTTTGTTGTGTTAACTAGTTTATGGAGGAGTTGCCACACCTGTAATTATGTTATGAATAGTTAAAAAGTTTAGTTAAGAGTTGCATACGTTGAAGATTACGGTTTTAGTTCTACATTTTTCTCTGGTTAGTAAGTTTAGTGGGTTTGGGTTTAGTTTTGTTATATTCATTCCTTTGTTTTGCCAACACTCCTGTTTTTCATTCGATTCGGTTATTTAAATTACATTCTAAATTCCTATTTTCATTGTTTAATATTTAATAAATTGTTATTTTTGTTTCTCATATCTATTTGTTGTGATTTCTCATTTTCACCCAGCACCAGTAGAAATTTACTTAATCTTACGTCTCATCCAACATAACAACTTAAACACATAACAGCATGTCATAGTGAGCTGAAAACAGATACAGCAAATGAATGCAGACAGATTTGAATAATGCAGTTTTCTGTTGAGAAGAAACTCAAAAGTAGCTATTAAAATGAGAAGAGAGAGATACTAAGTGACAAATGCAAATTGCTGGTCTGATGCATTTGATCAAACTTTGTCTACTGTTCCCTTAGAGATAATGACAAGCTGCTTTGAAATCCTTAAACTGAGAACATAAAAAATCCAAATAATTAATGTAAACAAAAGCTGGAAACTGAGCATGAGAGAACTTGCTTGCGGTTGATGTTTTTTTTTTTTTTTTTTGCTTGGAGATAATTTGCACAAAAAAAGCTTTCAGTTAATCTGCAGCTTTTGTTTGACCTTTTTAGTCTTTAATTTCATATTTACCATTTTAAAAAGTTGTCTGTTAACATCTTACTCTAAAGTTTTTAGTCAAAAGAAAAAGTCTGCAGATTTGTGTGTCTTGAAACAAGCCGGTTTATGTGCAAATCATTGATAAATCGATTTGTACGTACTCTCAAGAGGGCAATTTACATAGGAATTGATTTACAAAGCATTTATACAGAAAATCATTGCAGGTTTTGTTTGGTGACAAAAAACACCTTTTGACTTTGATATTTGCAGTGTTGGAACTGAATTCATCATTGACTTTTTCAAACCACAATCTGTTTTCTGTCTTCTCAGACTGAACCAACAATTATGATGCTATTTTTTCCCCTCAAATGTTTTATATTTTTCAGATGTGATGTTTTCTTCACTTGACTATTAATGCCTTCATCCTGACTTTTCAATAGCACAAAAGGGCAAGACAACCAAGCATTCATATCTCAGTCAACCTCCCCGATGGTAAAAGATGTTTGAAGAGAACACAATATATGGTATTAAGTGTAGCATTTGATATGTTTTGAGTCATCGTTTGTGACAGTAAAGGTGCTGCAGAATACAAAACAGATGTCAAAAAGCAAATTTTCTGTCGCTAAAGGGAAGACATAGCAGCTTGAGTTGATTTTCTCTCATGTTTCATGCAAAAGATGATGTTGTGTTTCCTGTTAATGTTTGATCTCCAAGTACATTTATGTTACATCTGATTAAGTTTAGATAATTTAATATGCTAGCCTCGCTGGTTTGAGTCCTGGGTGGGCCATTTGGCATTTCTGTGTGGAGTTTGCATGTTCTCCCCATGTTTGTGTGGGTTTCCTCTGGATGCTTCGTTTTCCCCAACAGTCCAAAGACATACGCTATAGGTGAATTGAATAAACTAAATCGGCTGTAGTTAGGAATGGGACGATAACCATTTTCAAGGTATACCACGGTTTGGAAAAATCAAGGTTTTAAAACCGTCAAAATTTTCTGCTATATCGTTCCTAAGGTATGTGTAAGATTTTTTATTTACATTTTTTTTTTAGGAAAACCATAAGATATCCAAAGATGCCGTTTTAAATGGTAAAGAAACCTGTGTTTTTGAAACAATTTAAGACAGCAGAAGTCAGTGATTCACTTGAATTATTCAGCCTGACATGTTTACTGCTCCAAAATATTTTAAATGTTTCTCAAAATAAAATATATTGTGTTCAAAAGGGATTTTTTTTTTACATAAACATTTAAAAAGAATATATTTTAGAGCAGGGATCACAATACCGTCAAACCATGATATTTTTATCCAAGGTTATCTTACCACCAGAATCTTACACTACGGCTAGGCATGGGCTAGTATATGTCTGCGAATGAATGTGTATCAGTGATGTGCAGTAAGGTTTGTGGCTGGTGAGGCACTGATCTGACTCTTTCAGTCAAAAAATCCACCCGATTAATTTGCCAACTACCGATTGTGTTTCATATATCATATCAGCATTCTTTCTATACACATGGCAGGTAAATATTGGGCCAAGGAAGAAAGCAAATTCTATAGCGATTCAATATGCCTCCCAAAAAACACCCAGCTGGATGCAACAAACACATGCGCTCTTATTTACACACACACACACGCAAACAGCACGCTTTCTCTTGCTTGCTTGCTCTCTCTCTCATTCACACACACTGGATTCGCACACTGGAAATTAATTCTTGACATGACTTTAATTAGATCATGTTATCTTCTGTCCCATCCTTTGAAGCAAGTCCTTTATCTCCGGCATTGGTCAGCCATTATTTATTCACGTTTTAATTGAAAGTCTAATTTTGAGAAATTTTGAGCCAAACATAAAATACTGGACTCCTATTGAACCTTACTACATAGAAGAAGAGCAACCACAGAGCACTGAATAAGAATAACATGAGCTCATGCACGCCCTCTTCAGTGCGGCAGAGCTACTGCCTGCCTCACCTCAAGTCTTTTCAGCGAGGCTTTATGTCTGATTCTAACACTAAATAAGTGATAGACATACGTGAAATACATTACCTATTATATGGAAAAGTGAGAACATACGATAAAAATGTCTAGAATGTATAAAAACATTTTAATAAAGCTTAAAATTGGTAGCATACACTTAGTGAGCAAAAGGGGCGGGCTCAAGCCAGTTTGCAAGGCATTGCGCAATCTGACATGAGGCAAAGCTCGGGCTGCCTCACCTCGCTTCCTACACTGTAATTGAATAGGAGAGTACAGCGATTTTCATCATAAAAATGATTGAAATCATTTAAATCATACAAAAATTGCATTTATAGCACAGATCAGTGGACAAATATTTATTTTATTATTAGTATACATCTCATGATGGCAGGTGAGGATGATGACAGGTAGAGGTGTGAACCTACACTAGTCTCACGGTTCGATTCGGGTTACGATTATCATGCAGTCGATTCGGTTCAATTCGATATCACGGTGCATTGACGATGCTTTCCAAAACCAATTTTATATTTTCTTCACAGCACAGCATTTCTTGTATTAAAATGTAAAAATATACAGTATTTATATTTATATACTATTTGTAATACAATTTTGTCCTTTAATGCAAACAGTCAGATATATGAACTGTACCTTTAAAAACTCAAGTACATGCACAGAACAACCCGAGCATTTATAGCAAATAAACAAATAGAAATATGCTGCTCGCTTTCTGAGCCTTGTCTGGCGATTTCTTTCTTACACCCCTTTGATTGGTCACGCGCTCAACATAAAGATCTGCGATTGGCTCTTACGCGCTGGCGCTCTGCACCGATGATAAACACTGATACACGGCAGCAGGGATCACAGCCGATCCATGGCTATGGATCCATGATAGACGCGGTGGGGGAAACTCTGCAGACACTCGCTCGAGTCTGTATCCAGAAGTAACATTGTAACAGCCGAGAGGAGATGAAAAGTCACGCCAGCAGGTCAAATGGGCCACAGTGAGAGAGAGAAAAGGAGTACTTTCATTTTCCCAATATGAGATAAATGACGTCAGTATAACCGGTTTTGATTATTACTGAACCGATACCGAATTGTCCGCGTCTGCATCCCGGTGCACCGAAGAAACAATTAATTTTGACACCTCTAATGACAGGTGCCTGCCTCACCTGCCTCCTGCGGGATAAGCTGGCAGTTCATTTCTGCTGTGGTGACCCCTGATGAATTAAGGGACTAAGCCGAAGTAAAATGAATGAATGAGTATGCAAGGCAATGTTTGGTGGTTTTGGTCACATTTTTGACTAAGGGTAAAGGTTAATTTATAGTGATAGTTGCAACACAGGCTCATTGTGAATACATACCCCTGTCTACATTTCTGGAGTGTGTGAATTATGTAGTTAGAGCTATGTATACCTGCATTTCATCTTTAAAATGAACGCCACTGGGCGGTATGACACCACAGACGGCTTGTTTCTTTTTGCGCTACAAGCTGACAAATTACCGTATGGACGGCTTTTCTGCTGTTTCCAGTTTGCCCATTGGCTTGCTGCATATATCGGTGGACTTGGGAAGCAGAGTGGAGTTGACTATGACAATGTGGTTCAAGTCTGGTGAAGAATGGTTTGAGAAAGCAGATAAAACAAAATCCAAAAAATAAAACAAACTCATAAATAACAGTGTGAGAATGTGATAAAATCTGAAAATGTGGTAAAAATCAGGCTGCTGCATCGGCTTTTCTTTTTCTGGATTGCTTTTCAAAACACTGTTGGTTGGATTTAGGGAAGGTGGTGGGTGCTGGTCAATCTGTGCTTTTGAAAACACTATTGGTTGGGTTTAGGGAAGGGGGTGGGTGGGGATATCGGTTGGTTGGTCAGTCAGTCGACAGCTGCCTCTGGTGGAATTACGTGAGAAGAGCGGGTGAGAGAAATTTGAGATCACAAAAAGCTTATACAGTGGCCTCTGGTGTATTCGCAAAAACAAAATCTGTAAACTTAAAATACCTCCTGAGACGTATTTTGCGATCTCCAGAAATGTATACAGGGGTACGTATCCACAATGAGCCTGGGTTGGGTATATGTTACCATGAACGCTAATCATTCAACTATACCTACATATTTTTCTATTCTATAGCAACTTTAAACCTCCTAATCTGCTTGAAATACACATCAGATTTAGACAATCCTATTGAACATATTTAATATTTAGATTTAGATATTTATTTTAAATTGCTTTATTATTATGATTGTATCAGTACATCTACAACAGAAGGAGTCATGGACATGTTTGATGGACAAAAGTTTGGCATCAACACACCTGGCTATATAAAACATCTTGAAAAACATGCAACCACCGCTTCTGTTTCAAATCCTTAGTAAGAGAAGAAAGAGAAGAGAGAGCTACTAGCTAACAAATGTAAACATTACCGTTTGAAATGTTAATGACGTTCTACTACACGAAAAAATATGAAGTGCACCATCTTAAAATTATCTTCAATCATGTAGCATGTTTGAAATTTGGAGAAGAAAATCTGTGATGATTATCAAAAGTAAGTTCATAAAAGTAAAGATTTTTTGAAAGTACACTCATGTAGTCTGAGCCCAGCTTTAAAGAGATAGTTCACTCAAAAATGAAAATTCTGCAGTCATTTACTCACTACTGACTTGTTCCAAACCAGTTTATTTTCTTCTGTTTAACACAAAAGATATTCTGAAGAATCTTGGAAAAGTAATCACTATGTTTTAATCCACATATTTTTATGTGCATTGTGGATATGCGCATAAAAAAAGATTGCTGGAAACGCCATATGTGCATAAAAAACATATGTGCATAACTGTGTAGGATAAACTTTTTATTCAATAAGAAAAGATGCGCATAAACTACAATACAAACACTTTTACTGAACAAATTCCAGTATGCGCATTAAAAAAGTCATGTGATTTTATTATAAGAGATTATACAGTGATAAAAATGTGTGTGAATGAACAAACCAGCAGGCTGAGCACATTGTAAAACATCTGAAATGTTGTTTTGGTCATTCTGAAATGCCTTAACCATTTCTGTATTACTGTTATTATATTATTAATGCCCTCCAGAACTGTCATGAGCGTCTGTGCTCCGCGTTGTAGGGCCTCGCACACGTAATACACAATTATGTAGTGCGTTAACTTTAAATTAGCTCAAAGGGAATATAACAGAACTTAAAGCGGCTCCAAAAGAATCGACTCTCTTGAACTGAACAAACGACTCGTCCAGCGCTCGTTTGAACAGACAGGGCTGTTGACTCAAAAATGAATATTACTATTCGAACTAAAGTAAAACACTTTAATATTTAAGCAGGGTAACAAGACCTAGGTATAAGGCATTAGCTTAAAAGTATACACAGGTCACTTTCCTTTCAATACAAAAGAGACTTTATTGACTACGAACAAACTAACAAAAACACACACACACACGCATTCATACTGGTTGCAGACAAGGAATAGAAGGAAAGAAGAGTTTAGGAGAGATGTGATGTAAAACCTCAAGATGTAAAACCTAACCAAGCGAACCAAATAATCAATTCAACCTTTACTGTGTCTTAGACAGGGTTATCTATCATTTAACATGATTAGCAGATCATACACCAGTTCAGCAATGGATCTGGAGATGTACTTGCGTTCCTTAGTGATGTGGGGAAGTCCTTCTGTGGAGCTGAATTCCCACACGAGTTCGCTGGTGGTTAGTTTGGTCGTTGAAGTGACGTTTCTGAGGCTGCTGAAGTGAAGTCCGGTAATTTAAGTTGAAGACGGCCAAACTGTTATCGTGTTGACGAGTTTCGCGATGCAACTTAACTAGACTCTCGACGGAAAGAAAAGAAAGAAGAGTAAACGGGAGATGGGGAAGTTTGAGGCTGGTCTCAACCCATCTTAATGTCCAAGTCCAGCTGGACTGGACCCGGAGAAGAGTTGTCCTGGACAGCTGCTGCTGCTTCGCTGCCTTTCGCCCCTCGCCTCTCTGCCGTTCTGCCCTCGCCTAGAGAATGTCTTGGGAGATGGGTTTTATCACCCAATGTTTCCAGCCCCTAATAGAGCTGGATGAATAAGGCATTGTCTGTGGATCTGCATGACAGTCCTTGATGTTAGCACATGTACTTTGGTGTGACTTACTCACATGAGCTATGGTGCTCAGACATATAGCATTAAGCATACAATTTTAATATGAACATGATACATTTTACATATCTATAATTAAAAAGGAATGAAAGGGAAAGGATTTCACTCATTCATCTCAAATAACATACACGTAATGGTACGTTTGTAATAACTCAAAGCATAATGGGTTATCCATGATTAATGCATTCTTAACATATACAGGATTCGTGTGTTATACAAGAGCAATAACATTACATTTCATTAAAAGTCCGCTATCATCGTTTTGAGGATGATCTGATAAACTTTAATGTTTGATGATAGTTTTAAATTTCAGAGAGGATTTTGATTCTCTGTTTTGGACCAAAGTCAGTCAATTTTCTGTCTTGCATGGGGGCTTGAAAACCCCATTTCCTGAGGTCAAACACGAGCTCTTTGTTGAGAAAATGGTGTTCTCGTGATCAGTTACCCGTTCGTCTTGAGTTAACTTGGTCAGGATAGTGGGTCCGATGACACTTCACGAGTCCGATAGCCTCAAGGCATCCGCTTCCTGCTCTACTGCAAAAAAATGTGGCCTGACCTTCTGATTTTGGTCAGAGACCAAAAATGGCTCTCGATCAAGGTGATTCTGATCACAGGTGTTGACTCAGTTATTGGTGTCTGCATCGAGTCCCCACAGCGTCCCACACCTTCAAATGCCACCACGTGTTCATTGCATGTCGACATTTGTCTTCGGAGGCGCAAGTCATTTATTAAATAAAGAAAAGATTCATGCAGCTTGTCCTACCGCTGTAAATTCTGTTTTTACTTTTGATATTTGGTGCCAGTTAATCAGGAAGTGACGATTTTGTTCTTATTGGATGAAAACGCTGATTTATTTTTGTTTTGCGCATAAATTTAATTCGCATTTTTGGATGGAAACATAGATACTGACATTCATGGTGGGAAACACAAATACTATAGAAGTGAATTGGTAAAGGTTTCAAACATTCTTCAAAATATCTTCTTTTGTGTTTAACAGAAGAATAAACTCAAATTAGTTTGAAATAATTAAATCAAGGGTGATTAAATGATAGATTTTCATTTTTGGGTGAACTATCCCTTTAAGGTCTGTTCCTGGTGGAAAGATTGAATAATTTTTACTTTTTTATATGTAAATAAAGAATTTTTACTACTTTATATGTAAATTATTACATATATATTTAAATTAAATTTTTCCAAAATGTTTTTAAAATCAAGTATATTGTGAACACAGCCAAAAATGTTGTAAAAAATATTCCTGTTTCAGTGCATTTCACATATTTCATTCTCTGTTAATGTCAATTATATAAGATAGTACTTTATTTGGCACTCGAGGGAATCCATTACGGCTACAAATAAAGAAATGCTTTCAGTATGGCGTAGACTCAAAGAGACCAGAAAAAAAGAGAGAGAGAGAATTGCTTTTAATGCATTCAGTTTTGTAGGCTGGCACAAAAGAAGCCTCAGTAGTTGACAACAAAGTAGAGAGATTAATGTCAGCGATTTAGTGACCCACCAGAGCGGTGTGTCAGTCTGGTGGAATCCGTCTGACCTTTTGCATTATCGTGGGGATTCAGATAATGGTTCTCAGAGGGGAGTCTGAAGTGTGCATTATGTGTGCCTCTCACTTTGTTAAAGAATATAATCAGTCTTTAGCACTAGGACACAAGATGAAAAACAGATGGACGAGGGAGCGGAGTGTGAAGGGCAGAGGTAAATGTCTTTGACACACATTAACTGACAGAAGGTGCTCTCATCCGTGCACTCAGACTCACAACCTGGCCAGCATGACCCAATATACATTTAGTCAATGTGACAAAAATTTGTGAAGACTTTAAACATAATTGCTTTAATAAGTAGCTCCTCCAGTCAAATTTACAATGTGTTACTAGCTGGGTTTCTATCATCCTGTGTTAATGCTTGTTTTGAGGTAGATTGCTTGAGATATGAGTGATGGAAATGCAAAATTTCAATTAAAAAAATTTCCTTTAATTTGCAAAAAAAGTTTTTATGCTCACTTGAGGTGGTTTTGGACTTAAAAATGATAACAAAACTGGACTGAATGGAAATGCATTTAAAGTAGTGAACATTAACGTAGACTAACCATGTTCCGTACACGTTTCGCTATTCATCGAACTCAAATGACCACTCCTCTGTTATTGAAAGCCAGATAAGCTTGTTTGTGTGATCATTCTCTGGATGAATACCTATTGCACAATCCAAATTTGGATTGACGTGTTTTGGACCAGTATTTAAAAAAAAAAAATGGGAAAGGTACCACCTACTCATGTGTACGGAAGATGATACGTGTTAACGGGGTTCCGTACAGGATTAAAATAGTGTTCAGTAAAAGGCACATAACTTCAATTCACTGGCAAAAATGGACATTGTTTTAAGTCTTATTCATTCATTTTCTTTTCGGCTTAGACCCTTTAATAATCTGGGGTCACCACAGTAGAATGAACCGCCAACTTATCCAGCATATGTTTCACGCAACGGATGCTCTTCCAGCTGCAACCCATCACTAGGAAACATTCATACACACTCATTCACACACATACACTACAGACAATTTAGCTTACCCAATTCACCTGTACCGCATGTTTTTGGGCTTGTGGGGGAAACCCACGCTAACACAGGTAGAACATGCAAACTTCACACAGAAATGCCAACTGATCCAGCCTGGGCTTGAATCAGCGACCTTCTTGCTGTGAGGCGATTGTGCTACCCGCTGCGCCACTGTGCTGCCCAAGTTAATAATTTTAAACTTTGAAATGAAATAACTTTACAATCATTTAATTTTTATATCATGCTTATTTTATTACAGCAGGTCCGTAGGCAGCCTGGTTTAAGGGGTAGTTTTTGTAGCTATACACCTCATTTTGTATTTAATTATGAGATTTAAATACTGCATTTTAGTGACATTTTAAGCACTATTTTTTTTTAGCTGGATTAGCTTGTCAGATGGTCATCATAACCACACTTTTTGATGTACCAAATATATTTCCTAAAGATATATAATAAAGAAATGTGAAAAATATGTATTTAAATAAGTATATATCATTTGGAAAAAAATTATCTGTTAAAGTTTTTAATTAAAAACAGTGGTCTATTGTTATTTATTATGCAAATAACAAATTGGCCAGCACATTCAACTTTCTTCAGTCAGAATTTGGCCATTTGAATAATAAAAAATGTAAACATAATAATAATAATAATGTACAACTTTACAATTTTTCTAGCCTCTCTTGTAAAAAAGTACATTTGAAAATTCATGGATAACATCAATAGCCTAATTAGTATTCAAATTCATTTTAATATGGGAGGATTTTGGTGCTTTACACCTTTTTATTGGTCATTTTTTGTTTCAAGAATAAGGTCCAAGAATTTTTGTAAAATATTTTCTCCATTTAAAAGCAATACAGTAGCGAAAGCTGACGTCACTTACATCATATTGTATGTTTTCTTGCACAGCTGGACGTTGGACTCATGAAAAATAGCTGTTAGCATTGGTCAAAACTGATAAGCTGAAGTCATACTGAAGCGACAGCTGACAGAGGATTCCGATTGGTCTTAAAGACTTTATTGATGGATTATTTTTACTATTTATGATGGTATAGCAGACAAAATAGGACAAACGAGCTCATGTATGGGACAAATTCTGGAAATTTGTCAGTAAGGGGTGGGTCTTTCGAACCACCAAAACCCCCCTTGCTACGGGCCTGTACAGCAAGACAATTTAATATATTAAAACATTAAATTCATGCAAATTAACGCTAACTTAACTGACCTTCTATCAATATAAACATCATCACTGCACAAACATTATCCAAACAGTGTTTGCAGCCTGTCTCTCAGGCTCTCTGACGGAGAGTTGCACCATGTGGTCATCACCCACAACTGATGTTTAAATATCCTCATTTCAAAGCATTTATTAAACAAAACATAATCTATTTAACAATTTGTGATAACATAATAATATTATAAAGACTGTAATACTCTGTGATACATAAATTAAATGAAAATGCATATTGTCGTTGCTCTAATTGCCTCCCCTCCCAAGCGGCACCTTGAGCTTGCCCACTGTCTGTTTCCAAGCACATTAGGTGGACGTAGCAAACTTACTGAATTTTTTCTGAAACGTGGTAGGAGGGTCTCTGCTCGGGGGTGAAAGAGTGAGAAATAAAGATTACACAGATAAATAGCTTGTCTACGACCAGTAAGTATTTATTCATAGATTGGTGTTAAATGGTAATCTGTACGGAACATTGTTGTACGGAACATGGTTAGTCTTTGTTACACTTGCCATGCGATACTTCATTATGCGTGCCTTTTTTACGGTTGGTTACTAGGTTACCAATTCTACAGTCAGCAGCTCTAACAGCTTAAAGGAAACACACCTTATTCTCATTTGGGATTTTCACATTTTTGCAAACTTTGAAAGGATTCATTATGATGGTAACCCAGTTAGTGTTTTGAGGCTTGCTTTTAACCTTTAGTTTCATGTCATGTTTGTTTTTCAGTTTGCCAGATTTGTTTTCATGTTTTAATTTTTGGGCTTTTAATAATGCATTTTTATAATGACAGAAATGTTTGACACTGTACAAAATTACCTCCTGTCTTAATTTTTTAAGTAAAATCAATTTCATTATGAAAATCATTTTAGACAATACATAATGTAAACATCAAGTTGAAACACGGTTAAATTATTTTAATAAGGTATAGGAGCAAAAATACATATGGTCATGATTCACTGATCATTGTATCTGTGTTACATTACTGGTCAAAAGTGAATAATACTGAAAATAGGGTGACACTTTACAATAAGGTTAATGGTAATGGATTTACTAGCATAAACAAATAATGAACAATACATTTATTACAGCATTTATTCATCTTTGTAAGTTACAGTAATGAAAAAAAAAGTTATTCATTGTTAGTTTAAGTTAACTCATGCATTAATGCTTGATGCTAACAAGCATAAATTTGGATTTTTGCAAAAAAAAAAAAAAAAAAATCATTGCAAACTATTTGGCTCACATGGAACATACAGCGGGGAAAATACAGTTGAAACTTGAAGTTTACATACACTCTAAAAAAAAGAACATAACCATTCTTTTTTTTAAACGTCTGATGGTAAATCATACTAAACGTTTACTATTTTAGGTCCCTTAGGATTACCTAAATCATTTACATTTGCTAAATGCCAGAATAATGAGAGAATTTTATTTTTTTGAGAATTTTTTATTAATTTCTAGACAGTCAAAAGTTTACATACATTTCCTTGGTATTTTTTTAGCTTTGCTTTTAAACTGTATAACTTTGGTCAAATGTTTTGAGTATCCTTCCACAAGCTATTTTGGCCCATTCCTCCTGACAGAATTGGTGTAACTGAGTCAGATTTGTAGGCTGTAAGCTTTTTCAACTCTGCCCACAATTGTTCAATAGGATTGAGTTCAGGGCTTTGTGCTGGCCACTCCAAAACATTCATTCTGTTGTTCTTAAAGCACATTTTAACTAATTTGGCAGTATGCTTCGGGTCATGGTATGTTTGGAAGACCCATTTGTGGCCAAGTTTTAATTTCCTGGCTGATGTCTTGAGATGTTGCTTCAGTATTTCTACATAATGTTCTTTCTTCATGATGCCATCTATGCTGTGAAGTGGACCAGCCCCTCCTGCAGCAAAACAGCCCTACAACATGATGCTGCCGCCCCCATACTTCAAAGTTGGGATGGAGTTCCTAAGCTTGTAAGCTTTCCCCTTTGTCCTCCAAATGTAACACTGGTCATTATGGCCAAACAGTTGAATCTTAGTTCCATCAGACCACAGGACATGTCTCCAAAAAATATTTTTTCCCAGTGTAATTTAGCAAATTGTAATCTGGCTTTTTTTGTTGATTCTGGCTTGTTGATTTTCCCATGTTGTCACACAAGGAAGCAGTGTGTTTGAGGTTTTCCTTAAATACTATTCTACAGTTGTGCCTCCATTTAACTCAAATGTTGTCATTAGCCAATCAGAAACTTCCAAAACCTTGACACCATCATCTGAGCTTTTTCAGAGACATAATAATCTTATTGTATGTAAACTTGACTTTCAAGAAAAGTTATAACAATTTCTCAAAAAATATCTCTCTCATTATTCTGCTATTAAGCATAACAGAAACAAATTTGATAATCCTAACTTACCTAAAAGAGAAAAAGTTTAGTCACATTAACATCTGACTTTTTTAAAATGGTTATGTGCCTTTTTATACAGTGTATGTAAACTTCTGGTTTCAGTAAGTGTTAAACATGTCATGTTTTTGTGCTGGAAATTTTATTTCTAAAGGAGCTGTTGACATGGAGTTGAACCAGATTTTGGTAAAAACCCAAACAAAACAAACATAAAAATGAAACAAACAAAAAAAAAACAAAATCTGAAAAATGAGTTATATATAATAACAATGAAGTTACACAAGGACTAAAGTACTGAAACGTATTTATGGCAGCTTAAAGACACCTCTCATATGGAGAATGAAGTCACATGCATTGCTCGGGTGTGATTTTTTTTTTTCACAGACTTGAACATAGTGTAAAAATCTTGATGGTTCTGTGGGTCTCGTCTATCAAATCTGATCTTTATTTTGTGTTTTCTATTGAATTCAAGTCTGGTGATTGGCTGGGCAATTCTACAGCTTGATTTTAACAATTGATTTACAGCTTGATTTCATTTAAGAGTTTTCTTGGCTGTGTTTTGGATCATTGTCTTGCTAAAATGTCCACCCTGGTTTCATCTTCATCATCCTGCTAATGCAGATGTTGGACTGAAGCAGCTAATTTTAATTTACAATGATAAAGAGCAGAGGGTTGCTGATGTCTGGTGACTGAGGTTTCAGCTGCTGTCTGGGCTTACGTTGCCTTTTTACACCTCCCTTTCTTCATGTGTTCAATACGTTTTCCTGTGTCATTTCATTTTATTACACGTAACTTAATTTATAAACTAATAAGGCTTGTTTTTTTGCATATATGGATATCTTTGGTTGTTACCAACATCTGGTGAAAATATCTTTAACATCACATCAGCATATTATACAGTATATAAAATAAATAAATAAATAAATATTTTTGCTAAGCAAAAAGAGAAATACAAAAAATTTTTCCAAAAAAAATTAAAAACTAGTTGTGCATTCACTTTTGGTTATACAGGAATTACCACACACACATCAGCAGAGTGTTGATGTGCAGTTAAAAGTCTCTGACAGCAGTTTTAGGAAGGGGCTCTCCCACTAATTGTGAAGTATCATTTCCATGGCTGGGTGCCTGTGCCCTTTGGAGGGTCTGATCACACCCACTCACGATGATGAGATGTTGAACACCAGCAGCTGACCTGGAGCCATGCGTAATGTGCCGTGCTGTTGTTGTTCTCTTCGCTCAGAGCTTCAGGCAGTGGCACTGCGTCAGAAAAGCAGCTTTCTTAGAATTTCAACATCAACTTTCAATGACATTGCTTTTGGCTACGTAAAACACCCAGAACAAAAGTTTTTTTTTTTCCATTTGCTACCTTGCCGTTCTTATTAGAATCTCATTTGCATTTTCTCTTCCTTTTTGAGGAGTGGTAAATGTACACTTTATATGCTTAAAGTGAAGTCTCAATCATCGCTGGAGTACGCATGGATAATTTTAATGTATGAGCCCTGAGTTTACTATAAGCATGGAACTTTTTAAAGATCTTCAATAAAATAAGCAAGCAAATCTTGTCGTGTTTGTGAGGTACATTTAAAAGTATCAATTGTGTAATACTAATAATTCATTCATTCATTTATTTTATTTTTGGCTTAGTCACTTTATAAATCTAGGGTTGCCACAGCGGAATGAACCGCCAACTTATCCAGCATATGTTTTACGCAACGGATGCCCTTCCAGCTGCAACCCATCACTGAGAAACACACATACATTCTCATTTACATACACTACGGACAATTTAGCTTATCTAATTCACCTGTACCACATGTCTTTGGACTTGTGGGGGAAACCGGAGGACACAGAGGAAACCCACGTGAACACAAGGAGAACATGCAAACTCCACACAGAAATGCCAACTGACCCAGTCGAGGCTGCGACCTTCTTGCTGTGTGGCGAGAGAGCTACCCACTGCACCACCACGTCGCCCAATAACAATACTATAATCAGTTAAATAGTCCAACCTACAGAAGCACAGACAGCAACAATTATGACACAGCACATAGTTTAATGTTATTGCCAAGCCAGTTGATTAATATGAGATTAATAATATCCACATTTCAATGCTGCAGACCTTGTTTATATGTTTTATTTATCCATACTGCTGTTTCATCTGTCTTTAGACTACTGTATGTACAGTTGAAGTCAAAATTATTAGCCCTCCTGTGATTTTTTTTTCAAATATTTCCCAAAATTATGTTTAATAGCGCAAGGAATTGTTTATTTACTTATTTGTTTTATATTTTGGCTAGAATAAAAGCAGTTCTACATTTTCTATAACCATTTTAAGGTCAATATTATTAGCTCTCTTAAGCAATATTTTTTTCATTTGTCTACAGAAGAAAACATTATACAATGACATATTTATATACATTACATATATAACACAATTATCCTAGTTAAGCTTTTAAATTATGTATTAGTCATATACTATAACAGAGGGATGCTGGACAATGGAGTTAAGGATCCAAGTGCAGTTTATTGAAAGCTTAGTCAGGCAGGCAATGGTCAATGGAAACAAACAGAAGCATGAGGACAATCCAAAAGCAGTCAGGTCACAGGCAAAAGGTCGATACAGGCAGCAGACTACGTAAACAAGGAAACAAAGCAAGGGTCAAACATGGATAGACTAGACACAGGAAATGCTTAAAAATGTTACAGGGTATAACAAAACTCAGCAACGTGTGTGTGTTTGAGAGATGTATAAATAGTCTGTGTAATTAGTCCTGAACAGTTTCAGCTGTGTGTGTTTGCAATCATGGGGGATCTGGACCTGGTGTGTGAGTGAAGTGCATGATGGCATTTGTAGTTCATTAAAGTGGCAGATTTGTAGGTTTTCAGCGATCTGCACAGGCTGGATCACTGGTGACTGTGACATCAAATCAAATCACTTTTATTGTCACATCATCAGCAGCACGTGTGCTATGATGAGTGAAAAGCTTAGGTGCTGGCTCCAGACAGTGCAAAATACAGACAGTGTAAATACAACGACAGTGTAAAATACAGACAATGTAAATACAACAACAGTGCAAAATACAGACAGTGTAAATACAACGACAGTGCAAAATACAGACAGTGTAAATACAACAACAGTGCAAAATACAGACAGTGTAAATACAACGACAGTGCGAAATACAGACAGTGCAAAAATACAGACAGTGCAAAATACAGACAATGCAAAATACAGACAGTGCAAAATACAGACAGTGCAGTATACAACAACATACTCACAAACAACAAGAAAATGTAAAATTGGCAATGTTGACAGCGATACGTAGGCAGTATTATTTTAAGTATGGATTTGTTAAAGTGCAGTGCATGCTACATCTTGATGGTGTGCAGTGTGGGGTAGGGAAGAGTTTGTGTGGGGTGTGTTAAGTGTTCATCAGCCTGATAGTCTGAGGGAAGAAACTTTCCTTCAGTCGGCTGGTGCGTGACCGGATGCTGCGGAACCGTCTGCCTGAGGGTAGCAGAAAGAAAAGTCTATGGCTTGGGTGGCTGGAGTCGCTGATGATTCTCTTGTCTTTCCTCATGCACCTCCTGGTATAGATGTCCTGGAGGGAGGGAAGCTCACCTCCTACTACGCGTCCAGCAGTACGCACGATCCTATGTAGACCTTTGAGATTGCTGCTGGTGCTGTTTACGTACCAGGTGGTGATGCAGCCAGTGAGGATGCTCTCCACATAGCAGGTGTAGAACGAGCGGAGGATGTGGGGGCTCATTCCAAACCTCCTGAGACGCCTGAGGAAGAAGAGGCGTTGTTGTGCCTTCCTCAGCACTGCGTTGAAGTCAGAATTATTAGACCCCCTGAATTATTAGCCCCCCTGATTATTTTTTCTCTCAATTTCTGTTTTAACGGTGAGAGGATTTTTTCAACACATTTCTAAACATAATATAGTTTTAATAACTAATTTCTAATAACTGATTTATTTTATCTTTGCCATGATGACAGTACATAACATTTTACTAGATATTTTTCAAGACACTTCTACAGCTTAAAGTGACATTTAAAGGCTTAACTAAGTTAAGTAGGTTAACCAGGCAGGTTAGGGTAATTAGGCAAGTTATTGTAACGATGGTTTGTTCTGTAGACTATTGAAAAACATATATAGCTTAAAGGGGCTAATAATTTTGACCTTAAAATGTTTTTTAAAAAAATTAAAAACTGATTTTATTATAGCTGAAATAAAACAAATAAGACTTTCTCCAAAAGAAAAAAATATTATAGAAAATCATTCTAATAATTCTGACTTCAACTGTATATTGATAATGTTTGTAATCTAGTATCGTACATGATAAAAGTTGCAATATTACATTGGATGCAGCTGGAAATATATAGCTTAAATTATTTTTCATTTTTTTATCATATTAGTTAGTTAGCAATAACTTATGCTAATGTTATTATTATTAGTATATTGTTAAACTAAAATATAATATTTTATATACTTGCATGATTATAATTGTGAATCATTCATTATTCTTAACATTTTAAGGCCATTCTCAAACAAAACACAGACTGTACTCTTCATTACAATTGTAACCTACAGATTTCAAAAGAATCAGAAACCTCTGCATCCCAACATAACACAACACTGAAGAAAACTACATTCATTCATGTCTTCACATGTTAATCTTAATCTGCAAAAACACACATTATAACACTTAATTAAATTTTTTTTTTCTTAAACAGTTTGGCAGCAAGCATGATGGGAATTAGACATCTCTCAGTTTAAGTTAAGGGTTAATCTTAAACTCTAACAACACACATTAACACTTACTTTATACCTTCTTTTAACCTAGACTGCAGCTCTGCACAAGACGTTTGGCCATAGGGGAAATGGTCGTGCCCAACTGAGCCTGGTTTCTCTCGAGGTTTTTTAAATCTTCGCTTTCGCCAATTGGTGAAGTTTTTTCCTCGCCGCTGTCGCCACTGGCTTGCATGGTTCGGGATCTGTAGAGCTGCGCATCGATGGATTTGCTCTTCAGTGTTTGGACTCTCAGTAGTGATTATTAACCCACACTGAACTGAGCTAAACTGAACTGAACTTAATCTCTGAAAACTGAACTGACACTGTTTCAATTCACTATAATATTCCATGTGAAGCTGCTTTGACACAATCTACATTGTATAAGCGCTATACAAATAAAGATGAATTGAATTGAATTGAATTAAAGCTTGATGAAAAGAATGCTGTAAATCTGACAGTTTAACATAACAGTCAGTTTAATTTAAGCATACTTCAATCAATTTTGAGTTCATGCAATTCTATTAAGAACAAGGAACTCATTAATCGTTGTGTCAAATGAACTCATTTTATTTAGTTAATTGCACTATTAGATTTTACAGTGCAGACGCTGAGAAAAGGGTACAAATCACTGGGTGGTACCTTTTCAAAAAGCTTTTTTTTTTTTTTTTTGATCCCTGAAAGAGACATAAAGAGGTTTAAATGGTTGCAAATTATTACCTTTCACAAAGGTTCTGCCCTTCTGCCTTTTTTCTGAAAGCACACAGAGTGAAAAATATTCAGACACAGTTCAACACCAGTTAACTGAATCACCAACATGCAAAAGTTTACTTTTAGAATGAACAAAGTGGCATTGTTTCAGTTTCAGTAGCTGAAAAAAAGTGAAACAAGACAAATATAAAGAAGCAGAGCACAAAAACCTACAAACTGTTGTATTCAAATTGATTTGGGACCAATATAATGTATTTAATGAAAAACTATAAGTAGCACACCAGGAATTTGAACAGCTATGTGAAGTGGACAAATGCTGATGGTGCCACCTGTATGTGCACATTCATAAGGAGAAAATGTGCGACTGCAGTTCTTCTGTGGTGTGTCACCCCCATCGGAGTTTGTCTGGATCAGGCAATGTACACCACTGATATTGACCTGAGGCAGATTTTGAAGGCTGCAAGAAATGACAGCTGACAGGAAATGGTCTAATCGGATTCAATGGTATATGCTAAACTAAGCTAAAAGTTCTTATCCTGGAGATTGGCTCAATAGATTAAAAATGGCAAAACTCAACTGTTTAACTCTAGGGGAGTTGTAAAATGAGCAAAAGAAGTGTTCCTTTAAGACAATTAATAAATAATTCTAAAAATAATACTACATTTAAGAGATTAGCCATTAAACACCACAGCTTTAATAATAAGGACACAGAGGAACAGTAGAAGATTTTGGCCCAATCTTAATTTTATCATATATCCATACGCCTATGCTTTCCTCTTGGCTCTTGAAAGAGAGTGTGATGAGGTAGGGATGGAAATATTTCCCTAAGACACCCCTACTACATGCGCACATCTTCATATGTTATTACTAGCTCATACGTCACACAAGATCTGTGGTAGTCATTCCATAAAGTGCAAGCACAGTAATGTTTAACAGATTATTTACTCGCAAAGTTGTTTTGTGCTGCATTTAAACGAATGCTGTCTATTTTCAGGTTAAAGTGTATGAGCCTTTGGGTTTCCTCAAGCATCCCAGCAGACACATAAGACGTTAATATTAGGTTAGATTTAGGTAGTCAGCATCTAAAGACAATGTTACTTTGACATCCAGTAACGACATCTTAAACATCTTAAAACAACGTCATATAGACGTCAAATACTGACATTTATTTGTCAGGTATGGCAACCAAAATCCAACATCTGATACACGTCACATTGGTAACGTCCACACAACGTCAAGCTGTAACATCATTAGACGTTGATATTTTGTTGTTTTTAGGTTGTGTTGGAAAGTAACCAAAATGCAACATCTGTGCGACATTGATTATTGATGTCAGCCTGACGTTGGGTTCTGACATCAACTCGATTTCATTTTGAAGCAAAATGCAACATCCCATGATGTTGGGGTACAACATCAACCTGACGTCATGTTGGCAAAAGCGGGTGGATCTACAAACACCTGTGTGTCAGTATACTGTATATAGTGGCAGATTTAAAACAGGACTAACAAAATGAAGTGGCTCAGAAGTAGGTGGTATGGACATTACGCTATACATTTGTGCATCGTAAAACCCCACATTTATAATGTCTTTTAGTCACAGACATTAGCCCCTTTCACACAGTGAAATATCCAGAAAATTTCCGGAACTGTAAAAAAAAAAAAAATAGCGCTGTTCACACAGGCAAGGACGTTCCGGATTTTTTCCCGAAAAGATCATTCACAATTCCATTCCACAATGCCAGTAAATTCTGACAGCATCAACCAGAAATGGCCTCTGAACGGCTGCGCTTCTATTTGTAAACATTGAAGGGGTCGGGCTTTTGTTGATGGTTTCACTTTTATTTAAAGCTTTAGCATTCATGCAGCTGCTTTGTCCCAGAGACATCCAAAGGCAGAAGCACGAACCGCAGCTAAACGTTTACGCATTTAATGACATTACAAATTCTGTGGATGTATAAGTATTGTGAACAACTTCCATGAAAACATATGGGGGAACACTTTTGCATGTCGAGATCTACATAATATGTGTGTGTGCTGGCGCTCATCGGAGCACTCCATGTGCATACGCGTCAAGCAACTAAAGCAGAGCTTGAAGGCAAACAAACAGCGGTTTATCATAAGCATTATATTGATACTTTTTTACACAGTTGGCATTATGAAGGTACATAGAAAAGTTATCTGACTTGCATCCAAATGTGTTTGAAAAAATATTCAAAAGCTTTTATTTCTATAAACAGTGCGGATGTGAATGTGTCTGAGTGTTCTGATTGGCTGGAGTAGACGTCTCACGTCAACACATTCAAATCGTAAACGTGCTTTTTCCGGCAATTTTTATTCTGCGTTCACACAGAGCAGCATTCCAGGTAATCTTAATGTTACAACGGTAACGGTAATGTTACAACTTTTCTTTCCGGAACGAATTTACTGGTATTTTCAAAAAGGACCTGTTCACACATAAAGACTGGAAAATTGCCTGTAATTTTCCAGAAAGGTCTGTATGTGTGAAAGGGGCTAATATGTACAGAGGGAGAATGTTAATCAAATTGTTTCTACAGACTGTTTTATGAGTGATTATCAAAAATAGAATTAATTTAATTTTACCATTAGAGGCCAGCTCTATTCACCATTGACACACAAATGTGTTTAAACACCTTATCCTGTAAATCTGATTTTTGCATTTATAGGTCCCCTTTAATATAAAAAGCTTGAGCATTTACTGCAACAGACTTAGAGAACACTTGGGATTAATAGATGTCTTATTCATTTTTTATTGGAAAATTGTATCGACTCAGGTCATGTTTTGTAAGGTAGGTACATAATATAGCATAATACGAGTTATGCCTTTACATGTGCAGTTAATGTAACTCATTGACCTCTATTAAAAACACCTATAGTTAATGCAAGATGCATTAGAGCCCTATGCCTGCAAATAATATTTTATTGAGACATGTCAAATTACATTTACACTAATTACAGTAACTGTTCATTAGTATGTGCAGCAAAACAGAAAGGCTACAACTTGACAGACTGCCAAGGTTTCTTTCGGCAAACATTCATCCAATCTATCTATCATCTCATAATGTAACGCCAGCCAATAGTGCACAGTATTGAGTAGAGAATCATGTAGTGATTTGCATTCAGCCATTTAACTACACACCAGCATTCATCCTCCTTTAAATTGCTTTTCCTCATTATCATAGGAAGGAGAGAGATAATGTAAACACCTTGGCTCCTTTAATTAAATGCCAGTTTAATTAAGATGCTGATTCGCAGATAATACTTTTTGAGTCCAAATCAGAGTACAGGGCAAAGCAAATGAACCATCAGGAGGTCTAGACCTGCACACACTTCAGGTTGAGAAACATGGGCAGCATAATAATGATGAGACCTCGTTACTCCTATATAACACTGAGTGAAAGTAAGAATTGCTTGGCTGTGTTGTGTAATGTAAAAAGTCAAGTATTATTTTGCTTCTCTCTGGAATACTTCATCCTGATAATGTTGTATAAACAAAAGCATAAAATTATTTATTAAACCATTGTTCTTGCCGATTGCAAACATTATTGCTTGTGTGTGTGTGTGTGTGTGTGTGTGGATCTACATAGCCATAAATATATTTGAATTTTAAAAGAAGATTAAAAAGATCTGTTAAATAATAATTAAATGGCTGGAACGTGTTCTTTTGTTTGTTGTTGTGTTTGTTTATCCTTTTGAATTGCGATTTGAGACCTTGATTTTTGCTCCTAATGTCAAAAACAACAACAATAATAATAATTTAAAAACTAAGTTAAACAAAATGACGATTATTGACCTTTTTGGTTGTTTGAAACAATATATTTTCTGCCTTAGAGATGTGGTTAGGGACCATATGATACAAAAAGGTGGTTATGATACAATACCAGATAATAAGCTTTAAAGTTTTCAGTTTGTTATTTTTCTTCATGATCAAAATCAAGACATTTGTTGCGAAATATTGTAAAATATTAAAAATCAGGGGCGACGAGGTGGCGCAGTATTGCTGTCGCCTCACAGCAAGAAAGTCGCTGGTTCGAGCCTCGGCTTGGTCAGTTGTCATTTCTGTGTGGAGTTTGCATGTTCTCCCCGAGTTTGGGTGGGTTTCCTCCGGGTGATCCGGTTTCCCCCACAGTCCAAAGACATGCGGTTCAGGTGAATCAGGTAAGCTAAAATATGAGTGTTTCCCAGTGATGGGTTGTAGCTGGAAGAGCATCCGCTGCGTAAAACATGTGCTGGATAAGTTGGCAGTTCATTCCGCTGTGGCGACCCCAGATTAATAAAGGGACTAAGCTGAAAAGAAAATGAATGAATATTATAAACCACTAACATTCATTACTCTTGTCTTCAGTGTCAAAGATTGATTGATTGTGAGATTGTGAGTGCCTTTTTTAGATTCCTTAATGAACGAAAACATTAATTTGTGATTAAGATCATTTGTCATTTTTGGTCTGTGTAATGTCTTAACTGATTAAAATAATTTATTTATTCAAAAAAGTGATACAAAGTTTATTATATCTACAAAGACTGACAAAAGTCTTGTCAACAGACTTCTAGTTGATTATTTGTTATCAGATATTGGCTAATATGAAAGGCAAAGGCCTCTAGATTACGCATATTTTACCTTAAGGTCTGACTTTGCTCTGACAAAAGTCTTGTCACTTAACAGAAGTAAAGTACAGTATATAATATAAAGTCATGGTGCAGTGGAAAAAGAATTAATATTGTGTATGACTCCCATGAGCTTGGAGGACTGCATCCATACATCTCTGAAGAAGAAAGAGGAAAGAAAGCATTCTTGCAGGACTCACTGATTCATCTTCAATTTCTCCTCCATTTTACCCCAGACATGCTCAATAATGTTCATGTCTGGTGACTGGGCTGGCCAATCCTGGAGCACCTAGACCTTCTTTGCTTTCAGGAACTTTGATGTGGAGGCTGAAGTATGAGAAGGAGCGCTATCCTGCTGAAGAATTTGCCCTCTCCTGTGGTTTGTAATGTAATGGGCAGCACAAATGTCTTGATACCGCAGGCTGTTGATGTTGCCATCCACTCTGCAGATCTCTCGCATGCCTCCATAATGAATGTAACCCCAAACCATGATTTGTCCTCCACCAAACTTGACTGATTTCTGTGAGAGTCTTCCAAAAGGTCTTCTGCAGTATTTGTGATGATTGGGATGCAGTTCAACAGATGATTTATCAGAAGAATCTACCTTCTGACACTTTTCCAAATGATAAACTAGAAGTCAAGTTATTACTGTATTTGCAACTGGGATCAATGACAAGACTTTTGTCAGGTAGTGTATAGTGCAAGTGTGTTTCTGTAATTTGCTCTATAATCTGCAATCTAAACATCACCATTTTTTTCTATTTATGCATGCTGGTAAATTGTATGCACATTTTCTTAGGATATACTTTTAAACCACTTAACATAAGGTATTAAACTGTCTTTTTGCACTGACATAAGCTAAAGCCGACATTCGTTCCTTCATTATGTAATATCCGAGGTCCAACGCTTCTACACGTAATTAAACGAAGCACATTTTTCCTCTCTCCATATGATTACTGGCCATGCCAGTAATTGTAAGTTCAATATGGAGTCAGATTAGAACTCAGTGAACTGCTTTTTGTTCTTAAGTAAGTAGTTTGAAAGTGCAAGAAGTTATTAAAAGCCGTGCCATACAATTAGACAAGGTATGGTCTGGTTTCATTACCGAGCTACCATCTCCTTTTCTCTTTTTTTTATTTATTTATTTATTTGGTAACTATGATACGGTTTCTTTTCAACACTGTAAAAATTCTTCATGTTGTCCCAACAAAAATTGATTAAGTTAACTTAATTGTTTTTACAATATTAGTGGATTGAATGTAAAATAATTAAGTTGTTCCAAAAAACTCAAGAGTAATGTTGATTTAGCTCATTTTAATTAAATAGGTTGAGCAAAACAGCAAAAATCATTTTTGAGTGAATGATTCCTTAATAAACGGAAATGTTTATTTAAAACAGAAATCATTTGAATCGTCATGAAAGTAATTTCAAGAGTTCACCTTCAGATATTGCTTGATATTAATAACAGGGTTGGCTTGCTGTCCCCGGAGAGAACCCTGAGCTCGGAGATAATTGAGCCCAGGGCTTCTGTCTGGTCAATTAGCTTGTAAGGGGGACCGAGATCAGTTAGCTCTTAAGAGCTCCTCCTGGAAAAGTAGGAAAAAAGGGGGGGAGATGGGGTGGATGGGGGATTCTTCCAAGATGAAGATAAGGGAAGTATTGTAAAGTGCGCTAGTTTGGATTGGTTTGCCAACTATTGCGGTTGAGAGAGTATTTTCATATTATGTTTTTTTTTTTTTTTTTACAAAAACTATAAAAAAAATTGTGATAGAAAATTTTGAATAGCAGTAAACACATTAATATGCATTCATTATTTTTGCCATTTAATGTCGGAATGAAATCAAAATAGAGACTAAGCCAAATGAAAGCGAATGAATATTTTAGTCACCAAACATCTATAGAAATAATAAGATAATACATTTAAATTCATGTGAAATATTGGCAGAAAAAAATTACAAACTAATTAAAACTCTTTAATTGTGCTTTTTATATAAAAAAAAAATAATACTTTTTTCCTAACATAAATGTGGGTGTGCTGATTTTGGACCATTATCCTAAGTTATTTTGTTATAGATAAGCTTCAGATTTGGCTTCAGTACTAATCTAAAGTATATGCACACATACTGTATAATATTGTAAAGATTCCTATAGAAATATTAATCTAAATGAGAGATTTGTGAGTTATGTACATATATATGTTGAGCACTGTATAACTTATGAAGATGTATCTGTGCACATCCTTATTTTGTAAAAATTCATTTGCTTTCATAATCATTTATCAAATACCATAACCTTTCCTGTCCCCTCACTTCTGGTCACATGGAATGCTTTTTGGGCAGGGCTATCTGGACGTACCTAATTTCTGCCCTGCTTTTGTCCATTCATCAACCGTCAATCATTGTGTTAGCAACACCAATAATCCAATGATCCAACTGCCAAATTAATGCATCATTTTTCATTGTTACAATCAGATATATGTCACAATATTTCATTCATTCATTCATTCATTCATTCATTCATTCATTCATTCATTCATTTTCTTCTCGGTTTAGTCCCTTTATTAATCTGAGGTCGCCACAGTGGAATGAACCGCCAACCTATCCAGCACATGTTTTACGCAGCGGATGCCCTTCCAGCTGCAACTCATCCCTGGGAAACATCCATACACACTCATTTACACTCATACACTACTGACATTTTAGCCTACCCAATTCACCTGTACCGCATGTCTTTGGACTGTGGGGAAAACCGGAGCACCTGGTGGAAACCCACATGAACACAGGTAAAACATGCAAACTCCACACAGAAACCCCAACTGATCCAGCCGAGGCTAGAAGCAGCGATCTTCTTGCTGTGAGGCGACAGCACTACCTACTGCACCATTACATCGCCATCACAATATTTTTACAAGATTATAATCAGTAATTTTATAAGGAATTTAAGGGCATCACGGTGGCTCAATGGTTAGCACTGTCACTTCAAAGTAAGAAGGTCGCTGGTTCGAGTCCCAGCTGGGCCAGTAGGCATTTCTGTGTGGAGTTTGCATGTTCTCACCATGTTCATGTGGGTTTTCGGGTTTGCTGCGTAAAACATATAATGGAATAGTTGTCGGTTCATTTCGCTGTGGTGACCCCTGATAAATAAGGGACTAAACTGAAGAAAAATGAATAAAGTATATTAAGATTAATATAGCATAACCACTCAGCATAAGCTAATTATCTTTTTGCACGTTTCTAAAGCTGTTAGGAAGACTTTCATTCCTTCATTATGCAATATCCTACTTCCATTTTTTAACACGTAATTAAATATCGCCCATTTCTCCTCACTCCATACTAATAATCTGAATATACTGAAGTTACCATTACTGGCATGACCATAACTTCAATATGGAGTCTGATTATTAGTTTAAACTCAGCGAACTGCTTTTCCGTTCTTAAGCAGATTGAAAGTGCAAGAAGTCATTAAAAGCCTGCCATTACAATTAGACAAGGCATGGTCCGATTCCATTTCTGTTCTAGCATTTCCTTTTCTCTGTTATTGGCGCACAAGTGGCCTCTTTGATTAGTCCTGTTGGGCTTTTTCGAGGCCCAGCAATAGAGCTGCGGATTCCTAAAAAACTCCAATAAATGATAGATGATGGGTGCAATAGTGGCAGTGCCGGAAGTCAGCACGTACAGAGCCGTGGAAAAGCACCCCGCTGAGAGACGTGTTAACTGATGTGTCAGGTATTTGCGTCGTGTCTACGAGCGCACATTAGTTCAGCCCCATCGCCCCCCAGAGCCATCCGAAGACCAAAAAGACAACCCCCTCTGCAGCGCTTTTATGACATTAGCCATTGTGCCAGCATGCTGTCGGCTCTTTGTGGAGCTGCTGCTAGCATTTTGCAAGGAAACTTTAATAAAAAAAATAAAAAATAAATCTGCGACAGAATGCCGCCAGGAGCAAACAAATAATGAGAGAGATTTTTTTTGTGGTGTGCTGGTGAAGTGTATGTTTACTGGAAGATTAGACTGTCCTCTGTGATCTTGTGTATCTCTGTATCTCGCCTCGGTGTTGGGAATTCAAGCCGCTGTGATGTGATAAAAAGTAGTAAAAAGTTTAAAGATAAAAAAGGTTTAAAGGTTAGTTCACCCCAAATGTCACACACATGATGTCGTTACAAAAACATAATAAATTTGTTCAGCTTCAGATCGTGCTAAATTGTCCATTACAGCGATTGTAGTTGTAAATTGTTGTTAAAGGTTCTGTGATGTGCTTTTAAATGTGCATTATTATAAACTTTTTGACATGATCTCAACTGAAAAAAAATTAAGGGTAACACTTTATTTTGATGGTCCATTTGAATATTAGTATACTGTCTGCTTAATATCTGCTGATACTGCTCCTTCAACAGACATTTAACTGACTATAAGAAACTTAGCAAGTACATGTCAACTTACACTAAACCTAACCCCAACCTAACAGTCTACTTATAATCCAATGAGAATTATAGTTGGCATGTAGATGCAATGTAACTTAAATTCAACAAACGGACCATTAAAATAAAGTGTGACCAAATGAAGAGAGGATGGGACATAGAGTAGCTCCTTCCTTTTACAAAAAACAGCCAATAGCGTTGTTTTTATTACAGCTCTGCTATTTACAGTTGAAGTCAAAATTATTAGCCCCCTTTGAATTTTTTTTCTTTTTTTAAATATTTCCTAAATGATGTTTAACAGAGCAAGAAAACTTTCAAAGTATGTCTGATAATATTTTTTTCTTTAGAGAAAGCCTTATTTGTTTTATCTTGGCTAGAATAAAAGCAGTTTTTAATTTTTTAAAAACCCTTTTAGGGTCAAAGTTATTAGCCCCTTTAAGCTATTTTTTTTTCGATAGTCTACAGAACAAACCATCAATATACAATAACTTGCCTAATTACCCTAACCTGTCTAGTTAACCTAATTAACCTAGTTAAGCCTTTAAATGTCACTTTAAGCTGTATAGAAGTGTCTTGAAAAATATCTAGTAAGATATTATTTACTGTCATCATGGCAAAGATAAAATAAATCAGTTATTAGAAATGAGTTATTAAAACTATTATGTTTAGAAATGTGTTGAAAAAATCTTCTCTCCGTTAAACAGAAATTGGGGAAAAAAATAAACGGGAGCGAATAATTCAGGGGAGCTAATAATTCTGACTTGAACTTATATATATATACACACACATACATACATACATACATACATACATACATACATACATACATACATACATACATACATACATATACATATACACATATATACATTGCTCCCAGGATAAAAGTCATTCAACCGCACTAGTCAAGACTAAAGCCAATCTGAAGAAGCTGGACTTTAGCGCTGTGTGCGGTTGTAGTAACGAGCAAACAAAGAAAACAAAGCATAAAGGCAGAACATTTTTGAGAATTTGTTTTTTAGGTTTTTGTTACGAACTTTTGTGCTAAACAAGTAACGTTATTGATGATTATACAGTCACTTGCTGCACTGACCATAAGGCACAGTAGCACCAACTTGCAATAAATACTAGGCTTATGCTAGTTTGGTTAATTAAAATCAGCAAACAATGTAAATGAAATATGATAACAAGACGCTGTTGGTTAAGTAAAGTATCTGCTAGTTTTTGAAGTAACTTAAAAGAGTGCCTGATAACATAACGGTACCTGCGCATCGATGTGCATACTTTCCATCATAAATTATTGAATATTACAAATGTTATATTTGGAAAAACTCATAGATATATATATATATATTCAAGGCACGGGATGGCCAGTCCTCCACTGCACTTTCTTCCCACATTCATTTTAAAGGAGCACTACCCTGTACTAAAATGGCAGCTTTGTTGACACATTCCATCCAACAGACAACAATATAGGCGACATCTAATGTAAATATCTCAGCTTGGGATGAAGCGCATCAAATGAAAAACGTCTTGAAGGGGGCAGGACATGTCATATACTAGAGAGTATTTGATTGGTCAAGATTTGATGAGAAACTAAGTGACATGAACATTTTTTATCCATTTAGGTGAAAGTGATCAACTGCAAGCTTTAGATGTTTCCAGTATATCAGTTTTTCTAAAGGCAAATTTTGACTGTTTTGGAGCACACTATCTAATAGATATCCTTAAAACTAACAGACTGAACTAACAGACTCTAAAATTATTATAATTTCATGGGACTTTAACAATTACATAATCTGTATTACTCATTTTAGGTAATGTAGTCTGACTACATCTTTGATTACTTTAGACTAATTTTGGCCAATTTTGTTTATCGCTTGATCATAAAGGGAAAGAAAATACATTACACTCTACGTTATCAACAAAATGAAGTTAAATGTTACAATTTATCAGAGTTTCCCAAACTGGGGGGTTGTGAATGAAAATGTTAATGAGTTCAGTAATAACAATATAACATTAACATCATTTTAGTCAAAACAAAAGATTAATTTTTTTTTTACCTGAATGTCATGTGTCCAGACAGATCAGTGAACACATAGAAAGAAAGAAAGAAAGAAAGAAAGAAAGAAAGAAAGAAAGAAAGAAAGAAAGAAAGAAAGAAAGAAAGAAAAGAAAGAAAGAAAGAAAGAAAGAAAGAAAGAAAGAAAAAAAAAGCTGTACATACTGTAGCTCCTTGTTCACCTACATTCACTATGAAAAATGCTGGGTTCCTCATAATCGTTTTGTGTTGGAACAGCATGAAGGAATTAAGTTAACTAATTAGTTTTTACACATTTAAGTTAAGGTTGTTCCAAAAAACTCAAGAATGATGTTGTTTCAGCTCATTTTCAAAAGTTCACACTTAGATATTGCTTGACGCTATTAGCAGGTTTGGCATGCTGTCATTTGGCATGTGGAGAAAACCCTGAGCTCTGAGATAATTGAGCCCAGGTCTCCCGCCTGGTCAATACGCATATAAGGGGGTCTGAGATCAGGTAGGTCTCGAGAGTTCCCCCTAGTAAAGGGAGGAAAAGGAGGAGATGGCGTGGAAGGGGGGATTCTTCCAAAAGGAAGATAAAGCAGTAGGGCTAAATCGGTCTATTTGTTGTAGGCTTGGATCAATCTGAATGGATTATTGCTGATTACAGATGAGAAACTAGCCTCAATCAATTATATCACATGCTCCTCTCAAAATTACAGTAGTTTGTAAAACTTCACTTAAATAAGTCAATTGTACAAACAGCAATCAGCATTATTAGTGCTTAAAATAGCACTTGGAATTTCTCTGTTACTCGCATAAAAATTTGATGCAAGGAGATTCAATTTTGTTGACTGTTGATGAGAAAAAACAGGTATGTTTGAGCATGATGTCTTTTTATCTTGTGGCATCATGCCCTTTTTGGTTCATGTAAATCTCTTGGTCTGTGTTGTGTTCAGATATTTCAGTCAAGTTACACCAGAACTCGGTTGAAACACTGGTGGGCAATAAGTGTTGAAAAGATGCGTTTCAATCCGCTAGTTTGGAGTCCACTAGAGTTCAGATGGCAGAGTTCAAGTTAATTTGAAGTGTGCCGAACCTGCCAGTTATGAACCCTTGATCAAATTTACTAGATTGACCCTTGATCAAATTTAACAGCTTACTGTCCTTTCATTGAAAGTTTGTTCATCTACACTGTAAAAAATCTTGCTGCCTTAATTTTTATAGTTGAATCAAATGAAATTTTCTTAACTTACATCAATCAAACTGACTAAAATAATAAGTTAAACTTTGTATAGCTTATTAAAACAGGTTAAAGCAACATAAGATTATCCGTTGTGTTGATTTTTTGTCATTACATTTTTTACAGTGTAAGACTAAAACCAAAAATAAACCTGTTCATCATATAAAATAATATCAGGAGACTTGGATTAAACTAATTGTGTTCTATAGATTTATATTTTGATTGGTATTATTTTGATCTCCTTAAAGCATAAGAAATTTGGTTGAATACACTTTCAGTGGAGGAAGAGAAAGAAGGATTTGATTAAAAATATATTGAAATGACATGAAGGTGATGAAGGAACTTCAGTTTGTTGTGAACTACCTATTGAAACTCTTATTTTTCTTAGAACGGTGGTTACTTAATTTCTAAAAAAGAAATATTCATTGAGAAAATAGGCTTCTTTTATTGAATTTCTTTGAAATGCCTTTGTTATTTCACTCAATTTAACTCTCAAGTGCAGTTTTCCATTGATGAGACATACTGTTAAATGAATCTGGAGAAAATGGCCCTAAGCCTTATCGCAATGAGGAGAGAAAAGTAATTACTGAATTAAGTCAGAGTAAAATAGGTATCTCACACCAAGTGCTATTACAAACACATTCTTATTCACACAGTTTCTTGTCAGTGCTCATGCTGTAAGCTGTTGGGAAAACTTAGTCCTTGTGATTTGATGACAGCAACACTAAATGGCTCCATAATTATAGGCCACCACTGGTTGAAATGTCTCGCAGTAGGTCTCAGTATTAATAAATAAAAGTACAAAATTGATTTTTTTATTCTGTTTTCAGTGGCTGTGTGAAAACTTATTTATATGTGATTTCCATTTTGCGCATATGATGGCATTTTGTTGAATTGGCTTACAAAATCAGTTTTATTATCATTATTTTAAAAATAATATTTCAGGTGTGTTTCTTTTTCAGCCAACCCAGGTTCATTAAGGATACGTACCCCTGTATACATTTCTGGAGAGTGCAAAATATGTCTCAGGAGGTACGCTTTTTTGTAGTTTTTGTTTTTGTGAATCCACCATAGGCCGCTGTGTACACTTTTTTTAGATCTCAAATTGCTCCAGCAGGTGCCATTCGCGCCCGCTCTTCTCACAAAAATCCACTAGACGCCACTGTCGACTGACTTGTACCCTCACCCACCCCCTTCCCTAATCCCAAGCGATAGTGTTTTTTTTTTATATATAATTATTTTTAGGGGTTTTTAACCTTTAATGTATAGAATAGTGCAGAGAATTGACAGGAAATAGTTGGGAACAGAGAGAGGTGAAGGGTCAGCAAAGGACCTCTAGCCAGGAATCAAACTCAGATTGCTGTAAGCACCATCGTGCTATATGTCAGAGCACTTAACCACTAGGCTATTGCCGCTTACCCATAGTATTTTCTAAAGCACCGATTGACCCACCCACCCACCACCTTCCCCTAAACCCAATCGACAGTATTTTCAAAAACCAGAGGTGGAAAGAGTAATAAAATCTTGTACTCAAGTAAAAGTACTGTTACTTACAATTTTTTTTACTTAAGTAAAAGTAAAGTTACATGTCTATAAATCTACTCAAGTAAAAGTAAAAAATAACTCATTAAAAATGTACTCATGAGTAAAAAGTAAAGAGTAACTATTTCTCAAAAGGGACAAGATGATATAAATCTCCAAATAGTTGTTTTTATTTAAGTAACTTAAAAAATTAAAGACCTATAACAAAAAAGTATATAATTATTTAAAATATTTTACAGATTATCCTATTTAACAATTTATACAAATTCACAAATTCTAATGCAACATCTGCTGTGTTAGCTAAATGGGCTATATGCACACAGACTTTTAATTTTTAGCCAGGCAGCCCAAATGCTCCTGATGAGTTGTGTTTCCATTTCAAAATTGTCACCTTTAAGATCTGTTTTCTTTAAAAATCAGCGATCTTCACTGCCTGTTAGATATATGATATGAAGTGGGTCTCAGATCGGACAAGAAGCACTGCATTAATGTCCATTTCTCCCCGCCATGTCTTTAAAATATAACAGTTTGTTTTACCCCAGTATTTTGGTTGTTGCTAGATCAGATACAATTGCGGCCGGAAGTTAACGAGAATTGTTTATATTATTTATTAAACTTCACATTTGTTGTATTTTATTAACGTCTACCCCCAAACCAACCATCACAGTAACGTAAAAACAGTAGTTGTATTGAGTATTATTTATGCTATTTATTAAATTACCCAATAAATTGTATTTTTTAAAGCCTACCCCCATCCCAACCCTAAACCCAACCATCACAGTACTGTAAAAATATTAATTATTGTTATACATTCATTCATTCATTTTCTTTTCGGGTTAGTCCCTTTATTAATCCGGGGTCGCCACAGCGGAATGAACCGCCAACTTATCCAGCACATGTTTTACGCAGCGATACCTGGGAAACTAATACACACTCATACACTACGGACAATTGTTAGCGTACCCAATTCACCTGTACTGCATGTCTTTGGACATGTGGGGGAAACCGGAGCACCTGGAGGAAACCCACGCCAACACGGGGAGAACATGCAAACTCCACACAGAAATGCCAACTGACACAGCCGAGGCTCGAACCAGCGACCTTCTTGCTGTGAGGTCACAGCACTACCTACTGCGCCACCACGTCGCCTATTGTTATACAGTGTCATAAAAAATGCTGCTATATTGATGTGCATAGCACACATCCAGCCGGCCGCGTATCCGATCTAGACTTTACCTCAGTATTTTCAATGGAATTTCTGCGCTAGCCTATTGCTACTGACGGCGCTAGTGGTTACACCATCTTTCATCTAATTTTAAACTTGAACAACTAAATGAATGCTTAAGTCTATTTAACTGAATGTATTGTAACTACATTACAACATTGATGCTGTAAAAACAACCTTGTGAAATTCAAAATAGTCACATTAAGCTTTCACCGGAAGTTTATCGTTGGCTTTAAAACTCTAACGGTGCGTAGAGCCCATTGTGCATAAACAATTTGCTCCAAGTCCCTGTTAATATCTAATCTTTGTGCTAACGAACATTAGCAATGTTACGAACACAGTTGGGTAAGTTACTTCCAAAATGTAATACAATATATATTCAAAGTTACTGTCATTTCTTTTTTGTAATTAGTTACATTACAATATTAATATCTCAGAAATGTATTACGCTACTTTTGTATTACTTTTAGGTTACTTTAACCAAAATAACCACAGAAGTATGACTCTTATAAATTAAAGTATGAATTTTCAATAGTATGTCCATGTTTTCAAATACATTTTGCTATTAATTGTAATTATTCTGAGAGATTTTTGTTTGCAAAAGGAGTCTGACAACAGCCAGTGCTCCACACAGAGATCTGATCATTTGACATACTGTATTTTATTTTAAATATATATTCATAGCGCTTCACTTTTTCCACATTTTTTTGTTACAGCCCTTATTCCAAAATGAATTAAATTATTTATTTCCTCAAAATTCTACACACAAAACCCCATATTGACAATGTGAAAAAAAGAGTTTTTTAAATTGTTGCAAGTTTATTAAAAATAAAAAACCTGTAAAATCACATGTACATCAGTATTTACAGCCTTTGGCGTGAAGCTCTAAATTGAGCTCAGGTACATTCTGTTTCCACTGATCATTCTTGAGATGATTCAGCAGCTTCATTGGAGTTCACCTGATAATATCCACTGATTTTTATATAGTCGATCAAATGAACTTAAACTATTAAAAATCCAACAAACATTTGTTTTGGCCCAAACTACAAAAACAAGCAAATTTAAAATCGTTTTAGTATTGGTTTTGCTTAAGCTGCACACTAGTTTGATCATGTAAACATGTCATTATAACTATATTGTATAAATATTATTACAAAGGCCTACATCATGCTGACAATAAAAACTAAATGGCATGATATAACAGGTGATTGTCCTCTGAGTGCACCTGAAAAGACATGAATGACACTTCTCATAAAGCTTAAGCTGATGCACTCGGTAGGCAAACGCCTGCGAGTTGCTTATACTTATACGCTATGCGCTGCGCACGCGCTGCTTCAGCTTTTTTTCTGCGATGGGAAAAAAAGTCTCCCCGCACTCACCCCGGTCTGAATCATATTATGTGCGCGCTGCTTTATTTCCGCATAGTAATGATCTTTATATCACGGATCAAGTGCAGTGAAGTGTAAAATTAATAATGAGTCATATACAGTAGCTTACCTTGTCATTGCTGGAGTTGACAGGCATTATGCTGATAAACCTCCTAAACTCCGGCGATAAATCCAACTCCAGCAAAAGTAAATAGACAAGTTTACCGCTGATTTTTCTCACGCTCTGCTGCAGTGACGTGGCTTCCGGGCGCAATTTCCTTATTCTTTTTCCGTTGCATTTCTTTATATATTTATTTTTTACTCAGTAACGGATATGATTTAAAATGTAGCGAAGTACAATACTTTAGGCAAATCATACTTAAGTAAAAGTAAAATTACAGATTTTAAACACTACTCTAAAAAGTACAAATTCTCAAAAAAACTACTTAATTACAGTAACGTGAGTAAATGTAATTCGTTACTTTCCACCTCTGTCAAAAACAGTCCAGAAAAAAGAAGACCTCAAATTACCATGTTTATTTTTTTTTTTGTTTTATCTGCTTTCTGGAACGATTTTAACCCTGTGATCGCAGTCAAATCTTCTCTGCATCACAAGTCCACCGACGTACGCATCGAGCCATTGGGCAAACTGGTTACATGGTAAAAGCCGTCCACACAAAGATAAGCGGTCAGTTGGTAGTGCAAAAAGAAACAGAAGCCGTCAGCACTATCATACCGTCCTGTAGTGTTCGTTTTAAAGATGAAATGCAGCCATACGTACCTCTGGCTACATAATTTGCGCTCTCCAGAAATGTATACGGGGCTACGTATTCACAATGAACCTCTTTTGTTTTCAGCTGTTGTGATCAGGTCAGATCATCATCAGAATCCGAGTGAATTTATTCCACTGTGTAGAACATGTTGAATGGATGCTGTTTCTGAAATACAACAACTGGCGGTAAGTTACAGATCAAACCATTAAACCTTTAGGCAAATTTTAACGGCAACTTGAGAATGTTTGAGCCTCTATTTGTGGACATACTTTGGTATTGACAAAAAAATGCTTTTTAATGTGTACATTATTACAAAAAAAAGGCAAGCAAGATGCATCAAGATGTGCATTATTCCAAACTCTGACATGTGGATTCTGAGGTAAAATGAATACAGCATCAGCAAATGTGTTACAAAACACCAAAACTGTTTCCTTATTGAGACAAAGGGGTGGCAACTAACAACGAAAGTCAGCTTAAAACCTAATTTCAAAAAGGTCACGGTTTTATAAGCACTTTACATCTATGTCTTTTGACATTTAGGAAAGCCTCCTTTAGAAAAGCCTATAATCTAATGTGAGTTGATGTCCAGTGGTGACTGGAGATCTAACTGATTCTTCTAATGTTTATGCATTGCTTTTCTAGGGTCTGAATTGTAACGGACAATGGATATCAGTTGCCATCGCCTTATGACCACACTGCTCGGAAATAAACAAGTGGACTTATCATTTAGAAGGGCAGTTGAGCTGAGAGACTTGAATGACATTGGAAAAACTTCAAATAGCGAAGTAATATGCAAATCAGTCTTCAAAGATCAGGGATAATTACTGTAGCCTATGACATAAATAGGACATACGATAAGCCCACTAATGCCATTGTTTTGAAGCACAGTCTATGTAAGTTTTGAAATACGTCAATGCTTTTTGCATACTTTAGGCTGAACACATAGGCAAGAATTATTTAAAACAGATCTCACAATCAGAGATAGCAAAAGTACACACATCCTTTACTTAAGTAGAAGTACAGACACTCATGTTTAAAACGATACATCCGGTAAAAGTTGAAGTACTGACTACACTTTTGTACTTAAGTAAAAGTAAAAAAGTACAGCCTGAAAAATGTACAAAAGTAAAAAGTACTCGTTTCAACCACAGTCCTAAGACATGCGGTATATAATAGGTAACTAAATTAGCAGTAATGTATAAGTGTGTGTGAATGTGAGTGTGTGTGTGTGTTTCCCAGTACTGGGTTGCAGCTGGAAGGGTATCCGCTGGGTAAAACATATGTTGGAATAATTGGCAGTTCATTCTGCTGTGGCGAACCCTGATAAATTAGGGACGAACTGAAGAATAGTGAGTGAGATAGGTAGGTAGCTAGACCTCACATCCAATTGATACATTAATATAAACTAACTCATTTATTCATTTTCTTTTCGGCCCTTCCAGATGCAACCCATTGCTGGGAAACATCCATATACACTCATTCACACACATACAGTACAGACAATTTAACCCACCCAATTCACCTATAGCGCATATGTTTGGACTTGTGAAGGAAACCGGAGCACCCAGAGGAAACCCACGCAACATAAAGGCGTGACTACAACCTACAAAACATGTGCATGATCTTTTTTTCACGTGATAAATTCAGGATCTTTTGCATTATATTTTTATTCATAAATTGCCCAGTAAAGTTACTTTTGTTTTGTAAAACATTTGTTAAAAATTATTAATTGAAGACAACAGTAGGCATATACTGTATGTAAAAACAGATAGTCAATAAAAACTTAAAAACAGCACAATTTCTGTATTAGGAAATATGAACTTATAAGGAAAAAAACCGCAATGCATACATTTTTATAAAGTATTTGATTGTTTTAGTACTAACTGTACAAATCTTCACAAAAAAGCACTATTTTTTGCGGTAATATATTGGATTGAAAGACCAGAGAAGTCCATGCAGTATGATCGGAAGCGTACAAAAAGCTTAAGCATTTAAACAGCATGTTTTTGAACTGGAATGTGTCTCTCTTGTTTACCTGTGATCCGAACGAGCAAAATGTGTCTTATTGCCGTGTAAACAGGACAGCATCAGTCATGTTAAATTCATGCATTCATATTGTGCAATGAGAAGTAAATATGTATAGATCGCGCCACCTGACGCATGAAAACGAAAGTAACGTCCGTGGTTAAAAAAAGTAGGGAGTAGAAAGTACAGATATTTGTGTAAAAATGTAAGAAGTAAAAGTAAAAAGTTGTCAAAAAAATAAGTAGTGGAGTAAAGTACTGATACCAGAAAAATCTACTTAAGTACAGTAACGAAGTTACTTCCCATCTCTGCTCATAATAAAAGCAGCAAAGATTGCAAGACAGCTGCAACTAGCACATAATATTTCCGGCTTACATTACACTCATCCCTGTAAACCTCACTCCCCATGGCCCCAATACACAGTGCTGAGGAAGTTATTCTTAAACTGTATGTTGATAAGCTACAAGCTACTTAACATGAAAAGTAGCTAAGCTACTGTCAAACTACACTTCTAAAAAAAGTAGCTAGCCAAACTACAAGTTACCTAAAAGAAGTTACATTGAAGCTACTTTTTTGCAAAGACAAATATTACAAATTCTTGTATTATCATTCATTTTAAAGTGCACCTATTTTACCTCTTTTACAAGATATAAGAAGACTTTGGTGTCTCCAGAAGGGGTCTGCAAAGTTTCAACTCAAAAGACCCATCAGATTATTTATTATATAATGTAGAATCTCCCATTTTGGTGTCTAAGGACAGTGTAGCTGTTTTTGTAGTCTGTGGCTTTAAATGCAAATGAGCTGCTTCTCCCTGCCCACCACTCATACGTGCGTCTCCTGCTTTACATCAGATAAACAGCCGTCAGTGATAGAGACAGACGCAGATGAGTTGTGTTGGAGTTTATTTAAGCCTTTCTGAAACGATGAGTCACACACAAATGCCGATTGTAAAATCACTGGGATTTGGATCCTGTTTTAGCATCAGTAACTTTTAAAAAAGAGACTTGTTGTTTATACCACTTCAATATGACACTGGACACTATACCCACACACAGTTCTGCCCTAACAGCTTCCAGAAGTTTCATCATAGGTGCCCTTTATGTAAAACATTAGTACTTAAAATAGTGCAATAGACTTATGATGTTTTTATTATATATAATTAAATTCCATTGTTCTGCAGCATGTCTTTAAAATATGTACATTTATTTTAGGCGATGCAGTGGCGCAGTGGGTAGTGCTGTCGCCTCACAGCAAGAAGGTCGCTTGTTCGAGCCTCGGCTGGGTCAGTTGGCGTTTCTGTGTGGAGCTTGCATGTTTTTCCCGCGTTCGCGTGGGTTTCCTCTGGGTGCTCCGGTTTCCCCCACAGTCCAAAGACATGCGGTACAGGTGAATTGGGTGGGCTAAATTGTCCGTAGTGTATGAGTGTGTACGGATGTTTCCCAGAGATGGGTTGTGGCTGGAAGGGCATCCGCTGCGTGAAAACATGTGCTGGATAAGTTGGCGGTTCATTCCGCTGTGGCGACCCCGGATTAATAAAGGGACTAAGCCGAAAAGAAAATGAATGAATGAATGAATTTATTTTACCACAGTATTTTCAATGCAGTTTCTTTACTTGCTGCTGCTGCTGACGGCACTTGCGTTTAAAGTCTTTCATCTTGTTTTATGCCTGAAAAACAAAATGAATGCTTAAGTTTATTTAACATCAACATTGTAAAAGGAACCCTATAAAACTGAAAAAGGTCACATTAACCTTTTACCGGAAGTTTATCAGTGGCTGAAAAACACTAGCTGTGCATATACCCCATCAGGGGTCAAGAGACCGTCAATAAAATATAAACTTCCCACATTGACGAAGTGAAAAGCATTTTAGAACAGTAGGTGAAGTTCTTCTGAAAATTCACAAGTGTGTGTAAAAGTAGAGTGGAACTTGTCCAAAACAGCAGTAATGAGGCTAACTAAAAAAAAAGTTCCAGTCATACATCTGATCACAGCACATTCTGTGTTAGAAAAAACAAGCTAACGTGTGGTTTTGGAAGATAAGTTTACCACTCACAGTAAGTAAAACAGAGCCCTTGTGTTACCTCACCAAAGCAGTGACAGAAATAAAATCCGCTTGGAGTGTGTAAGTGAACATCATGATTGCTCCTCTAGAGTGTTTCATATGGCTGCTTACTATGGCTAATGTATACTCGACCGCTAGAGGCATAGCACAGAGAAACAGCACATTCATCATGTTGACATTTCATGCCAAGTTATGCTATAAAATCCTAGATATACTTAATCTGTTCAAATCTAATAATTGAAAAATGGAGGTTAAGTTTGTAACACTGGTTCATCAGGTAGTTCTTGAACTCATGGGGATGGAGTTTTGAACTTTGACCGGATCTCGCCTTTCCTGTTTAAAAAAAATGAATGATTAATAAACAAACCGTGGTAATTAGTTGATGACATACAGTATAAGGTTCAGACAGATTAAGATTTATCTCACCCAAAGGATACGCTGTTATTAATTTATACCATTTGCTCTACACTCACTGGCCACTTTATTAGGTACACCCTACTAGTACCAGGTTGGACCCTTTTTTTTGCCTTCAGAACTGCATTAATCCTTCGTGGCATAGATTCAACAAGGTACTGAAAATGTTTCTCAGAGATTTTGGTCCATATTGATATGATAGCATCACGCAGTTGCTGCAGATTTGTTGGCTGCACATCCGTGATGTGAATCCCCCATTTCATCACATCCCAAAAGTGCTCTGTTGGATTGAGTTCTGGTGACTGAGGAGGCCATTTTGAGTACAGTGAACTCATTGTCATGTTCAAGAAATCAGTCTGCGATGATTCATGCTTTATGACATGGCACGTTATCCTGCTGGAAGTAGCCATCAGAAGACAGGTACACTGTGGTCATAAAGGGATGGACATGGTCAGCAACAATACTCAGGTAGGCTGTGGCTTGACAGGATGCTCAATTGGTAATAATGGGCCCAAAGTGTGGCAAGAAAATATCCCCCACACCATCACACCCCCACCACCCCCACCAGCCTGAACTGTTGATACAAGGCAGGATGGATCCATGCTTTCATTGTGTTGATGTCAAATTCTGACTCTACCATCTGAATGTTGCCACAGAAACTCATCAGAGACTCATCAGACCAGGCAACGTTTTTCCAATCTTCCATTGTCCAATTTAGGTGAGCCTGTGTGAATTGTAGCCTCAAGTTTCCTGTTCTTAGCTGACACAAGTGGTACCCGGTGTGGTCCTCTACTGTTGTAGCCCATCCGCCTCAAGGTTGGAGGTGTTGTGCATTCTGACATGCTCTACTGCATACCTATTGCCTTTCCATCAGCTCGAACCAGTCTCGCCATTCTCTGGCTTCTGGCATCAACAAGGCATTTGCACCCACAGAACTGCCGCTCACTGGATATTTTCTCTTTTTCGGACTATTCTCTGTAAACCCTAGAGATGGTTGTGCGTGAAAATCCCAGTAGATCAGCCGTTTCTGAAATACTCAGACCAGCCCGTCTGGAACTAACAACCACCTTCAAAGTCCCTTAAATCACCTTTCTTCCCCATTCTGATGCTCGGGTTGAACTGCAGCAGATCGTCTTCACCTTTACTACATGCCTGAATGCATTAAGTTGCTGCCATGCAATTGGCTGATTAGAAATTTACGTTAACGAGCAGTTGGACAGGTGTACCTAATAAAGTGGTTAGTGAGTGTATATTTCTCTACTCACTACATTAAAGGGCACCTATGGTAAAAAAAATCTACTTTTCAAGCTGTTTGGACAGACATATGTGTAGGTATAGTGTGTAGACCATCATATTGGGGTGATATAAACACACCCAGTCCTTTTTTTCCAATTTAACAACATAAAAACGGTGGACCAATTGAAGCGGTTTTGAGACCGACCGCAACTTGACGTAGGAGTGCGGTCCCCCCGCCCACCGAATTGATTAACAGCTGCGTATTAACATGTCTCCGTAGTAACGTGTATAATCATATCAACAAGACAGGACGTGCACAAAGCAACCAGGAATAAAAGGTCTGTTCAGTTTACTAGGATCATCAATCATCATCAGATGTGATCAAGAGTGAGTTTTCCAAGTTTAAAATGTTTTTAAAACAGTGCATGCTAATGAATTACAGCAATTTACTTCATTACCACAGCCGCGTGTCAGCACAATTATAAAAGAAGATGCTTCAATCCCGGTTTGTTGACGTTAAATCAGGTGTATTTTGTACATTAACATAACAGATATCCATACAGCAGTGAATATTAACCTGTATCCTGTCACATTTGCGTGCAAAAAGAGTGCAAAGCTAAACGCGCGCACTGTCTGTGTGTGTGTGTGTCTGCGCTGTGTGTGTGTGTGTGTATCTGTGTGTGCGTGAACTTTGTAACGACATTGTGTGTGACTCATCGTTGCAACTCCACAACAAATGTATCAAATACTCATTGGTAAAGGTCTTACTGTAATAATTCTCACAAACCTTACATGAGATCTTCTTCCTTCGTGTCTGTCTGTTGTCTGAAGCAGCCGTGGGAGGAGATTGAGGCACGCTGACAGGCACATGGAAACGGTGGGTGTGAAGGACTAGCCTTAAAAGCGCAGTACACAAAAAACGCTACCTGCTGCTAAGAGCTATAAAATAGAAACTTATGAAAGGTATAATAAAAAATCTGATGGGTGTTTTGAGCTGAAACTTTACAGACACATTCTGGAGACACAAAAGACATATTAAATCTGGAAAAAGGGGTAACCTAGGTGCCCTTTAAGTGTTTTTTATGGTCCATTGCAGTTATAATGTCAAATTACACCCTGCTAATTTCTGTGAAAAAGGATATTTTGTCAGCGTTCATGAAAAATACAAAAATGTGACACAAATATTCAATCAGGCTTTGAATACTATACCGAGTCTTTGTGTGGGTCATGTCTCACAAAGCTCTCAAAGCTGTTCATAGCTGATAGAGGGATTTTAATTGCTTTCTGTGTGTTTAATTAGGTCTGTTTGTTTGGATTCGGCTTTGAGAAGACGAAACAAAAGATAGCGGTGGAATTCATCAGAAAGGAGGGCCATTTTTCATGTTTTGAGGGCGAAAATGAGTAGTGGATTTGAAGTAACATGAAGGAAATTTCTATCAGGCTTTCTGTCTATCGCCATCAACCTTTCAAGGGCAAAACTCCCATCGTCTGAGAGCACCGGGGGCCGCCAGAGCTGCTGTGTTGTCTCGCTGCCTAACTCTGCATGCAAGAAAACAATAGAGTTCAAAGTCAGCTATCATCCTGGGTGAGTCCCATCCATCATGCAAGAGCACATGTGACGTCCACTTTACTCCATTTCCTCTTCACTGAGCCCTGTCTGTTCCCGGTTCACAATAGACCGTGATTATGCAATGTTTTTTTGCTTTAGGTTACAGGTATTTCAAATGCCAACATTTATTTAGCTTCCAAAACAACCTTTGAAATTATTTCTATGAACAGAAGCAGGCCAATATTATGCAAAATTATTTTCAATTTATGAATGCATTAACAACAGCAGAAGTGTGATTTTACCAGCCTAGCACATAGGACAAACACTGCATTAGTATTAGCCATATTACCAAGTGACAGATGAATTTGACGTCAACATTAAAAGATATTGGAAGTTGATCAGCTTATTAATTTTGGTTTTGCATTTTAGTATTTGCATTTAGCATTGTACTTAACCCAGATAAATTATTTCAAGAAAGAAAAAAAGGAATTGATTTACTTTCTGTTACACGAGGCCTTCAACTTCCTACCCCTAATTTCAGGATGTAAAATGGATGCAAACCTTTCCAAATAAAGGCAGTTTTCATGATACTAAAAATAATTTTTTTGTTCACAAATGAATATCAACATAAACATGAAGGTCTCTAGATTTATTCAAATAAAACAACTCATTCAGGAGATCGATAGTTTTTTGTATACTTTGTCCAATGTTCAACTATAGACTGATTTCACACGGCCGCCATTTTAAACAGCGAAATCGAGGCTGCGGTGGGAAGAAACCCGGAAGTATCACCTGAGTCACACAGGAATGTTGTGTACCTGGCTGTATATCTTACCAGCGAAGAGAAACGACACAAATGTATAATTTCACGGCCTTCCGAGTAACCCGAAGGTCCTTTCTGAATGAATAGTGCAAATAAAAATGGATATTGGACCTCATTTTCATTTTAACCTCAAGTTAAGGGACATGGCACTAGTTAGCTAACGTTTTCTTTCCCAAACACCCAATTTAGATGTCATTCATCAAACTCAAGTTAATGAACTGATTCTTTCACTATATTAGACTTGTCACGATACAAAATTTCGGTACTGAAATTTAATAAAAAACATCCATTTCCCATTAACATTTAAGCACTTGATGGCGTTCCTAAACAGTGTTGATTTGCCATTGTGTTTACGTGCTCAACAGAAATGACTGTGATTGGCCGTGGAGGTCATCAGTTCGCCGCACTTCAGCGCTGTTTACCGAGTGCAAACACAGACGAGTGATCCGCTGATGAATCGACTGATCTTCACGGCTTTGAAACGATCCAATGTCCGTCTGTGTTTGCAATCTGTGAAGAGCGGTGCACTGATTACCTTCACAGCCAATCACAGACATTTTTGTTGAGCACAGGTAAATACAGTACTATTGCAAATCAGTGGTGTTTATGAACGCGCTCAGTGGCGCTTCAATGTTAGCTGGAAATGGACGTTTTTAAAACGTCAGTACTGGGTCAACACTGTTACAGACAACACGAGGATGTGCTACAGATGACTGCATTGTTTTATCGCTTACCGGGTTATTGGCTGAAGCAGGGAAGCCCTCACGGTGTTTACCTGCTGCCATGAACTGAAGCCTAGGAGGACACTGATTGTGATGTTGTTTGATGCCTAATATGCTTCTAATTGTTTAAATTAAACTAAACTTAAACTAAAAAAAGTGATGATTACACCATTTCTGCATTTTTAAATCGCAGCAACAGCTGGAGTGGAATGTTTACAGTGCTGATCCTATACTTCCGGGTTTCTTCCCACCGCAGCCTTGCTTTCAAGTTTTAAAATGGCGGCCGCGTGAAATAAGCGTATAGTTGCCGGTGAGCAAATACCTTGTACATACATAAATCATGGGGAATTAATAATGGGAGATAATGTGTTAATAAGTTATTAAATCTCTTGTCTTGTTTAATGATTTTTCCTTTCATAATACCCTATCTAAACATAACTTAACCATTTAACTGATATCTTTACTTTAAAGTAAACTTTTTTGATGCACAGTTTGATACACAGCAAAATCCTCAGAGTAAAATTAACATCTCCCACTGGTACCACTCCTACAAAGAGTTAAAATAACACTGGAGCAGAGTTAAAGTGCTGGTTGAACAGAGAATAGTGAACTCCTGCTGTTAAAAATCAGAATCACTAAATAAAAACACAAAACTACAACCAAATTCAGTCACAACCCTGCTGTCCACACAAACATGGGGTTTGTCTAAATTGCAGCTTTTTCTACACTAAAACACAGTATCATGTTACTGAAACCTACGTTTTTGAAAACTCTTGTCATGGTGTTTTTTTTTTTAGAAAATTGAGAAAAAAAAATTGTTTACAAAAATACCTGTGTATGTGTGGACATGGCCTTAGGAACTCAACTGAAAACTTAATAAATCTCTCAAAATCTCAGCTCATCAGGATCATTAAACAACTCCACAAACATAATCAGCAGTTTTACTTATTACTAAGCTGTCTGACTATTTCTGTCAGATGTCTACAAAAGTCTGTAGTGAGATTTACTGAAAATATTTGTTTTGTTAGATGTTACCATTGTGGTATGTATTTACTTTTGTGTATCTACACCAGTATTTACTTTACTTTTTGACTCTTGATTTTTTTATGTAATTTTTTTTTTTCTTTGACTGCTGTAACTTTGTAGTGTGGGACCAAATACTCTCTACTCCTGGGATTTTGTTGTGTAGGGAATAAGACATTAAAAATGTTGAACATTGTTTTTTAATAATATTTGTATTAATTAATAAATAAATATAGCAATATATATATATATATATATATATATATACACAATATAATATATATATATATATATATATATATATATATATATATATATATATATATATATATATATATATATATATATATATATATATATATACACAATATAATATATATATATATACAATATAATATATATTTATATATATACAATATAATATATATATACAATATAATATAATATATATATATATATATATATATATATATATATATATATATATATATATATATATATATATATATATATATATATATATATATATATATATATATATATATATATATATATATATATATATATATATATATAGTTCAAGTCAGAATTATTAGCCCCCCTTTGATTTTTTTTTCTTTTTTTAATATTTCCCAAATGATGTGTAGCAGAGCAAGGACATTTTCACAGTATGTCTGATAATACTTTTCTTCTGGAGAAAGTCTTATTTGTTTTATTTTGGCTAGAATAGAAGCACTTCTATACAGCTTAAAGTGACATTTAAAGGCTTAACTAGGTTAATTAGGTTAACTAGGCAGGTTAGGGAAATTAGGCAAGTTATTGTATATGTTTTTTTTCTGTAGACAATCGATAAAAAATATAACTTAAAGGGGCTAATAATTTTGACCTTAAATGGTGATTAAAAACTTTAAAACAAACACCATTTAAGGTCAAAATTATTAGCCCCTTTAAGTTATATTTTTTATCAATTGTCTACAGAAAAAAAACATATACAATAACTTGCCTAATTTCCCCAACCTGCCTAGTTAATCTAATTAACCTAGTTAAGCCTTTAAATGTCACTTTAAACTGTATAGAAGTGTCTTGAAAAATATCTAGTAAAATATTATTTGCTGTCATCATGGCAAAGATAAAATAAATCAGTTATTAGAAATGAGTTATTAAAACTATTATGTTTAGAAATGTGTTGAAAAAATATTCTCTCCCTTAAACAGAAATTGAGGAAAAAATAAACAGGGGCCTAATAATTCAGGTGGGCTAATAATTCTGACTTCAATTGTATATATACTTTTTTTTATTTATTTAATTCATTAAATACAAATTTCTTGAAAACAAATCAAAAACCTGGAGAAAATAAATGTAAAACATGTTGATATATGACACTATTAACAAGGCTGCATGCATGAAACCATTTTTAAAAATTTGGGCATAAATGGGTTAAAACACTTTTTAAGGAGTGAGACAAAGCAGTAAATAGGATTTTTTGAAGTTGTAAATAAATGTTTCTTTAAAATATATATTTATAAGGTATAAACATTATAATTTTTTTCCTAATTCTTGAGCAATAAATAGATATATTGTATATATACATATTTCAAAGGAGATGGTTTCAAATCCTGAAAAAAAGCACAGCACAATCTTGAATGGGGCTTTAAAAATCAGCCTATTTCCCATTCCTTAGGTTAGAATAATAGATGCCTTTTTCCTCTCTGTCCCTTTAGCAGGCCACATACACAGCAGGCAGAGGCCACACTGTCTCTTCCTTTTAACTTCAAAACACCTCACTTCAAAAAGAGAAAGAAGTGAAGAGAAAGAATGGCATTTCAGGTTATTTCTGTAAAGGTGTTGATACGCATCTCTTTTCTGAGTCTCAGTGAGCCTGTCATGTGAAAAATAGAGAGAAGCAAAGAAAGGTTTGCTTTGATATCTGTAATAATCTTTGAATTTTGAGGACGTTAGCAAAAGAGCTTAAGACGGTGCATATAATGTTATGTAAATAATGGCCAATCCTCAGAACAGGCACACTGCTGTTGTGTACATTTAACTTCACCACAAGTGGAAACAACGTGCTGAACATTATTAAGGATTCAAAGCAGCATGATTGTGTCTTGCTTGTCATTGCTTTTATAACAGCAGTTCAGATATATTAACGTCGTACTTCACTTACTCGTTTTGTGCATGAACAACTGAGCATTTCTGGTCAGAAATCAGTGATTTTTAATAATTAAATCATTGAACTAATGAATTAATGAGTCAGTTAGCTTACAGCCTGATAGCTGGCTGGTTGTTCATGACTATTCTTTTTTTCCAGAACACATTAGCATTTCTAGTTGGAATGGTTGAATAATTCAGCAACTCACTTGTTTCATTCCTCACTAAACCAGCGTTTAGGAAAAAACAAATCTGTTTGGATGTATGAGTGAACGAGTGATTCAGTGATTCGTTCCTAAAAGGTTGCAATAATTATTCAGTGATTATGTAGCCCCAGCAGTCACACAACGTCATGACACGTTACTATTAGGTTAGATTTAGATTGTGATGTCAGGTGACCAAAATTCAATGTCTAGCCAGCGTTTAAGGACAACGGGTTCAATAACGACGTCAAATGATGTTGACATTTGGTTGATTTTAGGCTGTTCTGCGAAGTGTCCAAAATCTAACGTCGAGCCAACATCTTGAACCAACATCATATTGACGTCAAAAACTGACATTTATTCGTCAGGCAACCATAATCCAACGTCTAATAGACATCAAAGTATAACTTTCACACAACGTCAAGCTGTAACATCATTGATATTTGTTTTTTTTTTAGGTTGGATGTTGGACAGTGACGTCGGTCTGACGTTGGGTTCTGACGTCAACCCATTTCCAAACAAAATGCAACGTCCCCACAACATTGGGGTACAACGTCAATTTGACGTCATGCTGACATGAGTTTAGTAACTTAAGTTTAGTAACTTAAAATAAATGAATCTATTTGATCACTAAGTGATTGATTCATTTGATACCTTGTGTGTGTTTAGCCCAATTATTCAATGACTCACTTATTCATTTTGATTCTGAACAAAGCAGCCTTTCTGGCTGAAAATTTATATTTATTGTTTAACCCATTTAAGCCCAATTCATAGTTGCCATTTTCCTTTAGTAAGTAATTTTCTACATGTTATCCATGTTTAATTTCTCAATGACATGCAAACAAATATAAGTTTCCACATATTCAAATATGATTTTCTAGAAAAAAATTCCAAAAACTGGAGAAAATTAATGCAAAACATATTGATATAGGACAATATTAACAAGGCTACATGCATAAAACCATTTATAAAAATTTGGGCCAAATAGGTTAATAACTGAATAAAGGCCCGTGCATACCAGGACACTTTTTGCTCGTGTTTTCCGTCGACGTTTAACGCCTCATGACTAAATAAAGTGCGCCAATGTGATCGTGCACACCAACGCGCAAAACGGCAGGCATAGAAGTGTAATTTTTTTAGGAAAGGCCTCATGCATGTTTTTATTTTTTTGTTTGTTTTGAAGGGCCGCATCAAAACTTTTTCCACCAATCAGATTAGCACTTTTCTTCACGTGCACGGAGCTGCTGAAGTTACAGTAAACAGCACTTGGAGGCGCTCAACTGCAAAAATGTCAATGCGAGCGCACATTGAAGAAGATGCCCAAATGCAATATGAACATGGACAAAGAGCTTAGAATGACCAAGAGGCGACACTCAATGAAACGTTCCATTGCAACAACAGCGCCCAGCAACAGCCCGCGATTCCACCATTCTGGAGTGAAAGCGATCGGTTTTCCATTGGATCTTCTTGCTGTCGTGATGCCAAGCAGCTGCTTTGTTTTTTATTTATTTATTTATTTATTTAAAGCTGACATTCAACCTGAAAAACGACAATACAACACTTACTATCACAATCATCAGCACTTTTAATAGTTTATTTTACAGACTTATAATATGCTGTTGTTCTATTGGAATTTTCATTTCAAAATGGCCACCGTGTGACACTAGTGGCTGTTTCCCAAATCGCACTAGAGTGTCGCCTCTTGGTGATTCTATGCTCTTTGACGTGGAGCTGCTTATTGCACTGGTGAACAATAATCATTCCTTCAACGCTAGAGCTGGACTGAAAGTTACTTCATCGCCAGTAACTTTAACAATCGTGTCAACTTTCTGTCCTCTTCTTCTGTGTCACAAGCAGGTGTCAGAAGCTTAAAGTTGTGTAGCGCCATCTGACGTCAAGGAGTTATTTTGCATCCTCTTCTGCTCGACGCCAGGGAAAATCGGTTGGGTTTGAATACGGAAAAACGTCTCGAAAAACTCTCACGATAAACACAAACGAAAAGTGGTGTGTATGAGCCTTAATCAATTCATTCCTGACTAAACCAGTGCTTTTGAATTAATTTCCAAACCACAATTAGCTGTATAGTCCAGAAAAAGACACAGCACATTGTAGTAAAGTTCGTTCGTATGAGGGGAAGAAGAAGACAGGGTCGGCGATATCAGGTAAGTAAACTGTTTTTATTTTTCAGTTCTCAACACCACAACACTGTAGCTCTGTGTGTGTGTGTGCTCTCCTCTCTCCCGGCTGCTCCTTCTCCTCTCCTTAAGAAGGGTGTCTCTCCGGTCCAATCACTAGAATAAACAGGTGTTATTTATTATTTCTGATTGGCCTGCTGATTAGCCGCCGGGCTCCGAGCATGCTCTCCCCCCTCATTGGGTGTTCGATCATGCTTACCTCTCCACATACCCCCACCGCCCGCCTCAGGCCGGGGAGCCGTCCGGCCTGCAGCCCTCCCCCCCCCCGCCCTGGAGAGGAAATCGGCTACAACCATCTGTGCACCCGGCCTGTGGACCACCTTGAATTTAAAAGGCTGTAACGCTAGATACCAACGGGTGATCCGCGCGTTGGTATCCTTCATGCGGTGGAGCCACTGGAGAGGAGCATGATCTGAACAGAGGACGAATTCCCTGCCCAGGAGGTAATAGCGCAGAGTGAGAACGGCCCACCTTATCGCCAGGCACTCCTTTTCTATGGTGCTGTACTTAGCCTCACTCTTACTGAGTTTTCGGCTAATGTACAGCACCGGCCGTTCCACTCCTGCCACCTCCTGGGAGAGAACCGCCCCCAGACCCCGATCGGATGCATCCGTCTGTAACAGAAAGGGGAGAGCAAAATCAGGAGCGTGCAATAGCGGCCCCCCACAAAGTATAGCTTTTACCTTTGAGAAGGCCTGTTGGCACTGCTCCGACCATCGGACGGTATCTGGTTCCTCCTTTTTAGTGAGGTCAGTCAATGAGCTGACGAGGGCCGAATAATTGGGGACAAAACGCCTATAATATCCTGCCAGTCCCAAAAACTGTCTCACCTCCTTTTTGGTCTTAGGTCTCGGACAGGTTGCAATAGCTGCAGTCTTATCAATTTGGGGCTGCACCTGCCCGTGACCTAAGTGGAAGCCCAGATACCTTACCTCCACTCGCCCAACTGCGCACTTCTTCGGGTTGGCCGTGAGCCCGGCCCGTCTCAGCGCCGACAATACCGCCCTCAGATGTTGCATATGCCGCTGCCAATCATTACTGAAAATGATTATATCATCTAGATAAGCAGCGGCATATGCGGAGTGAGGGCCGAGTATTTTGTCCATCAGGCGCTGAAACGTAGCCGGTGCCCCGAACAGCCCGAACGGAAGTGTCACAAATTGGTGTAATCCAAACGGCGTTGTGAAGGCCGTTTTTTCGCGGGATATTGGAGATAAGGGGATCTGCCAATAACCCTTTGTCAAATCCAACGTCGAGTAATATCGAGCAGCACCTAACCGGTCGAGCAACTCGTCAATACGCGGCATTGGATATGCATCGAATTTCGACACAGCATTGACTTTTCGGTAATCCACACAGAACCGGACTGAGCCGTCAGTCTTGGGTACCAAGACAATCGGGCTGGCCCAATCGCTGTGGGATTCTTCTACTACACCCATTTTCAGCATATTACCCAATTCTTCCTGAATCACTTTTTTCTTGTGTTCAGGTAGGCGATACGGCCGGGTCCTAACAACCACGCCCGGTTCGGTCTCAATATGGTGCTGAATTAAGTTAGTACGACCGGGCAGGGGTGAAAACACGTCAGAAAATTCACGCTGAAGGTGCCGGACATCGATGAGCTGGCTCGCTGAGAGATGGTCACCCCCGGTGACCAGAGTGCCCGGCCGCTGTCGGCCAGTGCTCTCTGGGCCCAGGTCATCCTCGTTGGTAACGAGCGTAGCCAGCATCACCTCCTCCGGCTCCCTCCATTGCTTTAGCAGATTGATGTGGTATATCTGACGTGAATCAGCCCTGTCCGAACGTACCACCTCATAATCGAGATCGCTGACTCGTCGGGTGACCACAAACGGCCCTTGCCACTTGGCGAGTAATTTAGAGCTGGAAGTGGGTAGCAGTACAAGGACTTTATCTCCCTGTGAAAATTTGCGTAGTTTAGTGCCCCTGTCATAACGCCGGCGTTGATCATCCTGGGCCTTAAGCAAATGCTCCGTAGAGAGCCGCCCCAGTGTGTGGAGTTTTGCTCTAAGGTCCAGAATATACTGAATTTCATTCTTACTGTTTGAAGGCTCGTCCTCCCAAGCCTCTCTAACAACATCCAAAACCCCACGGGGCTGTCTGCCGTAGAGAAGCTCGAAGGGGGAAAACCCCGTGGAGGCTTGGGGAACCTCCCGCACAGCGAATAACAAGGGCTCTAACCACTTATCCCAGTTTTTCGCGTCCTCGTGAACGAATTTACGGATCATGGATTTAAGCGTGCGATTAAACCTTTCCACCAGTCCGTCTGTTTGTGGGTGATAAACGCTGGTGCGAATTGATTTAATGCCCAATAATCCGTAAAGCTCGCGCATGGTGCGTGACATGAACGCGGTGCCTTGATCAGTGAGAATCTCCTTGGGGATTCCCACTCGGGAGATTATACGAAACAGAGCTTCCGCAACGCTCTTTGCGGAGATGTTGCGGAGCGCTACTGCTTCCGGGTATCGGGTTGCATAATCCACTAGAACTAATGCAAACCGGTGCCCGCGTGCGGATCGCTCTAATGGCCCGATGAGATCCATACCAATTCTCTCGAAGGGGATCTCCATAACTGGCAATGGGCGCAATGGCGCTTTTGGGGTGGCCGGTGGATTTACCAGCTGACATTCACGACACGCAGCGCACCATCTGCTGACGTCACCGTGAATGCCCGGCCAAAAGAATCGGGCCATGAGACGATTTAATGTGGCCGCCTGACCTAAATGTCCGGCCATAGGATTAGAATGAGCCGCCTGGAAAAGCATTTCCCGACGGCTCTTTGGTACTAATAATTGGGTTGTATCTTCTTTTGTCTGAGCGTCTTGGGTCACTCGATACACCCTGTCATTAATGATCGCAAAATAGGGATAGGAGAGGGGCCGATCAGGCTGGAGGTTTTGCCCATCTATGACCTGCACTCTTTCGAGTGCATGTCTCAGCGTGTCGTCACGCGACTGCTCCAGGGGAAAGTCTTTACACCGGGAAATTCCCAGCCCTTCCCCTGAGTCAGCGCGTGACGTCACTGCTTGGGACTCCCCCAGCTGAGCGACCCGCCCTCTCTCCGGCGATTTCTTTTTCCAAGAAACACCCGCACATAAGACTCCTAATAATCTATTAAATCCAGGCCAATTGGTTCCCAGAATTAGCGGGTGTTTGAGGTGCGGGCTAACCGCTACCTCTACGCTATGCTTTTTTCCCCTGAATTGGATATTTATAGCCGTTAGCGGGTAGTGAATTACATCCCCGTGCACACACCTTACCCTTACCGTGCGGCTGGTATCCAATGCCGGGTCTTGAAGCAGGCTTTGGTGTATGGAGGTCTGGTTACACCCCGAATCCACCAAAGCTTGATATGTACCCCCTTTTATACTCACAGGTATCCGGTATAGCCCGTCGCGACCGGGGGCGACGACTGGCGTGGCTGGGACGCGAATCAACGCACTCACCTCCTTCTCGGAGTAGATTTTTGGTGCGCTATTCTCGTCCCCGCGACGCCAATGCATCGACCCAGACCTTCTCACTATACCCCCGGGGCCAGCAAGACCAACCGATTGAACCGGAGAGAGACCTGGCGCTGTCTGGGGAACCGCCAGGGGTCGTGGCTCCACCCCTCCTCTCGGATAGGCGCCCGCCCCTATTGGGACGCTCGGCGGATCCGCCTCTGTGCACCGCCGTCTGGGTGCTGGTGTGGGCGGTCCCCGCAATCTGGGCCTGGGAACAGGAAGAGGAGAGAGAGAAAGAGGGAGAGAGGAGAGAGAGGTTATTTCGCCGACCCTGGACTTCGCCACCAGGTGATCCTCCGCCAGTTGGATGGCCGTCTCCAGATCCTTGGGGCGGTGGCACTGGACCCACTCCGATGTTCGGGAGGGGAGGCGGGTGATGAATTGCTCCAGCACCACGGCATCCATTATCTGGGCGACGGTCCGGCCATCCTGTAGTAGCCATCTGCGGCAGGCATCACGGAGCTGCTGAGCGAATGCAAAGGGCCGGCCGCTTTCAGTCAAAATCAGCGACCGGAAGCGCTGACGCTGCTCCTCCGGGTTGCGGCCGGCCCGCTGGAGAATAGCTCGCTTCAGGTGAGGGTACTCCAGGAGATTCTGGGCCGGTAGCTGCTGTGCTGTGATCTGGGCTTCGCCCGAGAGCAGCGGGATGACTCGTACCGGCCACTCGGCCCGCGGCCAGCCACACGCCTCCGCCATCTTCTCAAAGAGATCTAGGAACACTTCCGGGTCGTCCTCTGACGCCATTTTCTGTAAGGCGAGGGGAGGGTGGGCGGCAGATGTCGGAGCGGGCCGGATCTCCTGGGACAGCAGACTCCGGATTTGCTCGCGGTCCTCCCGCTGGGCCTCCATGAGGACTTGGAACCGTTGTTCCTGTGTGTTCTTCAGTTCCACCAGCGCATCATGTTGTTGTTGGTGGAGGGCCGCGAGGGCCTGGATGGCTTCCGCAAATGGCAGTCTTGACGGAGTGGTCATTCTGGCAGCAAAGTTTCTTCTTCTTCCCGGGTTTCGGCACCACTGTAGTAAAGTTCGTTCGTATGAGGGGAAGAAGAAGACAGGGTCGGCGATATCAGGTAAGTAAACTGTTTTTATTTTTCAGTTCTCAACACCACAACACTGTAGCTCTGTGTGTGTGTGTGCTCTCCTCTCTCCCGGCTGCTCCTTCTCCTCTCCTTAAGAAGGGTGTCTCTCCGGTCCAATCACTAGAATAAACAGGTGTTATTTATTATTTCTGATTGGCCTGCTGATTAGCCGCCGGGCTCCGAGCATGCTCTCCCCCCTCATTGGGTGTTCGATCATGCTTACCTCTCCACACACATATTCCCACCAGACACACCTGAGTGATGCAAACTGTTTTAGAACGCAGGAATCAGTACATTTAATGTTTTAAACTTGTTAAAAAAAACAGATATATGTGAGGAACATTGTGAATGCTGATTTCAGCACGCCAATCAATTACACAGATCAAATTGCAAAGGGTTTATCCAAGAGAGTAGAAACTTAATGACAACAGAGATTTCTGGGAATTAAGACAATTAGTTCATTTGATTTACACTGCTGCCGAGTGTGGATTACTGCAGTGCACAGATGGGCATGCCGAATTGGCTTGAGCAGCGTCGAGTTGAGTCGAGGAACTCTGACAAACAAATATCTGGCACGAAACCATCCCCGTTGGCAGGAGAGATAAAGTGAGACAAAATAATTTTGATAGTTAGCTTGTTGTTCTAAGTGAGAATGTTATGCGAGTTCACTTCAAAATGAAAAAAAAAGCAGCAGTCTATTCCAGTATAGACAAATATAGAAGCAGCAAGATAAGGCGCTATTGTCATCAAGCCCTGTTTACAGATGTCTTACCTTCATCTACCTCACCATATAGATTCTCTTCTTACTGCAAACACATCTCCTGTAAATCATCCCAGTTTAATTAATGCTCCACAATAAAACTCGAAGCGCGCCTACTTGGCACTTAGCATGCGTTTGAACTCGGGGTTGGGACTGATCCATATAATGACAAGCAAATGATGGTTCCAAGTCTCTCCGCCACGATTCAATGCAAATGCATTCAGAGAGCATATCAACCTCAAAGGACAAGCGTAAACACTTTAAGAGCGTATCGATCTCCCCATGTCACTGGATTTAATAGGCTTTGTGTTTCTGACCAAATGCTGAAAATTTCTACCTTCATCTTCAAGCCCGCTGAGAATAGGGTTAGATAAACCCGAATCGATGTGACCCAGCACACTCTGTTTTTTTTTCGACCTAAATAACGATGATGATTCTGCAAAGTCTGTGGTGTACCACCAAGCAGAAGCGATTCGCAGTTAAAACTATAACGTCTTTAAAGCAGTTAAGTGCCTATAAATGTACTGCGGTTGTTCACAAGCTAAAAAAAAATCCAATAAGGCTGTGTTACAACTCCCCCAATTAAATCCAGCATGAGATCTGTTTCACACTCTGTGACATTTTTAGAGAACACACACTGACAGACAATAACATCGCTGAGGTGTCTTGATCGCTGTGATTAGAAAACAAGGGTTTCCTTGTAAAGTTGGTGAAAACACTGTCTCTCACTCCTTAAAAAGTGTGTTTTCACTGATTTGCTCATTTAAAGCCTTATTGAAGAGGCCGCATCACTTATCTGCTTGTCAAATGAACAACATTTTTTCATATCATTCATTCTATTTCATCTCTATTTCAGAGGTCGCCACATCAGAATAAACCACTAACTATTTAAGCATATGTTTTACGCCGAGGATATCCTTTCAGCCACAACCCAGTATTGGGAAACACCCATGCACACTTATTCACACAGACACACACACTCAGTTATCAAAAGGCTCAAATGGAAAAGATTTTTATTTGCCCTATCAAAAAATAGTATTATAATTTAATAATAATACGATAATAAATTAATAATAAAAAATGTAAATATTTTAGATATTTCTGAGCAAAATGTTTTATATGTTATGTAAAAACAAGCAAGATCTACTTGTATCCATACACTTTTTTACACTGAGCCATTTAGTTTCACTTATAGCACATCTTTGGATTGTGCGGGAAACTGGAGCACAAACATAGAAATGCCAAAATGCCGGGACTCGAACCAGCGAACTTGTTTCTGTGCTAACCACTGAGCCACCGTGCTGCCCCTTTTGCATATCAGTGTATCACAATGTAATTATTTTTTTTTTTAATTGAACATTGCAGGTAGTGCTGCACGAGTAATCGAAAAAAGATTGCGATCTCGATTCGACCCTTCACACGATCTTAATTCATATAGCATAAAGGCGGTCGCACAAGTCTTTACATTTGCTCAGCAACATGGACGCCTCCAAATAGTGTTAAAAGTGTCACATACTGTGCTTATAAGGTATAATTCATCCAAAAATGTTGTTTCTGTCTTAATGTAGGCTAATGATGTAATCGCGGTCGCAAAAAAATGGCTTAAATCTCAAAATCCAAATTTTAGGCCTTAAAAGGCTGACATTTACTGAAATATTGTGTTCTAGGTCTTAAATCTTTTTTAAACAGGTCTTAATTTTCCTTTGTTTATGTATTGCTACCCAATCTGATCAAAACCCTAGTGGAATGTAATGTAAAACAGTCCATCTCAATAAAACTTTAAACTTTTATTTAAAAAGGTCATTTTTAACTCTATTTATCATAATGGTTTAATTATTTTCCTTACAATAAAATTTGTTTAAAATTTCTCAATGTATTTACTGCTGATGACACTGACCTGGACAGATTGTTGTGCATAGATTTAGTTTATTATAGTTTTTTTAACTTTTAAAACCTTTGTTCTTTTTTTTTATTTTAAAGAATGTTTATGTTGGAAAAAAAGTGTATGGATACAAGTAGAGCTTGCTTGTTTTTACATAATATTTAAAATATTTTGCTCAGAAAAATCTAAAATATTTAAATGTTTTATTATTAATTTATTATTGTATTATTATTAAATTATAATATTATTTTTGAATCATTTAAAAATCTTTTCCATTTGAGCCTTTTGATAAATTCCTTAGCCTTTAGCCCTTTATGAGTCTAAAATTTAATTCATAATGGTCTTAAAAATGTCTTAAAAAGTCTTCGATTTAACTTGGTGAAAACTGCAGAGGGCGATGCGGAGGCGCAGTAGGTAGTGCTGTCACCTCACATCAAGGTCGCTGGTTCGAGCCTCGGCTGGGTCAGTTGGCGTTTCTGTGTGGAGTTTGCATGTTCTCCTTGCATTCGTGTGGGTTTCCTCCGGGTGCTCCGGTTTCCCCTACAGTCCAAAGACATGCGGTACAGGTGAATTGGGTAGGCTAATTTGTCCATAGTGTTTTTGTGCGAATGAGTGTGTATGGATGTTTCCCAGAGATGGGTTGCAGCTGGAAGGGCATCCGCTACGTAAAACATGTTGGTTACTGTTATTGTTGTTTTACCTCCTGTCCTGTTTCTAATTCTGTGTCTAATAAATGTTTTGTTAACATTTGTCTCTGTTTTAGTTTTTTTTCCAAATTGAACTATGTTTATTTGTTTTGATAATGTATTATTTCTTAGTACCAATTTCCACAAGAGTTTATTTTGTCCACTCAACCTCAGACATTTTAGTTCAGTGCAACTGATGTTTTCAAAAGTTGAGTACATGTCAGCGCCTATGGTGTAGTGGTTAGTGCGTTGACACATAGCCCTTCGGTGTTCACGGCAAACCAAGTTTGATTCCTGCCTTGAGGTCCTATGCCGATCCTTCCCCTCCCCCCACGCTTCCTGTCTATACTCTCTACTGTCTTATCAATTAAAGCTGAAAATAATAATAATAAAAAAATGTTGAGTACACGAGAAAAAATGGATTATGCTTTTTTTTTGTTCACTCAACTTCAGGCATTCCAGTTCTGCAGACAAAAAAAATGTTCAATTGGCACAACCTAAAAAGTTAGTCCACCTCTCCAGAAAACTAATAATCTTATGTTAACCCAACTAAATGTTTTTGTCTTACTGACAAATAGTTTTAGGTCAGTGCAGCTGATGCCTTCAAAAGTTAAGTAAACAAGAAAAAGCGAAAGGAAATAAGGATGATGTTTTTTTTTGTACTGGATTAACATTTTTACAGTGTACAAAGGGTGCCTAACCACCTTCAGTCACAGGCAGGATACTTATTAAAAAATAAAGTCTCCTGGCTTGCCATGTTTTAGGAGGAGTTAAGGGAAACATTGCAACTAACAAAAAATGTTTAAAAAGTCTTTCTTTAAAAAAAAAGATACATTTGAACATTTGCAATCAAGACACACAAATTCCAATGGCACTGCACACACTGAAACCTGATGTACACAACTCTACTTTAGGTGGAAGTTTTTGAATGACTGCATCTGAAATGGCATGCTTTCTTGTATTTTCCCCAAACATTCTGCAAAATAAAACGCCTAAATTCACAGTACTCATAACAGACAAGTCAAAAAACATGCCTGGTTGTTGGTTGATCTACAATTTCCAGCAAGATTCTAATGTGTATACTTTTAAAAAGAAAAAAAATAATGTTTTTATTGTCATCTATAGTTCCACCCAGACCCATGAACATCCATGGAAAGTCTCACATAAATAGGTTCTTTATTACTGCATTTCGTTTCCTTGTACTTGTACATGTGTAATGACAATAAAGTTGAATCTAATCTAATCTAATATTAGAAAATGTTTCTTACAATCTTTTTGACACAAAGAAAAAAACGTACTTTTAAGAACTGTTTACTGAAAGGTTTTTTTGGGGGAATCAAATTAGTTTTACTAAAATAGTTCTAAGGCTTTAAAGCAAACATTTCCCCTCGTATAACCTCTAATATACATCTGATGGACATTTTATTTACTATCCATGAGACCACAGAAGAGGGTCTGTAAATAGCAGTAAACTGACTCAATCTTAATGACAAGCACGCCATGATTTTGCCAAGTACGATGCGATCCTGGACTAACATCTATGTTATTAAATATGACAATCAGGTTGGCAATAATGACAATTAGCAAATATAGTAGGATCATTTTATTAGTAGCAGATTAGCACTAACTATTAGCTTCTAGTTCATAGAATGTGGATATCACTTTAGAATAGGGGGTCATATTGCCTTTATTAGTAGTGTATTAATGACATGTTAACCTTAATTATTAGCTTGTTCCAGTAAATAGACTTGAATATCCCTCAATAAGTGCCATAATTAATGTGGATATCACTTTCACTTTAGAATAGGGGGTCAAATTGCCTTTATTAATAGTGTATTAATGACATGTTAGCAATAATTATTAGCTTGTTCCAGTGAATATACTTGAATATCCCTCAACAAGTGCCATAATTAATGTGGATATCACTTTCAGTTTAGAATAGGGGCGTCACAAATATACACAGGAGACTCAAATGCAAGTGAATGCAAGATGATTTATTAATAGAGATAACAAGAGTCACAACTGGTATTGATCTCACCAGATATAGAGGAATTGTGTAGAGCAAGGGTGCTCCTCACAAGGAATCCAACACGCTAAACAGCGGTAATAGTTCATCCGAGAAACAGATCCGAAGTGAAGTCTCTCACTGATATCTTACCAGATATCGAGAGAAGGGGAGGTCAGTGCTATGGAGCAACTCTCAAGGAAATCGACACGCTTACCAGCGGTAATAGTTCATCAGAACAGCAGATCCGGGGTGAAGTTTCTCACTGATATGGTTGTCTTCAGTGCAGGCAGTTGCAACAACATCAATGAAACGGAGACGTGCATAAGGTCCAAATATAACAGACTTATGACGATTCACCACCAGCGGATTTAGCGAGAGTGCCTAACAGGAAGCAGACACAGAGGTGAACAAACAACGGACTGACAAACGCTATCTACAAACACTGATCATATAAAGCCGCGCGGTAATGCGCAACAGCTGTGGTTGAATGAAAACAGCTGAGTTTGATGAGTGGTAACAAGACACGTGATAACCCAGCTGATGAATGTAAACACACACACACACCACGCGGTGAAGATATGCCCAAACAAACATATCCACTTCCCACACACATACAAGTAGAACAGATAGATCCACAACTGTGACAAGGGGGTCATATTGCCTTTATTAGTAGTGTATTAATGACTTGCTAGCCTTAATTATTTGCTTGTTTCAGTAAATAGACTTGAATATCCCTCAATAAGTGCCATAATTAATGTAGATATCACTTTCACTTTAGAATAGGGGGTCAAATTGTCTTTATTAATAGTGTATTAATTGCATGTTAGCAATAATTATTAGCTTGTTCAAGTAAATAGACTGCAAGATGATTTATTAATAGAGATAACAAGAGTCACAACTGGTATTGATATCACCAGATATAGAGAAATTGTGTAGAGCAAGGGTGCTCCTCACAAGGAATCCAACACGCTAAACAGCGGTAATAGTTCATCCAAGAAACGGATCCGGAGTGAAGTCTCTCACTGATATCTTATCAGACATCGAGGGAAAGGGGGGTTATTGCTATGGAGCAACTCTCAAGGAAATCGACACGCTTACCAGCGGTAATAGTTCATCAGAGCAGCAGATCCGGGGTGAAGTTTCTCACTGATATGGTTGTCTTCAGTGCAGGCCGTTACAACATTATCAATGAAACGGAGACATGCATAAGGTCCAGATATAACAGACTTATGACGATTCACCACCAGCGGATTTAGCGAGAGTGCCTAACAGGAAGCAGACACAGAGGTGAACAAACAACGGACTGACAAACGCTATCTACAAACACTGATCATATAAAAGCGCGCGGTAATGCGCAACAGCTGTGGTTAAATGAAAACAGCTGAGTGAGATGAGTGGTAACAAGACACGTGATAACCCAGCTGATGAATGTAAACACACACACACCACGCGGTGAAGATATGCCCAAACAAACACACCCACTTCCCACACACACACACACATACAAGAAGAACAGATAGATCCACAACTGTGACAAGGGGGTCATATTGCCTTTATTAGTAGTGTATTAATGACTTGCTAGCTTTAATTCTTTGCTTGTTCCAGTAAATAGACTTGAATATCCCTCAATAAGTGCCATAATTAATGTGGATATCACTTTCACTTTAGAATAGGGGTCAAATTGCCTTTATTAGTAGTGTATTAATGACTACTAATAAATGAACAAATTAACCATTAATTATTGCTTAATTAATGCATTATTTTGGACACTTAAAATTAAGTGTTACCAAATGTTTTTATTCATACACATACTATATAGAGCATGCTGATTTTAGTAAGTAACTACTGGTAAAGAAGAGCAAACCCAATGATGACAGCCAGAATATGATTTGAATATTACAGTTTATTTCATTATTATTATTTATAAATTGTGCTTGTGGTTGTATTTGCTTGTTATATCTTGTGATTCAACATACAATGCCCAAAAAATATTTAAAAATGTAATAAATCAGATCAGTGTGTTTTGACCAACCATCAAAATATGTTCTGTTAAACTAATATGTAACGCGATTCTTCCTCTATCCAGCTGTACTTCTATTCAAAGCGACGTCTGTATAGAATCGATAAAAGCTGCATATCTCATCTAAAATTGGCCTCTAGTGGGTAACACTCAGCACTGTAGATTTTACGTTCTTAGAGATTTACAATGTGTTCATTAGCTTTCTAAATATGCCAGGAAAGGCTGCCCAGACAGGCGTATACACACACACACGTTTCCTCTTGGGACCATGAGCTCATTGGGTTTGCTGTCAGAGAATGTTGTGGACTACGGAGCATCAGTGACAAACTCTTAGATGAACTACAGAAAGATACTAAAACCTCTTGGATGCTACTATTATGGCACATATTCACTCTCCTTTCACTGGCCTCCCTCTGGGATCAATTCTTTCTGGTTCCTTTACTCACTCAAGGTTGCGGCTGATGTGTTGAAAGTGCTTTTCAACCTCTGCGTCTTGTTAATTTTAGAAACAGTTCGTATTTTACTTTTCAGACGCAGACATATCTGTACCTGAACTTTATGGGTATAAACTGACTCATAGAGCATTCTGGAGTTTAAACTGAATCTTGTTTTAATAACACATAAACTATGAGCTCAGATAATAAGACGTATTTGTTTTGTTTTTTAGCTGTATTGCAGAAGGAAAGAAGTAAGTTGCATTAATTTTACACTGAAAGTCAGCTTTATTGTCAATTCAACAACATGTACAGGAAATACAGAGAATTGAAATCGCATTACTCTCAGACCCTAGGTGCATATCAGATAATATTAATACAGAAAGTAGAATTTTAAAAAGAAATGACAATAAATACAATTACACATATAATGTAATCTAAAAATAAAAGTAAAAAATCTAAATTTGTAAACAACACACTCATTATGCTTTTGAAGGAAGGCATTTCGTAAGACATAAATAATATAAATACTATGTTAAAATACTCTAAGTGGCAAATGTTTATAAGTTGATTATGATTTAATTCAGTAGTTCTGTTACCGAGTGAACAATTAGAAGACAATAAAATGCAGCTCTTCTGTATATTCACCATAAAATCCTAAAAAAAAAATCACTTAAATAAATCACAACTTATTTTTATTCATTCATTCATTTTCCTTCAGCTTAGTCCCATATTTATCAGGGGTTGCCACAGTGGAATGAACCGCCAACTATTCCAACATATTCCATACAACCCAGTACTAGTAAACACACATACACTCTCTCATTCACACACACTCGTACGCTATGGCCAATTTAGTTTATTCAGTTCACCTATCCTACTGTCACAATCACCAGCAATGTAATCCTTCCAGATCGCTGGTAAAATCACCGATATCATAAAACTACAAATCTGCTGGTAACTACAATATTCAGTCACTCAACACACACACACACACACCTGCTCCAAGTCTCCATTGATTAGACTCACACAGCTGAAGCTGCTAATGGACTGATTTCTGGTCTATTAACAGTATACAGTAACACAGAGAAGTTGCTGAGTCTTGTTAGTGAACATTACGATGCATTTTCCTTGCCTTGTCGTGCTGTGTTTTTGACCCTTGCTTTGTTTTGTTAGTTTATGTTGCCTGCTTCCTGCCTGTACTGACCATTCGCCTGATATTTGACTATGACTCTGGATTTCCTGTGTACATCTGTTTGCCCCTGTGTTGACCGTTGCTTGCCTGACCATCCTGCTAATAAACCCTGCGTTTAACTCCTCAACTCCCTTTGTCCAGCGTCGCTTCACGTTACACCTGCGGTGTTGCATTTTGTTTAAACATGAAAATCGGGTTGACATCAGAACCCTACGTCCAACCTAAAATCAACCAAATATCAATATCTAATAATGTTACAGGCCATCTTATTTTTATTTATTTTTTTTTAATTATATTGTTTTTTTTCAGCATTGGTAACATAAGAAAGGTTTTTAAGAACCCAATTAGTGGATTATGGTAAAATAACTTCAAATATAAACTGTAATTTTAAAATGTAATATTATTACACAATATTGCCACAGCCATGTCACCCTTCACCCTGCAGTCCAAACAGGGTTGAGTCTGGTCATTATCTGGATGGGAGACCACATGGGAAAGTTTACTGTTGGAAGTGGTGTAAGTGAGGTCAGCAGGGGCACATTAGGACTGTGTGAGTCCTGATGCCCCAGTAAAGTGAAGGACACACCATACTGTCAGTGGGTGACATCTTTCGGGTGAGACGTTAAACTGAGGTCCTGACTCTCTGTGGTCATTAAAAATCTCATGGCACTTGATGTAACCCTGGTGTCCTGGCCAAATTCCCTCCATTGACCCTCACCCATCAGGGCCTCCCAATCATCCACATCAACCAAATTTGTTCTGTCACTAGCTATGTTTCCATCCAAAGATGCAAATTAAATTTATGCAGCGTTTCCATCCAAGTAGTCAAAGAGAACAAAATCGTCACTTCCTAATTAACTGGTGCCAAATATCAACAGTAAAAAAGGAATTTGCTGAGGCAGGAGAAGCTGCTTGAATCTTTTCCTTATTTAATAAATTACTTGCGCTTCAGAAGACAGTATGCCAACCCGCATTTGAAGGCATCACACGCCGAGCACAGACACTCTTTACAATTCTGGAGGTAATTAATAATATAATAACACTAATACTGGCATTTTAGAATGACCAAAACAACATTTCAGATGTTTTACCGTGGTCTCAGTCTGCTGGTTTGTCCATTCAAACACATTTTTATCATCACATGATCTCTTATAACAAAATCACATGACCTTTTTTAATGCGCATACTGAAATTTGTTCGGTAAAAGTGTTTCTATCGCAGTTTATGCGCATCTTTTCTTATCGAATAGAATGTTTATCCTACTCAGTTATGCGCATGTTTTTTATGCACATTTTCAAAATGTATATGCATCATGACGTTTCCATCAATAATTTTTTATGCTCATATCCAAAATACGCATAAAAAAAGGTGGATGGAAATGTAGCTACTGTCTCACCTATAGATAGTGTGTGTTGAGTGCACTGGCGCCATTGTCCTGTGGCTGCCGTCGCATCATCCAAGTAGATGCTGCACACTGGTGGTGGTATGGAGAGATCCTCCCCTCATGATTGTGAAGCTCTTTGGGTGTATGACCATGCACAATAAATGCACTATATAAATACACATTACTTACTTACTAACTTATTAATGCATTTTTTGAAGGCTGCAATAAAAAAGGTTGTTTTTAACATTTTCAAGTTTTCACTACGGGGCGGACCTAACCAATAAGCAAAGCAGCCACTTAAGGCCCCAGGGAAATAGGGGGCCCCGACCAATGCCAAGAAGCCTATATTAATCATCCTACAGGTCTCTTATAATTTTTCTATCATATGTTGTAAAATCTGTCTATAGTCATTAAGATTTTAACGTCATTACTTTTTTTCTAAACTGTGGGCCCCCATAGATGTGGAATGTTCCATCCGTACTGAACACATGCAAATATTAAAATTTTATCACAAGTGGCTAATTATGTGGCTAATAGCTAGGGCCAGACGGAATCTGCGGACGTTTTTTTGCAATTTCTGCGGAGAATTTTGGTAAAAATCTGCGGATTTCTGCAGGATTATTTTGGGAGTCTCATAACTAAAATCTTAATATGTGAAATATGTGTAATTTAAAAACTGAATAAATTCAGATTTACACACATTTACTCAAGTAAATAAACAGAATTAATGATGGGCTAAAAATCTGCGGCCTACTAATGGCTAATTAACTGTACAAAGTTTGTGAGCTTGTTTTTTTATTTGTGAATTTTCATTCATTTCATTTTCATTCATTTTCTTTTCGGCTTAGTCCCTTTATTATTCTGGGGTCGCCACAGCGGAATGATCCGCCAACTTATCCAGCACGTTTTTACGCAGCAGATGCCCTTCTAGCCACAACCCATTTCTTGGAAACATCCACACACACTCATTCACACTCATACACTACGGAATATTTAGCCTACCCAATTCACCTGTACCGCATGTCTTTGGACTGTGGGGGGAACCGGAGCACCCGGAGGAAACCCACGCAAACGCAGGGAGAACATGCAAACTCCACAAAGAAACGCCAATTGACCCAGCCGAGACTCGAACCAGCGACCTTCTTGCTGTGAGGCGACAGCATTACCTACTGCGCCACAGCGTTGCCCTATTTGTGAATTTATTGTATTTAATTTTACATTAAGAAGGTTCCTCTTAATATATTTTTTAACAACAACAACAAACTGAATCTAGAGAGAGAAAAAAATATATCTATAGACAAAGAGAGTGTTTTGAGTTTCAGTGCTAGGGCCCCATAATTGCTTAGGGCCCCCAAATCACTAAGTCCGCCCCTGTCAGTGCCACACTACATACAGTATATACAGTATTAAGCTTTTTCTGATTATAATATCAATCTTACTATTTGGCAATCCCAAGCTGATCTTAAAGAAACATTTCCAGAATAGTTTTGCAAAGGTCTAGCTGTGTTTGTTGTTGACAGCAGGATGGTTATCGAATACCAGAGTGTTTGTCCTTTGCCTTCCATTCACTCTGTAATTTGTAGACATTGCCCAGATAGGCCAATTATCTTCATACCCATGATTCCAGCGCAACCTTTGACCCTAAACGTCCCGACATCTATTCCCTGCTGTGGGTAATGCTCACAAGGATATAGGGTAAAAAAAGGAGCAGAATGACCTGCTAAAATCTGTGGTTAAAGTCCTAAAAAATGTAGATCTGTTGAAGAATAAGATCTGCACAGGCTGATGATGGATGAGCATTTCCAAACTAAACTTCAGTTCTTTCAACCATTTGAGTTTTAGGTTTATGCAATTGGAAGGCAAATTGCTAATTTAGTAAGATGGCAATGGGAAAGACAATATCCAGATAGTGGTTACAGATCATTAAATATTTCAATTGAAATCACATATATCTTTGTATTTAAAAAAAAAAGAAGAAGAAGAAAAAAGACAGTCTCACTAATAGCACATTGTTCTCAAGTAGATAAATGGTCCAAAAATAAATTAACAAACTTCCTTTCTAGTTTAAACTCCCAGTGGGTTTAATAGGAATTGGGTTTATATACTCATGGGACAAAGCTACTTTGAAAATGGTCTCCTGGGAGAATGCATGCCATCTTTTTACTTCACTGACTTCTTAAGCAAGTAGATGTTCAAAACCGTTCTTTCCATAGCTTTCTGGACAAATATAAACCAAGTAAATCAAGACTACATCAAACAAACAGCAACATTTTGCTGAAAAACTATTGGAAAGGGAATGTGGCTTTGGAGCTGATAAAAGAAGACTGTTTATTTACTATAACTGATCAAATGTGAATAAAATGAAAAAACTAAAACATTCCTTTTTAAAATGCAGAAAGTGTGTCTCTATTTGGCATTATGTACTTGAATTTGAACTTTTACTGTTGTACTCCATTTAGGTGTGTATAGAATGAAAGCACTGTAGTGTGTTAAATAAGTACATTTTAGCAAAAAGGTACACTTTGTTTGTTACTTAAAGCGCTTGAAATGAGCTGCTCGGCTCACAGTTCTCTAACATTTTCTATTTAGTTTAGATTCTGACAGCTTCTCTGCACCTGAGTCCTTATGGGATAAAAACGTGTCCAGTGGTTGCACACTTCAGATTCTCAACAGACGCTGAATGTCAGCCAGGTATTGTTTATCTGTTTGATGAACCTGTATTCTGACATCCTACATATTTGGATTAAAAAAATGTCCATCATTATATAGGAGGGCATCACGGTAACGCAGTGGGTAGCACAAATGGCTCACAAGAAGAAGGTCACAGATTTGAGCCTCGGCTGGGTCAGTTGGAATTTCTGTGTGGAGTTTGTATTCGTGTGGGTTTCCTCTGGGTGCTCTGGTTTCCCTCACAGTCCAAAGACATGCGCTATAGGTGAATTGGTTAAGCTAAATGATGATGTTTCCCAGTGATGGGTTGCAGCTAGAAGGGCATCCGCTGTGTAAACATAAGCTGGATAGGTTGGCAGTTCATTCCGCTGTGGCAACCCCAGATTAATAAAGGGACTAAGCAGAAAAGAAAATGAATGAATGAATGAATAAATAATATATAGGAATGAAATTTTTATACTTAGATGTGGGGCATGAGCGTTTGAACACAACTGATCTCTGTATGAGTTTTTTTGGTCAACATTTGCAGTGCAACAGTACTCATATTTAAAGGTGGAACAGAATGCATTGGTTCAATTGTTCTCTGATATCTACATAGTTGGTATGTGGGTTAGCTATATTCTCCAGAAATAGTTTATATGCTCTTTATAACCCCTATGAAAATGAGTGAAATAGATGTATTTATAGTTGTTTTTGTGGCTTTAACGTATATAAAAACACAGGTAGGAACTAAAATCATTCATATACTCCTTTTCCTTCAGCTTAGTCCCTTATTACCACAGCAGAATGAACCGCCAACTACTCCACCATATGTTTTATGCAGCGGATGCACTTTCAGCTGAAACCCTGAAACACAATGTCACATTCACACACACTCATACACTACGGCCAATTTAGTTCATCCAATTCACTTATAGTACATTTATTTACTGTGGGGGAAACCGGAGCACCCGGAGGAAACCCATGTGAACAAGAGGAGAAAATGCAAACTCCACTCAGAAATGCCAACTGGCCCAGCCGGAACTCGAACCAGCAATCTTTTGCTGTGAGGCAATAGTGCTAACCATTGAGCCACCATGCCGCCATGCAACTTCCACATAAACAGATTAGTTTTACAAAGCTTATTGGAATACTTTTACTTAATTCTTTTAATTCTTTTAGAGCTCAGTGATGTGATACGATGCATAAACATCTATTAAAAAATTTCGTTTAAAAATATGCGGAAAATTTCACAACATTCATTGATTTCTGTATGTCCCCCTAGACCTGATTCTACTGTTATTGAATCCATTTGTTTTACTAAAAAAATCTAATAATCAGGTCTTTATTTTTAGATCTTGTCATCTCAAATCCCTCTTCTATTTCTTTTTTGATGATATTAAATGGTCGTATGTTTGGTCACTCCCCCAGATTTTTTTCAACAAATAAAATTTAAGAAATATATTTTAAAATTATTCATAGATTTTATCCAGTTAAACAATTTTTTACAGAAATTCAAACATGACATTGACGTCTCTTGCTCTTTCTGTGAGACAACTTCTGAGTCTGTTGCTCACTTGTTTTGGGAATGTCTCTTTGTTAAATCTTTCTGGTCTGATGTGAATTCTCTAAATGTCCAAAAGGTTTGTGGGGATTTTGTTTTAAGCTATAGACATATTATTTTGAGGTTTTACATTAAAGAAAAATTATGCTTAATGTTTTTGTATAAACCTCATATTATTTATTGTAAAGCTTTTTTTATACATTAATGTAAATTTACTCAATGTAACGAGAATTAAATCTGTACTTGAAAACCATTACAGAGTCTCATAGCAAGAAAGCAGTAAAAATAGTATAAAACATGTCCTTTATTTAATATTCTGCATTTATTTGTATTATTTTTTTCATGTGCCCTCTTATTTATTTATTTGTTTATTTATTTGTTTATTTATTTATTTATTTTATTTTATTTTATTTTATTTATTTTATATTTTTTTATATAGTTTTTTCTTCTTCTTTCTCATTGTCTTTCTTTTGCTTCACTATTATTATATTACTTTTAAAATGTGACATTTCTCTTGTTGCAAAAAAGTAATATTTGTATTGATTGTACTATACTTCTATCTGTTTACATTTCTATGCTGTAATTGCCTGTTGTAATTGCAATAAAAAAACAAAACAATATACATGTTAAATTATTAAATTTAATTCATCTTCATTTCTATAGTGCTTTTACAATGTAGATTGTGCCAAAGCAGCTTAACATAGAAGTTATAGTAAATTAAAACTGTGTCAGTCCAGTTTTCAGAGTTGAAGCTCAGTTCAGTTCAGTGTGGTTTAATTTTCACTGCTGAAAGTCCAAACACTGAAGAGCAAATCCATCAATGCGCAGCTTCACAAGTTAACAAAAGTTATTTAAACAGATCGTATGCCTCTTTGGGTGATTTATAATTCATATACCCTGCATTCTGGTTTCTTGTTTTCAAAATAAGAGTCCCACATACATTGTATGAAAGCTGAATATTCAACTATATTACTCCAGTCTTTACTATCACACCATTTTTATACAGTTTGCTAATATTTACAAAGACATGTCATAGCATTTATATACTGCTCCTCTCTGATGATTTTAAGTGCTTCTTTTATCCTCACTTCTAAGCTAAAAAAACCCCTTCATTTTAAATAACCATTATAACCAATTCTAAGCTAAGTAAATGCAAATAAAATGTTGCTCCATATTGTACTGAAACACACTGAAACTTGACATAAGATGAGATACTGCAAACAAACAAACATACAAACAATAACAACAAATAAATATTTTTTTTTATCCACCTGCCAATTTTGAGATGTTGGGATTTTTGGCTTGAAATCAAACACTTTTTTTTTCTAATTGAAAGGAAACTACTATGTGAAAGTTTTACAGAAGGATATATTTTATACATATATTATTTGATTATACTCAACATTTTGCTTTTGTTTGGCTGAATTTCTGAATTATGACATTATAAAATTGATTCCCAAAATCTCCTCTGTAAAAAGCAATAGTGTCTCGTTTGCATATTTAAACATTTTAGAGTACAGTATTTGTAATGCAGACAAATATGTTTTTTTTTTTTTATCTTGTCCACCTGCAATGTCTTGCCTTAAAAATAATGTATGCACCAACCAACATTTTTATGCAGCACAGGCTTATTCTGAAAACGTATCCCTATATACGTTTCCATATCGACGGCTTTTCCACTGTTACCAGTTTGTCTGATAGCTCGACACGTATACAGCGGACTTACATTGGAGACTCAGAGGGGAGTTGACTGTGACAACTTGTTTCGAGTCTGCTGAAGAACAGTTCCAGAAAGCAGGTAAGACAAAAGCCAAAAAATAAAATAAACAAGTAAATAACAGGGTAAGAATGTGGTAAAATTTGACAACATGGTTAAAATCAGGCTGCTGTAAGGGCTTTTCTTTTTCTGGATTGCTTTTGAAAATACTGTGGTTGGGTTTAGGAAAGGGGGTGGGTGGGTCAATTTGTGCTTTTTAAAACACTATTAGTTGGGTTTAGGGAAGGTGAGGGTGGGGTCATCGATCGGTTGGTCAGTCGGTCAGTTCAACAGTGGCCTCTGGTGGATTCGAGTAAACAAAAACTGCAAAAAAAATGTACCTCCTGGGACATATTTGGCGCTCTCCAGAAATGTATATAGGAGTACGTAATCAGAATGAGCCTGTGTTGTTTTTATAATACTGTTACGGCCAGTCGATAACTATTTAAACTCATTTGCTCTAGGTTGGATCATGCACACATGTAGTCCATTCATCACAAAATGTCCTTGATGTGCCCAGACTTACTTTCGTTGAACTATTGGGTCTTCATCTTGAGGAAGTATGATTAAAGTTCCTCATTCTTAGAGGTCTTTGATTCACGCTGATGACAATGTGATAGCGTGTGGAAATGAATAGTTCAGGCCAAGAATAAAACTGATCTGTTGATTAGATATTTAGGTGGACGCATTCCAAATGAGGCTGTAGGGGGATAAAAAAAAATGACAGGACTTTGCAAGGGTGGCCAGTACATTTCGTGATTCACCTATTGCAAAAAAAAAGCAATGATTCTGACTCTAAGGGAGAGGTTGAGAGCGAGAGTACATCAAGTTGCTTTATATTATGCCTATTATGATTTCAGAGCATGAAAGTGTTTATTATATTACAGGGAAGGTTATCAAGCTCCTAGATCTTACTTGTATGCATTACCACAATGAGGTCATTATGCAAATGGATTGCCACAATGTAGTGTAATATTTTAAAACAAGCTATGAGTTGACAAATACCCAGTCATACTTTTCTCTATGGCAGCCCATTAATGAGATTAAAGTCACCAGAGAATCAAATGGACAGTTCTTGTTTCATATACTATATGCAGTTGAAGTCAGAATTATTAGCCCTCCTAAATTATTAGCAACGCTATATATATATATATATATATATATATATATATATATTTATTTATTTATTTATTTATTTATTTTTCCCAATTTCTGTTTAACGGAGAGAAGATTTTTTCAACGCATTTCTAAACATAATAGTTTTAATAACTCATTTCTAATAACTGATTTATTTTGTCTTTGCCATGATGACAGTATATGAAATATACTAGAAATTTTTCAACATACTAGTATTCAGCTTAAAGTTACATTTAAAGGCTTAACTAGGTTAATTACAGGTTAGCAAGTTAGGGTAATTAGGCAAGTCATTGTATAACAGTAGTTTGTTCTTTAGACAAAAAAAAAAAAAAAAAACTGCTTAAGTGGGCTAACAACATTGACCTTAAAATGTATTTAAAACATTTAAACCTAATTTTATTCTAGCCAAAATAAAACAAATCAGACTTTCACAAGAAGAAACAATATTATAGGAAATACTGTAAAAAGATACTTGCTCTGTTGGGAAACATCATGTGAATATTTGAAAAAAGAAAAAAATCACAAAAGGACTAATAATTTTAACTTCAACTGTATATTAGATTTTTTTTTTCATTTTCTCATTCATATAATACCCCATTAATCTTTAATCATCAGCATCTCTTCTTGAATGATGTTTACTGGTGCAATGGTAGGACAAAATTGTCACTCATATGAGAGTAGCAGTAGCAGATGACAATGATCCAACAATCCAATCAATTCAACCCAGGCTCATTATGATTTACATTTCTAGAGAGAGCAAAATACGTTCCAGGAGCTAAATTTTTTGCAGTTTTTGTGAATCCACTAGAGGCCGCTGTGTACGCTTTTTCAGGTCTCAAATTTCTTCCGCGAGTGCCATTCGCGCCTGCCGTTCTCACGTAAATTCACCAGAGGCCACTGTTGACTGACTTACTAACTGACCAACCGACTGATTCCCCCCACCCTCCCCCTTCCCTAAACCCAACCAATAGTGTTTTAAAAAGCACCGATTGACCAGCCCACCCACTTCCCTAAACTTAACCACAGTGTTTTAAAAAGCAATGCAGAGAATAAAAGCCCTTGCCTGGTTTTTGCCACGTTTTCAGATTTTACCACATTTTCACTCTTGTTATTTACTTGTTTATTTTTATTTTTTAGCTTTTGTTTTTGTCTTACCTGTATTCTGGAACCGTTCTTCACCGGACTCAAACTTTGTTGTTGTGGTCAACTCCGCTCGGCGTCTCAAGTCCACCAACGTACATGTTGAGCTACCGGAAAAACTGGTAATAGTGGGAAAGCCGTCCATACAGAGGTAAGTGGTCAGCTGGTAAGTGAGGAAAGGAATGGTGTCATCTCCAGAAATGTATATATATTTTCAGAATGAGCGAGCCTATGTTGAATCAATTCCAAATGGAAATCATTCCACCCCTACATTTTTCTTGTTTGAAAAGCTATTTTACTCATGCAAACCAGTTGAATGACTTAACCAATTAAATATCTCACTTAAAAATGCTAAATAAAGGATTATCTTAAAAATAAAATCAACATGTTGAGTTTACTGAAAAACACAAAGTCAACCTGAGCCTTTTTTTTCTTTCCCTTTCGTCAATTGGTGAAGTTTGTACCTCACCACTGTCGCCACTGGCTTGCTTGGTTTGGAATGTGTGCTGCACATTGTTGCAGTGACATTTATATTACACTGAACTGAACTAAGCTGAACTTCAATTCTGAAAACTAGACTGACACATTTTCAGTTTACTAGAACTTCTATGTTAAGCTGCTTTAACACAATCTACATTGTAAAAACACAATTATAATATTTTGAAAGTTTTGCCTAATAGCAAAAGTAACAACACAAGTAATATTTTGAAGAGAGAAATTTAGTAAATGTATGAAACAGCTCAGTGGAACTAGTTATTAAATGACAATTAGTTGAAGCTACTAGAATTGTTTTTTTTTTACAGTGTGGAAAACGTATTTTGTTAAATAAAATGTAAATGTCATTTCATATTGAGAAGGTATTTTATACCACAGTGTGAGGAAAAAACTAATTTAAACAGTTCAAAAGTTTTTACCAAAGACTAACCTTGCAAACTTGGCAAATACAATCGTTATTTTCAAGTTAAGGCCTTGTAAACAACTACAGTGTGCCATGACTTTCTTCAATTAAACAAAGACAAAACAGAATTTAGTGAATTTGGCAAAAAACATGAAAAACTCAAGGTGAATGCCTTCAAGCTTTTGTGTCATTTTGGTCTGAGAACCTTTTTTTTGTTTGTTTAGCTATTTTAAATCAACAGCTCAGCCTTATACTGTATACACGGATCTGTGAAATAATTGATTCTGATTGGTCATTCATGGTATTCCATGTCATAATCCTCTAATAAGAAACAGTAATCAATAATAACACATGCTCATCTGGGTAAATGGATTCAGTGCAATATTTTTGATAGGGACTGAAAAATCACTGTTTGCTCAGTGAGCTAATATTAAATCAAAATCAATATTATGTGAATGAATATTAAATTATATCATTTGGATATCACGCTTGTTTCATACAAACAGCTGTTGCCAGATTTGGGGGGAATATATATATATATATATATATATATATATATATATATATATATATATATATATATATATATATATATATATATATATATATATCAAGTGTATACATTTTTATTAACTGTAACATATTTAACCTATAATTCATATGTAATAATATTTACTCAGATTTAATTAGATAAAGCCATTTTTATGGTTTTGTGGTTTTCGATTTCGAGGGGGGAATCTGTTTTATTTAATGAAACATGCTGAATGTGGCCTATTATTTCTCATATATTACACCAGTATTTCTGTGATCATGGGCACTGTTGCATTTATTAAAACAAGTCCTAATACTACACTACTAAATAATGTATTATGGATAGCAGAACATACCTTTACTTTGAGCTTGAATTTCTTCCTCTGCTTTTCTTTTCTTCCTTTTTTCGGCTCCGGAAAGATGCCGTTTGGACACCATTTCATTTCAAATTAAAATTCGATTAAGATCAATAAAAAATAGCAACAACAGTCTTCACGTTATATTACTTAAGACTTTAAGACACTTTTTCGGGTTTATATTGAACGTGAGCAATTTGGAGAGATATGTGTAGGAATCTGTGGAATCTGTGTAGGAATATGTTACGTCATTCTAGTTCACCCAATAGCTGATTGCGGGCGGTGTTATGCAAAATACAGTGTGGTGCTGCTGGGTATGTTGCTAATATTTTCTGCTTTTATTCATCGTATTTATTATCGTTTTCAGCTATTTGTCATGTATGAACTATACAGAGCTATTCTTTTAATGAGGGTGGCGCGGTGGTACAGTGGGTAGTGTTATCGCCTCACAGCAAGAAGGTCGCTGGTTTGAGGTTATTTTTTTCTATTTAATGAGGTTTGTGCATTGCGCTTGTCCTCGCGTTCACAGTAAATATATAAGAGCAGCGTTCATGGGGCCCTAGGCGACCGTCTATATTGCCTGTTGGACGGGCTTGCGCTGCTTTCTAGCACAAGCTTTGCATTTAGATTTTGACTCAAATATTTTGCATTCTGTTATTTAATTATGTTGGACAGCATGTAATAAGTAGAATAATGTAGATTGGTTATTGCAGAACAAACCTGATATAAATATTAGGACTTGTATCAGCCTTTTATACAGTAAAAATTGTATATATATATATATATATATATATATATATATATATATATATATATATATATATATATATATATATATATATATATATATATATATATATATATATATATATATATATACAGTATATACAGGATAGATAGATAGATAGATAGACAGACAGACAGACAGACAGACAGACAGACAGACAGACAGACAGACAGACAGACAGACAGACAGATAGATAGATAGATAGATAGATAGATAGATAGATAGATAGATAGATAGATAGATAGATAGATAGATAGATAGATAGATATACAGTCTACAGTTGAAGTCAGAATTATTAGCCCCCCTTTGAATTTTTACAGTATGTCTGACAATATTTTTTCTTCTGGAGAAAGTTTTATTTGTTTTATTTTGGCTACAATAAAAGCAGTTTTAATTTTTTAAACACAATTTTAGGGACAAAATTATTAGCCCCTTTAAGCTATATATTTTTGAGAGTCTACAGAACAAACCATCTTTATACAATAACTTGCCTATTTTATCCTAACCTTAATCTAATTAACCTAGTTAGGCCTTTAAATGTCACTTTAAGCTGTATAGAAGTGTCTTGAAAAATATCTAGTAAAATTTTATTTAATGTCATCAGAAATTAGTTTTAGAAATGAGTTATTAAAACTATTATGTTTAGAAATGTGTTGAAAAAATCTCTGTTAAACAGAAATTGGAGGAAAAAATAAACAGGAGGGCTAATAATTCAGGGGGGTTAATAATTCTAACTTCAACCTTACATCTTAAAGCATATGTGCATAATATTTACAAAAATCATATTTTGTAAAGAAATATTTTTTGGCCAGAACATTTTAAATGAACTGTTTAACACATTTTACGTGTTTTGCCTCATCATTTGTCCTACTATTTTATCATTTATTTACATTTACTACGATTCTTATTTTTGCTGCTCCTTACGTGTTTGTAAAACATTTTTTTTTTTAATTATTGTTACATGAATATTGCTTTTGCTTCTCATTTGTAATTAACAGCAAGCATGCCGTCATGTCACTGGCTGATAATTAACAGCCTGTTGTTTTCAGTATTTCGCTGTGTTTCTCATCATCACATTGGGTGACTCTGCTCTAGGCTGCTTCAGGTCTCACCGCGATCCAGCATCTCGGCGGCTGCGCTCACATCCTCAGTCGGCATGAGAGGGAGGACGCAGCGGCTGCGTACAACCGACAGCGCCGCGGCAACTACAACACGAACCAGCTTTCTGCCAATGTAGGCAACAGCGCCGGGATCCTAATTGTTTGTTTCTATTACCACGGGACTGACAACGTGGCTGGAAAGGGAGTCTGCAAGACGTCAGACAATCTAGTGAGCTGCCTACCTAGACAGCTTTTTTTTGGCGTCATACCGCGTTCGTGCGCGCTCCGGGCAGCATTCATTTACCGTCGCTGTCCACACACACATGTACAGTATGTGTGAACGTGCGGAGAAGTTAAAGATGACACTCTGAATCGTCTGGGCACGGTAAGAACGCGTATTTATTATGGAGGAATCCAAATACAGTTAGCAACTTGGTCTTTGTTAAGAATCATGTAGGGGACTCGCACCTGTGCATGTACAATCTACCCATCAAAACAATCAAGCGTCGTTTTGCGCTGGTCTGTGTTGTGTTTTCAGCCTTAAAGTTGTCAGATGTCTTTTTCTTTGCACGCTGTTGACATCTGGGATATTTTAAGAGAAATAATAGGTGAGTCAACCGACATAAAGTAAGGACAGATATAACCTACATGTGTCATGCTGCCCTTAAGGCATTGAAAGCTTGGTATGCTCTAATGGGTGAGATCTATTTAGAGAATCTGAACTTTATGGAAAGCTGTAGCTCTGTATCTGGTTTATTTGAATCATTATTATGTACGTGCTTTAAGTATAGAAAGTCAATGTAGTGTGAGAGAAGTGCTTCAATGGATGTTTTAAAAGATTTCACACACATCAGGCAGTGAATGATGTGGTCGTGGCTTAGCAGGGGCTTAACTTTCATATGGGTTAGTTCGCACTGAATAGATCAGAATTTAAAATGATTGTAATATGTTGTAGCAGAATATCTAAGCAGTTTTAGACTTCCTGTGGTGTTGAGGGTCAGAAATAACACCAAAATTTATAAGTGACCAAATAATTGAAATGTGGTGAAAACATTTTATGTATTTCAATATGTTCTGTTAGCTTGTTATCATTGATGTCCGAGTGATTTTCCGTTATGAAGAAGATGACAATTTATTAACAGTGAAATATATGTGGCTTAACAGGGGCTTGACTTTCATATGGGTTAGTTCGCACTGAATAGACCAGAATTTAAAATGATTGTAATATGTTGTAGCAGAATATCTAAGCAGTTTTAGACTTCCTGTGGTGTTGAGGGTCAGAAATAACACCAAAAGTGATATGACTATATATTGGAAATGTGATGCAAACATTTTATGTATTTCAAGATGTTCTGTTAGCTTGTTATCATTGATGACTGTGTGATTTCTCATTATGAAGGAGATGACAATTTAATGAAATTTTTTTTGTGAAATATATGTGGCTTAACAGGGGCTTGACTTTCATGTTGGGTTAGTTTGGACTACAGTAAATCAGACTTTAAAACATCTGTAATTTGTGCAGCTGAATACTTAAGCAGTTTTAGAAGTCCTGTTGTGAATTGTAGAAATTATTACCTGGACTGGGGAAAAATAACACCAACAGTACAGTTGCTCAGCATATTTATATATGGGAAAATCAATAAACGTGAATTATAAATAATTTGTTTCATTTAATTTTATATGATGATATATGATATGCTTTTTTTTGCCACAAAACTGCCACAAAAGTGACAAAAGTAAAGCATCATGAAATGGTATGTTGGGCAAAAAAGCAATATTTTAAAGTTACTTTTTCTCACACTGCAAGGTCATTTAAAATGTGATCTTTATTGCGACCAGTTGCTCTTTCTGTTATCAGTTATACACACAAATACATTTAACCTAAAATCCTGATGTTGAATCAAAATAAAGATATTAGTCTCTATGTGAGTTACACATTATACACCTTGAAAGTGTATTCGTCACTTTTAGGCAATAATCTAGACTTTCTGATCATTTCATATGTGGTTAATGCCCTGTCAAAACCTGAGAACAGCATTTGTACTAACTTTGAGCAGCAGTTCCTCCCCTAGTGGGGTAAATCATTCATTGCAACAGATACAATCACACTGTGAAGGCTTTCGATATTTGATCAAATTCAAGAGATCTTGTATAAGGTGTCAGGCGCTCTTTTTTATTAAGTGCAGTATTTTTGAATGTCCTACACTTACAAGATGTAAGCTCAGCAAATGACTGGCTGCATTTTGACCTTTATTTTATCTTATCATAAAGCTGTTTATTAAGATATTATGATTAGTCAGAGAGCAGCAGCACTGTGATAAATGGATATCATTAAAGAAACAGATGGGGCTTGTGAGACATGCCACTTCTTCTGTCCTCTCTCTCTTCTGTCCTCAGTACTTTTGACCTGTGGGCAGTGTTACCCATTCAGACATAAAGCAGCATGCCATGCACTTTAGATTGGGAACCAGTGCCCATGTTTAATGCATCTCTATGCTCTGAGACTGTTGAATGTGGAGAAGTGGCTCAGAGAGAACATTTCTAATGAGAATAGTGTTTTAGATGCAGTAAAGCCCCTTTGTGAGAGGAAAAGTCTCCGAGAGACTGAGATTAAATAAAAGAAGGCTTTACAGAGGGAATGAATCCCTCCGTATATTTTACTGAGCTCAGTATAGCTCACTTTTGTCCAAAAGGACTATCAAATGTACAAAGCCTTCATTAATACTGCATAGTGATGTTCTATACCAGGATAATTATAGTTTACTAAAACTGTCAAACTAAAACTATGAAACTAATACATTTTTCTTTAAAATAAAATATATGCAGAAGGATTCCGCGTCCAAAAAATACTAGTTTTACTTGATGTACATTTCTAAAACAGCTAAAACCAAATCATAATATTAAAACTTTAAATTTAAAATGTAAAAAAAATAACTATTTAAAATATCTGAAATAAAGTCTATAAAATTAAGTCAGAAGAAATATGAATTTAACTCAGGGTATCCGTGGGGTCTTAAAAAGTCTTAAAATGTCTTAAAACACCCATCCAATCGCCAACAATCCATCTCAATAAAACATTTTGTTTAAGAATGTAATTTTTAAATCTGTTTACCATAATGGTTTCATTATTTTCCTTACAATAACACTTTTTTAAAAGTTCTCCGTGTATTTACTGCTGCGGAAGCTGACCTGGACAGGCTGTTGTGCATACATTTTGTTTAATATAGTTTTTAAAACCTTTAAAACATTTTTATTTTTATTTTAAGAAAGGTTATGTTGAAAAAAAGTGTATGGATACAACAAGAGCTTGCTTGTTTTGACACAATATTTAAAATATTTTGCTCAGAATTAACTAAACTAATAATTTTTGGAATTATTAAATTATTATTATTGTATTATTAAATTTATAAAATTATATAAAAAAATGTTTGATAGGGCAAATAAAATCTTTTCCACTGGGCCGTTGAAAAATCGTTTAGCCCTGTACAGTATGAGTAAAATTTAATTCATAATGGTTTTAAAAATGTCTAAAAAAGTCTTGAATTTAACTTGTGAAAACTGCAGAAACCCTATAAACGTGATGTACTAAAATAACTGAAAGGGAAAATAATACCTGTATCAAATGTACTAAAATAGATTTTAAATAAAAAACAACTGATCAAATCAAACATGAAAAGTTGGTAACATTTTACAAAAAGGTTGTATAACTTAAAGTTAGTTAATGCATTTACTAGCACGAACAAATCATGAAACTACAGTTGTTTGTTGTTAGTTCCTGTTAACTCATGGTGCATTAACTAATGTTAACAAGCATTCATTTTCATTTAAATAATGCATTAGCAGATGTTGCACTATGATTAATAAATGCTTTACAAATATTGCTCATTCTTAGTTCATGTTAGTAAATAAATTATCATTAATGCAACCTTAATGTAAAGTGTGACAAAAAAACTAAAATTAAACCATTTGTAATATGCAAATTATACAATTTTTCTTTTACATTGACAGCATTTTAAAATCAGTGAACAGAGGATGACATTATTAGCAAATGATTTTGTAAGTGCACCTAAGTTTATTTCAGACAGAAGTGTTAAAAGTGTCTAGAACTTTTAAGTTATTCATGGAGCTGTAACATTCAAAACCTTTTGAGGAAAAATAGATCATGTATATTTCATATGCACGTCTGTGTTAAACACTGCGCCTGTGCTGTGCTTTTAAACTGAAACCTTTAATCATGGTAAATCAGCACACTTAGCTATCAGGATGCTCGTCTATACAGATGCATTTTTTTAGCTAAAAGTTGTTTTTGCAGAGTTCAGAAAATGTATATGATTACCTTAAAGGGGACATGTTTTGCTATTTTCTCAAAAGATGTCAAATGAATGTCTTCAGAATGTGTATGTGAAGTTTCAGCTCAAGATATAAGTTTGGCTGTGATCAAAAACATAAATATTGTTGTCTGTGTCCATTTAAATGTAAATGAACTGCTGTTTTCCAGAAGGAGGAACCTTTTCAAGCTATTCTGAAAGTCCAGAAACAGCAAAACAAGTGAATCTCATGCAGCCAAAATGTCAGAAAAGGCCAGTAGCATATTAAATTCTTTATATTGTCCTCTATATTATTCTTTATATTGTCCTCTTGGTACTGCTTCATGTTACTACTCCAGATAGACAGTTTGTTTTTTAATGTCACTGCTGTGACCACAAATGTAAAGGTGTTATATTCATTAGGAAAACAAAGTATTCATTTTAAAAACAAAATATTTTTTTTCTCTCCACAACGTCACACAGGAAGTGTGCTTTTTGTTTCTGAGATAGTGTTCTTCTTTGCACTCCTCTGCATTTTGACATAAAACTATGCCAGAAGTTCATGTGATAATTTGCATTGACTATAGGGTTGACAGTTATGGGGATAGAATTGTTTCACAGTTACACATAAATATATTATGATCCACAAATTAATGGAAAGCGATTTACAAAAACAAGCATATTCACAAAATAAATAGAATGAGATCCACAAATAAATCCTAAAGTTCCACAAACATTAATTATATTCACAAGTACATAAAATTCTACTTAAAAAAAAAAAAATAAATAAAAAAACATACTCACATTTTTCTTTTACCTGACATTTATATGTGAATTGCGTCCTGTGTATTTGTAGATTACTGTGCATTTGTGGGCAGCATTTGTAGATTTCTCTATGTTTTTTTGGATTTTGAAACATGTGACGTCAAGTCTAATCCACAAATAGATGGACTCCACCCACCTTCTACTTAAACCAATCAGATACTAGCCACGTGGTGCTGACCAACTGTTGCTCAATCTTGCTCAAACCAATCATGTTTCGCCTTACAATCAGAGTGGGACAAGCTGTAGTTAACCAGTTTCTTTAAAAATGGACAGCCAGGACAATTCAAAAGAGGTCAGTGGTGCTCATCTCTACATATTATTGCAATATTGCTGTGATGAGTGCCACGAACCTGTCTTGAACTGTCATGGCTTAATTTATTTGTGGACCATTATATATTTAATTGCAATTATGGAACAATTCTATGTCCATAAAGGGCAATACTTTTCCACATATGCAGATTCTCAGATAGACTGTGATTTATAAAGCTAAATTTGTGTTTATGTATATATGTATGCAAGGTTTTATAAACATATTTTAGTTTGGATTAGGCATGGACCAGTATAAGATTTTGATGGTATGACAACATTGATAAAATTATCATGGTTTCATGATATCACATTATTGTGATTACTGCTCTAAAATAAGTGATTTTTAAATGTCTGGGTAAAAAACTACAACTTATTTCACCATTAAACAAAAAATATTTCATTTTAAGAAACATTTAACATTTTTGGAACAGTAAACATGTCAGGCTCATTCATTCATTTTATTTTAGCCTTAGTCCCTTTATTAATCTGGGGTCGCCACAGCGAAATGCACCGCCAACATGTCAGGCTAAATAATTTAAATAAATCTTTGACTTCTGCTGTCTTCATTATTTTCAAAAACACAAATTTCTTTACAACTTCAAAAGGCATCTTTAGATATCTTTGTTCCACTGCACTGTTCAGGTCTATAGTATGCTGGTATTATGATTGCGGGTGTTGTCATTGTGAAAGAAAACGAAACTTGCATCTGGATCTCATCTCACTATAGTTGTTAAACGTGATATTTAATTCATCTTGTCTATATCTAATGACTCTTTGGTCTTTTGAATCTATTACTTGTTCTCAGGTAATGTGTTTTGGCATATAAATATGTAGCTACATGATGTTGCTTGTGAGCAACATGTGTTAAGTTGTTAACATCAAAATGAAAATAGACAAGTTTCTTATATCATATTTTAATTTTATTGTTAAGATAGTGAAACAACGTAGCCAGGGTGATGTGAATGATGCTATAGAGTACACTGTTCCTTTTGAAGATTTACCCAACATGTCCACTGGAGTTTTTCCATACTAAACTTGCGAAGTCTGAACTTACAAGTAAGGGTGCAAAACTGAACTCTATGCACTTAATATAGAGGGAAAAGCCCCAATCAGATAGGCGAATGTTGGCAGCCACGCCTGTTTTCAGATGTCTCCCTTTTCCCCCATCCACACTGACAGGAAGCAGCAGCGTTTTAAAACCAAAACAGCCTCTTTAGTGTTTCCAAAACGCTCCGTGAAAAACTCTGGGGTAGTGTAGACAGAATATTAATAATATTGACCTTAAAATGGTATAAAAAAATTAAAACTGCTTTTATTGTACCCGAAATAATCCAATCAATAAGAAAAAATAATATCAGAAATACTGTGAAAAATTCCTTGCTCTATTAATCATATTTTGAGAAATATTAAAAAGAGTAAAAAAAAAACACAGGAGGGCTAATCATTTTGACTTCAACTGTATCGTGGATTCAATCATAACAAAATTCATATTGTCATTATATGCCCCCTTTAGATCAAAGTTCAACGCTAATTGCACCAATGGTACTCCAGAGGGAGTTTTAATAAACTGCTTTTCACACAGTAAGGGGGATCCACAGCAGCACTTGGCATTAGTGTTTCTTGAAAAGGCTTAAGCTGCAGCATCCCGCTTATCAACTCATGAGTGTCTTTTCATGAGTGAGTGAGCCAAGTCAGATACAAGGAGCGTGGGTCGGCATTATTCAACAGACAATTACACGCATTACCAAAGCTAGAATCCCAACATTCAGCCGTGATCCGGCCGAGGTAAATGCTAATTAGCTGTCCTATTTTAATCCACTATAGATGTGCTCTGACATGAGGATGCCCAGCTTTGACTGCAGCCGAGGATTAAGGTGCCCGTGAATAAGTGTAGCAGGTGGAAAAGGTGGGTTGGTGTCGTCTCACCTCTGCTCTTGTGTGTATCCACTGTTTTGGTCGCAGTTCTTGCACTGACCTCTGATTGGGCTCCTCTGTGTTAAGAAGACTCACCTCCAACAGCTGTTATACTAAAACTGAAGGTGCGCTCACACTGAAAATACAGCAGGTCTTACATGATCTGTTTAAAATACTGTAGATAATACATCTCATGCTATTTATACTATCAATAACCATTTATCATTCGAACTGATCTACTGTATGCTTCTGTTTGTTTGTTTGTTTGTGTGTTTGTTTGTTTGTTTGTTTGTTTGTTTGTATACTTTATTGTCCCTCAAGGGGAAATTTTCTGTGGACTCACAGGGCACTTCAGCAAATTCTGACACAATAAAAATCATAAAATAAGCAAATATGAAAAGAATTACATACAGAAAAAAACATAAGCACACTATCGATCAGTGTGCAGTAGTCTGATTGACATTAAGATAAAAGAGTCTGTTCCGCTTCCAGCAGAAGGGTTTGTATCTTCTACCAGAAGGTAAAAGATCATAAAATGGGAAGAGTACATGAGATGGATTGAGAAATATTCTATTTGAAATGTTGTTTGAATGCACACTTTAGGTCTTAATATGTACATGTTAGGTACAAATATTTTAAGTTTGCTTTATTTATTTAGCATAATTAAAACAGCCACAGCACAGGACTGACTAAAACGTGCATCTTGAAATTAGTACCTGTTTACCTAATCAGAAATATGTACATTTTAGGTACTAATGGATCCTTAAGGTACAAATATTTGTACAAACTAATTAATACTAATTATAATGATAATAACAGCAAAAACAATTTAAATGTAACTATTCATTCATTCATTTATTCATTTTCTTTTCAGCTTAGTCCCTTTATTAATCCGGGGTCGACACAGCGGAATGAACCGCCAACTTATTCAGCAAATGTTTTACGCAGCGGATGCCCTTCCAGCTGCAACCCATCTCTGGGAAACATCCATACACACTCATTCACACTCATACACTACAGACAATTTAGCCTACCCAATTCACCTGTACGGCATGTCTTTGGACTGTGGGGGAAACCCACGCGAACGCAGGGAGAACATGCAGACTCCACACAGAAACGCCAACTGACCCAACCGAGGCTCGAACCAGCGACCTTCTTGCTGTGAGGCGACAGCACTACTTATTGCGCCACTGCGTCACCATGTTAACTATTACTAACAATAAATTATAACACAATTTATTGACAATTTATTTTTACTATTACTAACAATTAATATAAACAATTTATTAGGGATTTAATACAGATTGGATAATAATGTAGCACTAATTATTATAATTACTATGACTACTATGATTTTTAAAAATTGATAATTATTTGTTTTGATTTTTATTATTAATAATAACAATTATTAAAATTGTAATATTAATAATGTGAATAATTTTGAATGGTTGCTATGGCAAACAATAATCCATAATTTAAATTAGTAACTTAAAAAATCTCAATTAATTATATGTATTTATAAATAATGATAAATATTATCATCATGATTGTTCATAATATTAATTATATAATATCTAATTATGTTAATTATTTAAAACTAATTAATACTAATGATAATGATTATAACAACAACAAACAATTTATGTTAACTATTACTAACAATAATTTATAACAATTTATTACCATTTTTTGTTTACTATTACTAATAATTAATTTAACAATTTATTAAGGATTTAATAAAGATTACATTAATAATTTATGACAAATAATTATACTGTGAGTACTATGATTTTTTATTAATTATTATATACGATGTAATTATTATTATTTATTATTATAATTTTAATAATAATAATACAAATAAATTTGAATGGTTGCTACGGCAAACAATCCATCATTTAAATTAGTAACTTAAAAAATCCCAATTAATTATATGTATTTATAAATAATAAATATTATCATCATGATTTTTCATAATATTAATTATATAATATTTGCTAATACTACTACTATACTACATATAGGACTGAAAGTCGGGATACTTTAGAATTTGTATCCTTTTAGCCAAGACGTTTATAGAAATTTCTATACAAATTCATAGATTTTCTAAGAGTTTTCACTCAGTCCTCCAGCACCAGATAAGACTTTAGCTGCAGTCACAGTAGAGTTTGAGCATGCAAAATTCTGTTGTATAGTGCTGCGAATTAGGGAGGGATTAAACAAGATGATTAAACATGATGCAATTTTGCAGGTCAGAGGTCACCAAGCTTGAATTTTGAACACAACGACATTGTAAACTTGTCGCATGAGCTTGCGTTTCCAGCCCGCCACATTCGCATGTGTGTGAATGGAAGTCTATGGGGCGAAAAGTGCAGTGTGACTGCGGCTTTACATAGATAAGCTTACATTTTCACTCTCCAGTGATAGTATTCCTGCAAATATAACCAGATCTTCACTCTTACAGATCCCGACTGCTGGTTATTACCCAACGAGGCCTGTCTTAAACTTGGAATACAGTTTTCCATTTAAGAGTGTGATTTAACAAGGTTAAGGTGTTGCTGGGGTGCACCGAGTTCAGTTGAATGACCGCTGATGTGGTGCATGTGCAGGCGCTAATTGTGTCTGTCTTTCAGTCTGTGAAAGGTGAAATTACTCTCAGGACAGGTGAATTTAATTTTCCTCGCATGGGGAGGAAGAAGCAGGGTCTTGGCTCGGTGGTTTTGATGAATGCAAGCTGAGAGAGGCAGAGCAAGAGACACAGTCACTGTATAGTCATAAGAGGAGGAAAGTGGGAGGAATCTGGGCCATCTGTTAGAGTTAGCAAGTGATATTTTGTGGGCAACAATGACGTCGTTAAAACCGCACAAACAGGCTTTGTTGTGAAACTTGAAGCCAAATCCTGACTGCCAGAGAGGTGCTTTGGCTTTTGGAGTCTGCTTCAGATTTTTAAGAGTTGATATTTAATCCAAGTAACCTGTTAACTATATGTTTGATTTGCCATGGGGATGATATTGATGTAATTTGAGCTAATAATATTTTATTTAAATGTTTAAGTTGGTAACTGATGAATGGCTAATCATTAAACCGACAGGATGTCCAGTGTTTTATCTGAAACATTTTTTCAATCCAAGCTCGCCTACGTGACTGAGTTTTGCGAAATGTAAAATACGTTGTGTTAGGGATGTTTCAATTTATATATTTGGTGTTGTGCAAAGAACAGCATGGAAAAAAACATTTATTCATTCATAATATGCCCCTGTAAATATCATCAGTGTGAAAAGGAACAAAAGTTATTGGCATCATATTGCATTCATTTTACCTAGAATGTGGGGTCAATGATAATGTTGAAGTACATATTTATGAGCTGGTATTAAAAATGTTTTATATACTAACATTTTAGTGACAGATGGATAACTATGGCTTTTAAAATCTATTAGTATGTTGTTTGAATCAAACACATAAGTCTTCATTTGATTACCCATGGAGCTTATGGGAAACTGGATCTATTTGGGCCAATTGTGTGCAAGTTTCAGAACAATCGTAACTCAATGAACAAACTAAATATTTACAGAGGCTTCTGATTAGCATTGATGTTTGATAGACTGTTTAAAACGACAAATTTAAATCATTTGAACATGCAGTGTTTGATAACCGAGTGTCTGTTTACACTGAACGCTAATAGCCAGCTTGCTGGCAGAGGCTGTTTTTTAATTCTGTCCGCCATTGTTTGAATGAGCAATACACAGTTACTAAAGAAACCTGACTGTGCCAGTAACTTTTGACATAACCTACCTAAGTTTCTTGACATAAGAGTTAAGTTTAGAGAGTTTGACAAATTTGAAGAAAGTGTTGAGTAGTTTAGTTTTTAATTTCTTTTAATATTCCTCAATGTTGTGACGTTTTAAAGTTAAGCTTCCTCTAGCTGGTATAAAAGTATTGACAGTGTCATGATTTCTGTGTTGTGATGAAATTATGCATGTCTGGCATAACTAATCAAAATGCAGGGCTATTGAATGGACCGTTTCCAAATTCACAACATTTACATTTACATATTTTGTAAAGTACATACCCTCACCAGCCACCTGTCCAACTGTTTGTTAATGCAAATTTCTAATCAGCCAAATCACATGGCAGCCACTCAATGCATTTAGGCATGTAGACATGGTCAAGACGATCTGCTGCAGTTCAAATCGAGCATCAGAATGGGGAAGAAAGGTGATTTAAGTGACTTTAAACGTGGCATGGTTGTTGGTTCCAGACGGGCTGGTCTGAGTATTTCAGAAACTGCTGATCTACTGGGGGTTTACAGAGAATTGTCCAAAAAAGAGAAAATATCCAGTGAGCGCCAGTTCTGTGGGCACAAATGCCTTGTTGATGTCAGAGGAGAATGGCCAGACTGGTTTGAGCTGGTAGAAGGCAAAAGAAACTCAAATAACCACTTGTTACAACCGAGGTATGCAGAAGAGAATCTCTGAACATGTTGAACATTGAGGCGGATGAGCTACAGCAGCAGAAGACCACACCGGGTGCCATTCCTGTCAGCTAAGAACAGGAAACTGAGGCTACAATTTGCACAGGCTCACCAAAATTGGACAATAGAAGATTGTAAAAACATTGCCTGGTCTGATGAGTCTTAATTTCTACTGCGCCATTTAGATGGTAGGGTCAGAATTTGACGTAAAAGAAACTTGTTTGATAACAAGAGAAGTGGAGAGTAAGACCAGTGGATTTATCTTTTGAAACTAATAACTCAAGTTCAAATCAAGCTTTTCTGAACAACTTTTTTAGGCGTCCTATTTACAAATTTTCATACTTTCTGACCTTAATGCAGCAGGGGTATATATCATTTAATGTTATTAGTAGTATATATTATGTTTGTTCATCAGCAAGCTGCTGTCAGTATGCAAGGCATTGAAAAATATAATATAATATAATATAATATAATAGAATAGAATAGAATAGAATAGAATAGAATAGAATAGAATAGAATATAATATAACATAACATAACATAACATAACATAACATAACATAACATAACATAATATAATATATTACTTTTATATTATAGGAAAGAAATTAGTAAGGTGATCAGGGGTTGATCATTGGGTTTGAGGCCATTTTTTCCTTTTTTGTCCTGATCACATTCTTGCCGTTTCTCCCTTTTCCCATTTCATGTCAGCTCAGAGGGCCATTTGTTTTACATATAAATAAATAATTAGAAAAATAAAAATAGGTGCCTACCCATAGGTACTTCTGTCATTTGATAATGTTACTTGTTTGCAATTTATGAGATAATAATATGTATGTATTATTAATATCGATAGCAAACTAAACAATTTGTTTCTCCTCTACAGTAACCTAGATGTAATTTTATTTCCATTATGTTTAGTATTTATTTACTGCCACTGATTAATTTTAGATACAGATTCTGAATATTTATTATTTACATATTTGAACTGCATCAATATTTAAACAGATTTCTCAACCCTACTTTTGTTTGCACATTCGAAGGCTGCTTATTGCATAAATAAATGTAAACACCAATTAATGTAATTGTGTTACTATTCCTGGACCTTGTGACCTGCTAACTAGATCCTGCTTTAGGAATAATGAAAAGGGGTAAAATAGGCATAAGGTTAACTGCATATGAGCTAGTTGGTACTAAGCTTCTAATGTGAACTTTGTGTCACAATAAAAGCTCAATTGTAGGAATAGGTGGTTCAGATTATGCTGGCTAGTTGACCTTATACCCCAACGTCGTGGGACGTTGCATTTTGTTTGGAAATGAAAATGGGTTGACGTCAGATCCCAATGTCAGGCTGACGTCAATGTCCAACATTGGACAGATTTTTGATTACTTTCCAAGACAACCTAAATTCAATAAAATATCAATGTCTAATAATGTTACAGCTTGACGTTGTGTGGATGTTACCAATATGACGTCTATCAGACGTTGGATTTTGGTTGCCATACCTGACAAATAAATGTCAGTATTTGCTGCCAATATGACATTGTTTGAAGATGTTGGCTCAACTTAAAATTTTGGTCACTTTCCAACACAACCTAAAATCAACAAAATATCAACGTCATTTCATGTCATTATTGGACCTCAAAATAACGTTGTCCTTAGCAACCTAAAATTAACGTCTTATGACGTTGTGTGTCTGCTGGGTACACAAGAGTTTAAGAAGTATTTACATTTGTAGCCTAGACATGCACAGAAAATAATGATAATGTTTATAAATTATCTATTTCAGTTACACCAGCTTTTCTGATTATTGTACCGTTTAAAATTTTATTTCTTCATTTCTTTAAACTTTATTTCTCCTAAGAAAATACATTCTTAATTGGTGAAACCTGAAATTCCAGTTTAATTTTCATAGCTAATCTATGTAGATCTGTAACACATTTGCTTAAAAGCAGATTACCTACATTATCCCAAATATTTTGAAGAATGTTAAAATCCAGAGAAATAAGTCATTTTAAAGGGTCACGAAACACCAAAACACATTTTTTGAGCTGTTGACAGTCATATATGTGTCTCACGCTGCTATAAACACTATTAGGACACATATCTCACTAAAAAGTGAAAGTTGGTTGTTTTTGCGTTATTTTGAGCAAGTTCGTTCTTCCGGTTTGAAACGAATTTTTGAAGCTGCGTCACGGTCATTAGATACTTGCGTGTAAATCCAGTGTGAAGAGTGGCTGTCTGTACGTGCGAGTACATCGTGACGTCTCTGAGTGTGCGGCATTAATTCATGAGAAAGACTTTGTTCAAACCAATCAGCAAGCTTTATTGTGTATGCGGTGCAACTTCATTAATATGCATGATAGCTTCGGAGACTGTTTACCTGTTACAGTGTTCAGACGACAGAGAGACGCCACATTGTGTTGCCAAAACAAGTGAAAGAACAAGAATTTGGAGACATGGGTCGTCAGTGCTGCGTTTATTATTGTGCTGCAACGAAGGTTTTGTTTTAATTTTTCCTCTATGAGAGCACAGCTGGACTCACATGTGGATTACAGTGCACGCGACATGTGACAGAACTGCATTTGTAAGGAACATTTTTCACCTGAGAGCTTTTTGCATCTGGAAATGATGAAATCCGGATTTGCCGCTCGTCTCCTTTTAAAAAAAGACGCTGCTCCAGTTTGATTGTCCTGTCGCTACAGATTTGGTAAGTGTGTGTGAGAGCAGTGCCCTTTGTTTAACCCAGATGGCAAAGTTACTTCGTATCGTCAGCAGTGCTCTTTCAGTTTTTAAAGACATACAGGTACCATTGTCAAAATGATTTAGTTACTAAGTTTACAGTATGTTAATATCACTACAATGTTATAGTACAATATTACAGACTGAAGGATCCGCTGTAAATGCTGCTCTCCGAATGTAAACATTTAAACACCACAATCAAACTATTCCCGTCGTGCAGGATTTTCGCTGCATTTTGTGATAGGATCGTCTATACACACACGGCTTTCTGACACTACCTACCGAGTGCATCTAAGTTACCGAGAAACGCGGAGGAATTTTTTCTCCCATTCACCGTGCGGTATCAAACATACAGTACCATTAAAACTCCACTCTTCCAGCAGTTCCCCGCTTTCAATATCTCGTTTATCACAGGCGACATGCAGGAAGTGTTCCTGAATAAAAAGTGAAAGTGCCAAACTGCAGTTAAAGTCGACAATTTAATAATTTGGCAAGTAATTTGATTACTGATGTCCATGTAAACACAGTCACTGTCTTTCTCCCCTGCGCCTGTGTGCCCAAACGGAAACTCCCATATTTGCAAATCCTTCCCTCTTTCCCTCCCCTGACACTCCCACCTCAACAGAGCTGGACACACCCACTTTCCTGACTTTTTACCAAACTAGAGGTGTGAAAACACCCTGCTGAGACAGGGGGGTTTCGTGGCCCTTTAAGTAAAGACTCGGAGCACTAGTCTCATGACAAAAGAAGGATCGCAGCACTCAGGTTTGAGTTCAGTGAAACATTGTTTCACATAAGAGATAAAAGCACTGTTAAAAGGTAAAACTGCAGTATATGGCTGCAATGAACTTTCTCTTACATTTGATTTTGAAAACCCCATTGGTTGGCCTTTGGTCAGTCCTTTTGAAAACACCATTGGTTGGCCTTTGGTCAGTCCTTAGGAAGGTGTTCTGTACAACAAGCTCCGCCTTCTTGTGGACCTTCACAATAAGGACGTGTAACTGGTAAGGTTGTCACGATACTGGAACCAGTCGATACTAAAATTTTAAAAATGTCCAATTCCTGCAAACATTTGAGCGCTGTTGAGCACGTTCTTAAACACCACTGATTTGCCATTGTGTTCACGTGCTCATCAGAAATGACTGTGATTGGCCGTGAAGGTCATCAGTTTACTGAACTCACCACTGTTTACAGTGAAAATGTTTACAGTGTAAACACATATACAGGGACCTGTTTGTCAACTTATAGACAAACCAGCTGATGGACGTGTCCCTTTATCAGTGTTTACACTCAGTAATTAGTAGTAAGTTCGGTGAACTGATGACCTTCACGGCCAATCACAGTCATTTCTGTTGAGCATGTGAACACAATGGCAAATCAGCGCTATTTAAGAACGTGCTCAACAGCGCTCAAATGTTCACAGGAAATTGTTAAAATTTCACTACCAATTGGTATCGAATTTCAGTATCGTGATAACCCTAGCTGGCACACATACAGTAACAAAATTTACCCTAAGTACCATATTTCAGACTTCCCTCTAGTGGATTTTTCATCTGAAACGTCCAACAAAGCATTTAGATAATAGGGCACATTTACCAAAAATGTATTTCAAGGTGCGTATTTTCAATAAGCTTGGGATGGTTAAAATCGACAGTGTTGCGGATGACCGCAGAGCTGAAATTCAGATATGGTAAGCTGTAGATCAACAATAACAAACTGGGCCATCTTACCAATCAGAGCAGAGTAGTAGTAGTAAAGGAGGGTATTAGAAAGAATGAATCTTCAAACAAGTCATACAAGCCTCACTGATTTTTTTAAATGTGCATTATTAGAAAATTTAAGTATTTTTGTAAACCTATTATTGAATAAGCAGACTTCACAATTACTGTAAGTGTCTGTGTGCAGTTTATAAATTCAGCAGTATATTAGGACAATCATATGCCTTTGCCAGTGCAGTTCTTTAGTTAGTAGTCTGAAAAGAAATGAAAGGCATAACTGTTCTTTGTGGCGTTATACAGTGTTGTCGCTTCTTGAGCATGGGTAATAATTACGAGCTTGATTATTTTGTTAATCATGATTATCTTGTTTTCAGAGTTAAATGCTAACATGAGGGGCAATTATTAAGTGATGCTAATGCTTATTTTATTAGCGTAAGGGATTTAATCGTTTTGCACATTAAGTGCCCTTGATTAGATAAAATGAGATTATATGAGTTAGATTAGAAGTCAAATACTCTCAGCTGTTCCTAAAGTTGGACAGTGGAGAAGTGAAGTGGGTGGTAGAAGTTTAACCTGGTTTCTAAAAGCACATGTTCGCTGACATCAATTTTGGTAATAAATTATCATATTTTTTGCAGGGCTCGGTGCTAGAAATGTCTGACTGAACAAAAATGTTCTATTAAAAAATCCAGTTGAGGCTTTTTCAGCCACTTTATTTTTCAGGAGCTCTCCCATATGTGGTTTGTAGTAAGCGCCGCAAAGGAAAAAGAGCCAGTGGTTTTGGTCAGATGTTCTGCTGTAGGTGACTCATTGTTTCTGACTCATCACTGTGACTTATTTTAGTTGCTCATTTGAGTGACAGGACTTGACGTTCCGCTGTTATTGGCTCATTTGCTACAGCAGCATAATATCAGATCAGCAGTCCTTGTTTGGCTGGCATTTGATGCCAATGACATACTGTTTTTTTCCTCTGCAATTTTGGTAATACTTCACAACATTAAAAAGATTAAGAATTGATACTAAAACATTTGCTAATTTTTGCAAATTTAGTGTGAACTAACATAATCATCATTTTATTAGCCGACATTAAAAGGTACAGTAGCATAGTTAAAATACTGTATATTGCTCACAGTTAGTTCATGTTAACCAATCTGTTAACATAGAAATTAGTAAAACTGAGACCTGAATGTAAAGTGCTATGCCAAATTTGTGAAATGCACGTGAGAAAAATGCTAGTCTCAAAACTCAAATTAAGTTTCTAGTATTAGTGAATTAGTTCTAACTAAAATCGGGTACATGTTGTAGACTGTAAGTTAAAATTTGTTTCATTTTAATGTCTACAACGTTTTTTTTTATTGCAAAAATGTCATCCAAAGTTAGGGTTTTATATCAAACCAGATAATTTTAAATCTTTAATTAATAGTTTATACTGGGTTTATTATAATTCACTAAAACTGAAATAATGGTTATGTTGAAAAAGTTTAATGCAAAGATAAAGTAAACAATATAACTTTAACAATATCTTGTCTCAAACAACTAAAATGCCTATAAAAGTCACTTTATTAATCTGCTGTGTTGAATTTCAACATCAAAAGTCGACAGAGCAAAGATTAAAACTCCCATAATGCAATTCACAACCGTAAATAAACAGAAAAATATATGAACTGCAAAACATGGAACCTGTTAATTAACTGATTTTTTTACAGTGCATGACAAAAAGCAATGCAATTTTGCTTAGCAATTTTTAAAGGGCTATGAAACCCCCCTCTTTCAGTTCAAGTCTACCTTTAGGTGGAACTCCTTGTTACAGTTGTTTTTATTAACAAACCAATATTAATAATGCATATTCTGAACCACGGATCACAGGGCGCACCGAACCGTGGCAGAACAACGGGATGATATGTTTTTTTTTTACTGAGAACCATTGCATCCCTAATAAACACTATAAATGAGGAGGAATTCTCTCCTTCTGAATCCTCGGGTCTGAATGTAGACACAGTGGATAGCAGTGCAGCAGGTCTCTTGCCTTATCTATTTAATCATTAGCCCTGCTGGTAATTCGAAGGATTTTAAAAATAGGCGAACACAGCAGCACAGATATAGGCGATGTGTCTGAATGGTAACGAACTCAACTGATAAAGTCAAAGTCCGCCATTCTCCAATTCTCATACAGCTCTCCCAACAAAAAATGCTTGCTGCAAACCAACAGCTTTTTGCTGTATCGGCCCTGACAGCATCACAGGGAAAAACATGCAACAATCTGAATCATGAAAACAAACACATACGACCCATGCCATGTGTGGACACAGTCTCACCCAGTCATTGGGTCTCACAGCTTGGCAGGTTTGCATTGCCTTTGGAAAGCACGTGCTCTCAAGAATAATTGAGAAGCAGGTCTTCTCATAGGAGAAGAAAACTCCGCTATGAGAAATAAAGAGAAACTGATGCGTCATCACTCCACTAGTGGATACATGCTATGTCACCAATTTTGATCCCGCCCAAAAAATTATTTTAAACCCAGAAGATGAAATTAGCTGACAAAAGCTCATAATTATCCAGTTTTCCCCACAATTAAAGCTAACTGGTGCTAACGTTGTGTTGACTGATGCTCAACACACACAAATCTAACAAAATTAAAAAAAAGTACTCCAGGGTCTCTTGAACCTTTATTTACATTCAACACAGAATCACTGAGGTGTCATTTACTACTGCGTTTTTGTTTTTAAAATACAGTTTTCCAATGAAAACACTCCTCATCCAGAGGGAACGATACAGAATTCAGAAGAACAATCAGAGAGTGATTGCAGATGGCCATTCAAAAAGTTTGCACTGAAATGGAACAACAGTATTTCCAATCTAAAATAGAGTCTTTAGTATTCTCAAAACACATCTTTTTTTGTAGATCAAAGACACCAAAAGAGTTAGACGCCAGGCATAACCATAACCAAACAGTTTTAAAAATTAATGTAAATGGCACATGAGAAGGCAGACTGACTTTCAGAAACATGAATGTCAATAAACCTTGAGGAAACTTTAAAAAAGAAGATTAGAGATTTTCATGGAGACCTCAACAAATATCAATAAATGCATTAATTGTCATCCACTTTGTTAGATAAAATGATCAAATTTTCATTGATTAAATCCAATTGTCATTTATCCAATCACCACAACACCCTATGAAATGTACCATTCCAATAAAAATCAGGCTGATATGAAGAACTCTGAACCCCTTATTCGCTTTAGCTAACAACAATAACCCTCTCTCAAACAAGTCAAGAATTCACAATCAGCATCTCACTTTGGGCTCTCATTTGCTGATTGCTACTATACATATATTTACGTGCTTGCAGTTTCAAAAAAAATATTTTGCTTTCAGTACACCATGCATCACCTAAAAATCTTTTATTCGCATGATCGGGAAAATGCATTCAGACTACAAAAGGTAGGCCATTACAGAGCACATTAATTCCATGCATTACTCTTTCCAGCCTTCAGGGCTTTGGGGTATTGGCACTCACATGAAAGAGGAGAGGAGAGCATGTTCACAAGAGCTCTCTCCATTTCAACCCTCCTGCATCCTAACATGTGTGCCTTTAGGTAACAGCCAGCTGAAAAAGACACAACCCAGAGATGTCCTTGCCTTTTCTCCTCATCTCGTCAGTACTAAATAGTCGCTGTATTATTCAGGCTAATTTAATGAAAAACACTATATCTCATTTATCGCACACAGACATTTCATTGCTATTTCATTACCTTCACAAAAACAGGTTTGATGCGAGATGAGAGATGAGTCGGGGACAGCGGAGATTGTAGTGTCTGGTAATAGGCAGCCTGTCAGTCGTCTTCGCAACTCAAAAGGAAGCAAGCAAAAAAGTTCTGCATGAAATATGCATCAATCGGAGCGAAGGAAAAAGAACAAAGGCAAAAACTGTGTGTTTGTTGTGGGGGGTGGGATATTGGAAACGGTTATTTATTGAAGAGCCAACTCTCAGGCAACAGCTGTTTAGATTGCGCTGCTTCGGAAGTAAACGCAGCATCATCCGCGCCGGTGGAACGACAGATGAGAGGCAGGATGTGCGTTTTACCTGAAATGGCAGAGATCCATGTGTCTGTTAAAAGACAGATTTGTGTTGTTTGTTTAAAAAGAAAAACAACAACAACAGGATTTTGACTGAATATTATGTAGATTGTAGACAACTGTTCAAAACTTTGGGTTTATTATAAATTATTTTTATATTTAAAAGTTAATAAATTCATTAATATAACATATTATAATATAATTGATTTAATGATATATTAATAGTCAATACTTCAAATACTATTTTAAATGGATAGTTTACCCAAAATTTAACATTCTATCATTAATTATGTGTTTGAGTTTCTTTTTTTTCTGTTGAACACAAAAGAAGATATTTTGAAACATGTTGGAAACCTGTAACCATTGACTTTTTGTACTATGTTTTATGAAGCCAACACAGACAACAGATGTGCAGTTTATTAAAGGTAGGGATGGTTGACGTGAAACTGGTGTGTCGAGAAACACTGCACCGAATCATGATCCGAAACACCCAGGTCACGTGACTACAGCGATTCAAAGCATCCGTCATTTCAGAAGCGTTTCGAGATCTGGTGAATCTGCGTTTAACTGACAGCGCCCGAGTTCGAAACCCAACTTGTACAAATACTCTGAAACCATGACGATATATTTTAATAATTTTACTTTCATGACCAAAACAAGACATATTTATTCAGTGTTCGTTCGGATGTCAGACCAATGTTAAAACAAAACACATTACATCTATAGCTGCATAACCTTGGATTCAAACTTATTACCTCAGCATGTGAGTCTGGAACTCTCACCGCTGGAACTCTACAACATGGGGTTTAATACCTCAATTTATTTAGCTGTTTCTTTGCTGAAGCTGTTTCAGAGCAATACATAAATATGACCACTGGGCTTCACTATAGAGAAGGGTTTCAAAACGTATTAAAGCTTCGACACATTTGCTTCGACTGTTTCAGTGTTTCATAAAGCCTCACTTTGCCCACCACTAATTAAAGAAAAGGTCATACAGGCAATGGTCAAAACAGGAGCATAAAGTAGGGATGGCTCATGTGAAACTGACGTTTCGACAGTGTCAAGATCCCGAAGCGCAAGTGGTTTGACTTTTTAGTCACACATTGTGACTAAAGTGATTCAAAGCATCGACAGGGTTGGAAGGGTATCTCATGTAGCCTACTGGGCCGTACGTGTGTATGGATAAACTTTGCTGCAAATGGCCAGAGTTCGAATCACGACATGTACAAATATTCAGAAATTAGGACTTGATGTAGTTTAATAATGTTACTTTTTATGACCAAAACAAGACATATTTTATATTTTTTGTTTATTCGGATGTCAGACCAATGTTAAAACAAAACACATTACAAGAACAGAGCATTTAAAAACTAACATCTATAACACTAACATCACCCTGCATTCGAACCCATTATCTCTGCATGCTAGTCTGGAACTCTCACTGCTTCACTAAATCACTTAATACCTCAATTTGCATAACTGTTTCTTTGCTGAAGCTGTTCCAGAGTAATTCTTAAAAATGACCACTAGGTGTCACTGTAGGAGAAGGGTTTCGAAATGTTTCGAAGCTTCGACACATTTGCTTCGACTGTTTCAGTGTTTCATTAAGCCTCATTTTGCCCACCACTAATTAAAGGAAAGGTCGTACAGGCAATGGTCGAAAACAGGAGCATAAAGGTAATCCAATAAACACAGTCAAAATACAGGCATAAGGTCAGTCTAGGCGGCAAAGAATCAAAACGGTAGTGATGTTACGTTGTGCACCGAGGCGTCGAAACATGTATCAAAAAAATAATACAAAATCGCAGTGAAGCAGTGTACCAGAGCTTGATTTGTTTTGCCATAATCACATGATCAATGATGTCAGAAGCTTCATTTTCACCTATACCCACGTGACCGCTTCGAATTTTGATTCAAAGGTTTAAACACCCTCGTGGCTCAGTAAAGTGTATAGCAAGAGATTAGGCGTTGATTACATACATTTCTACTGTTTCAAGGCACTGCACCGGTCCTGCGCACTAGTAATTTAACTAAAATACACTACAATTTTTATGGAATGCCACTGCACATTGTAGTATAGTGTGTAATGGAGGTCAGCTGGTGAGTGTAGTAGTGCAAATAGCCTCACTCCTATAGATTCCTCCTTGGAGCATTAGGCTCCCATGCAGGAATCGCCAGTTCGATCACCACTCGGGGAGTGGGTGGGTGTAGGACCAGTTGGAATATGATAAACATAGGTTCTTTTGAATACCTTGGATTTTACTACAGTCATCAGTGGTGTAACGCAACATAACTTATGTGTAAAATACTACAGTAATTGGGTAATTTGTTTATATTACTATTGTTGTATTACTACATGAATGAGTTGGTCAGTTGTGAACAGTTGACATTTTTGCAAAAATGCAAAACATGACCTCTCTGGACAGAAATTTAAAATATGGACCAATCGCTCGCTTTTTTTAAAGTCTAAACATCTCATTTAATCTCGCCCCTTTTCGCAGTGCTGTACAACAGAATTTCGCACGCACAAACTCTAGTGTGACCACAGCATAAGTGTCCAGATTATTGTCAGCTGTGACAGAAGTTGATGAGTGCAAAGAGTTCACGGAGTTGTAGTTCGGTAAGAATACTGGAAGTAATCTCCAGCTGAGAAAACACAGCTGGGGATCAAAACAGAATGGATGTCAATGGTTAGCGCTTTCAAACATTCTTCAGAATGTCTTGTTTTGTGTCCAACAGAAAAAAGAAACTTAATAACTTGTTGTAGCCAATTCATTTCTGGGTGAACTATTTCTTTAAATGTTTAAAACATATTTAATAACAAATAAATAGGAATATTTTCCTTTTAGTGCAGCCACAACATTCATTCATTCATTTTCCTTCGGCTTAGTCCCTTTTTTCATCAGGAGTCGCCACAGTGGAATGAACTTATTCAACATATGTTTTACACAGCGGATGTCCTTCCAGCTGCAGCCCAGTATTTATTTAAATATAAATCAACTACAATTCTAAACCAGGAGCAACTTTTTAGGTGTGTGTTCTACTAAGAGACTTGATCAATTGATATATTTTGCCGTATCTCTTCATTATCTTTTTAATTAGTTATAAAATGTACGGACTCACTAGTGCAGATAAATCACTGGCTGAGTAAATATCTCACCAGTAAACTGCTTATCTCCATGATACATTTTCTTTAAATTTTATTGCAAAGCTTTCATATTTCTTGTTAAAATTAGCTCTTCATCTCTAAAAAGTTCACTGACCCGTGTTCTAGACACACATTTGCCGGTGCTTAAATGAATCCTCTGAATTATTGATACCAATTAAACGCTGGTGTTCAGAGCCCCATCAGGGTTAATTCTTAAATCCGCAGGGGCCAAGTGAGCACTGTGTCTTTAAGACCACATGAAGAGCTATAGGAGGAGAGCCAGGGTTTACACACATGTCAGAGAGACAGAAAGACTGCATATTAGAGAGAATGACAGAGAGAGAGAGAGAGAAAGAGAAAGAGAGAGAGGGAATACTGTCTGCTCACTTCAGCAGGCCATTGCCATTATGATGAATGTTTGCTGCACTTTTTTGTGGGCCAATTATCTGCTCCTCTGTGAGTCATGGAGATCATTTAGGCAGGTGGGGAGCTACGCACACAGACACACACACACATGCACACTCAAACAGGAGAGGATATAAGCATCTTGCACCACCATTCTGAACATTTCTCTCATATTACCCCCTAGTCTTTTAGTTCATCACTCTTTTTGATACACAAACTGTGACTTCTGGAATCACTTGTATCTCTCTCTGTGATGGGAGGAATGTTATAGGTTTCCTGTGTGTTCACAGTTTGGCCCTTTTACTTTCACCACTCTTTTTATAGCTCCTGATTTGTTCTGTTTTTCTTATCTTTAAGTATTAAAAGAACAGTTTATTTATTTTAGGGTGCATTCTCAATTAGTTTTATTCTTTAGTCATGGACCAAAGGAAATTATGTATTAAATCCTGATTCGCTAGGAATTCACAGACAAAAAGACCAAAGATTGGCTTGTGAAGGGCTTATAAAGCATGTTAATGAAGTAAAACAGCAACAGGAAGTTCTATGTTGCACACACAAACAAATATCTGCTGCAAGGCAACATTTTTTTTGATGTCTGTGCTTAAGTGTTATAGGCAACATCACAACTATAATGAGAACAAAACAGGCATGCTTAGCTTTCTGTCCTTTTTATGGCTGCATCTTATGACATACACTGTGCCAGGAACACAAACTTTTCACAGTGGTGCTATAGAAAGTATAGAATAGTGAAAATCAGTTTTTTTGTTGGAAAATCCAGCTATAAAGAAAATTTTGAGAAATGAAGAGGTTCTAGGTATGTTAAAGGGGTGGTCCAGAGTGTATTTTAGGGCTTAGTTGTGTTCGTAAGTTGCAAAGCAATGTGTGCTCATGCTTCATTTGTAAATATATGAATATGACTATCATATTTTCTAGTTCCTCTGAAAGCCCACCATCAAGAGGCTCTGATTGGTCAGCTAACATAATGTGCTGTGTCTCATGGATTGGCTCCATGTCACCAGGAAAAGCGTCACTCCTCTAATAACATGCACTGTGTCTCAGCTTTGTAAATACTGTCAGTCAGAGTGGCTGTTAACCGTATCAGTTTGAGCCTGAATCAGACAGAAAATATAATGGACACAGTTGAACCTCATGCCTGCTCACTAAAATAAAATCTGACTAGTGTCTTTCATATATATTCGGGTTATAAGCATGTGTACGTAATATGAAACATTCACATATCTTTTGTAAGTATGTTTTTTGAGATGTAGAATGCAGGGAAAGCAGCTGCATAGAGAGACACTGCAGCACTAGTGAAGATTGTGGGTGTTTACAAGGGTTTGACGGATAAAAATGAATTTGTAGTTAAATTGTTAACGGTGCCAAACAGCGTTTCCCTTTGTTTACATTCTTTTTTATGTCCTTGCTACAACATACCGTTAACGCTAGCAACTGTGCATGTCATAGATCAGTTTTAACAAATTAAAATACTTACAGGTTGAGGTTTACGATCCACAGCTTCGTCTATTATGGTTGGAGCTGCTCCTTCTTTGAGGAGTTTTTAGCCAAACCCAGCACTGAACTGGGAGAGATTCTGGAAGCTGTCCTTTGTCAAATGCTAGCAATATATATTTTTAATAATTCTCTGGAACATAATTAAAAAAAAAAATTGTAAGCACTTCTCTCTTTGTGTCGTGTCCTTTGGAAGCCGAAATACAGAAACTTTAGAAGCTCTGTGGAAATAGCAGTGTTATGATGGCGTTTTAGCTTTCTCTGCTGCATTACAGCATTATAGCTCCTCTGGCCACGCCCCTTTGCTTTGCGGGGTGTATGCGCATGGTGAATGCTTGTAACCTGAAGGATTTATGATCTCACTAACCCGGATATATATATATATATATATTTGTAGTCCCCAAACTTGGTTCACTGTAGGCTTTGCTAAGCTAACTCTGTAAAAGCCAGTGTCTCCCTTTGCATTGAAACCTTGGGCATATTACTGTACGTTCAGAGATGTTATGTTCACACAGCTACATTACACATCAACATGAAAGTTTAAAATGGGATATCGTAGTGGACCAATTAAAAACTTTTTTAAGATTGTTCTGCAAATGTCCTGTTTTCTCTGAGTTTACTTTTTCATTTATTAATTTACAGTAGCAAACACACTATTCCAAAGTGACTTATGAATGAGGATGATGTAACAAGCGATTTATCGTAAAGAAACAAATAATCACTGCTAGTACTACAAATAATAATACATTATATTTTTTATTTAATGTAAGGTAATGTAATTCTAGCAGGTTAGCCACTGCTAGAAATTTTTTTTTTCCAGGATGCTGTAAAGGGCTCACAGAAGAGATGACTTATTAGTTGTCTCTTCAAATTTGGCAGGGATAAAGCATTTTGAATGGGGTTGGGAAGATTCTGGTGAAGGTTCTGGAGGGTGATTTTGTGCCTCGCTTTGATGGAACCACAAGGTGATGCTTATTTACCGACAGCAGGCTTCTAAGGGTATGTAGGCTTGTAAGCGGATGTGGAGAAGATGCAGATCCTGTGGCTGTTCTATAACAAGGATTAATACATTGTACTGTAAAAAGCATTCCATTTAAAAGGGCTCACCCTATGCCCCATTTGAAGGGTTTACTCTCCGAAGTGATAGCTTGGAAGAGAGTAGGGCATATAGAGATGAAGCCTGAATGAAACGTAGTGTGCTACAACAATCAATTTCCTTTTGTAAATGATTACGGAGTCCAAAGCAACCATCAGTTGTACCATTTGAAAGCCTTCATTTCGAAGTGGCCAGATTTGAGCACTTCGGTTTGGAATGAAACTTCAATATGGTGGCCATGATTGTTTTGATCCCGAAGTGCCATTCAGAGGGCAGTATATCCCATTTGGAATGCACTGTGAGTCATAAGTATTTTTTATAGGATAAATCTTATTCCTTTCTTACATATTTATCGAAACATTTTTGTCTTCAGATGTCTTTGGTTCACATTGTGTTTATACTACGTTCAAACCAGGGAGTCTAATCTGGGGCTGTTTTACAGTGGACGCATGCTTGGATTGGATTGTATTAGCCCTTGTGTAACCTTGGCACTGGACCAATCTTTGGCCATTTGATTTCTAAACATTCACATTATGTGCATGAAAAAACATAATAAAGCATTGCCACAGCATCTGAGAAAACTGACTGTCATTCATTGTACATTTCACTTTGTGGCAAACATTTTTCAGTGTCATTCAATGTACATTTCACTTTGCAGCACATTTCATGAGGCTGAATTTGGAAAAATGTGCACTTAAAGATTCTTTGGAGAACCCATTGTGGGTCTTCTAGGCATTTGCACATAGAACAGTCCCACTTTTGATCATTATCTTTAAAAAGTTTGCACTTTACACACTGTTAGGTGCTCTTTAGCTTTCAACTGGAGGTTTGTAGGAGTGTGGTGGTCCGATGCTGGATCAGGGTGTAGCTGATGGCTGTTATCGGAAATCTGGAGAGATTGATGACACCCAGGGCAAAGCGCTGTCTGCGGGGCAGGCCACCACCATAAATCAGAGAGAAGTGGGTTACGCCAGGTCAGCTTTTCTCCACCTGCCACAGTTTCACACATCTCTATTTTACACTCAGTCCGTTAACATTCACAGTAAGTGCTTAAGAACAAGACTGGCTGATAAAGTGAAACACACACAGTACTGTATGTCTATTTTGCCTTTTGATGATTTTCTAAATTTAGAAACAACCTTGACTCTTTATATTTCATCTATATGTTATGTACTGTATCTGTACCAAAAAAAAACAGTAAACATAATTTTTTAATATAAAATATTTGATAATAAATGTATATGCAATGTTTTAAATAAATTTAATCAAATTGATAGTTTAAACAGATTCATGAATATTGATTTGGTTTGAAATATACCTAAATATGATTAAAAAAAATACAATGTTCACAATGTTTGGCATTGGTAAAAATCTAGAAAAAAGTATAATTACAAAAATATTGTGAATATTTAATATTTTCTCCCCTACTTAGTGTTCATCTTTCTCTAAATTTTTTCTTCATTCTTTGAATGTTTGTTAATTAAGATACTTGAAATATTCAGTTTCAATTTTTTAAAGGTATATACAGTATATATCAGTGTGTCCGCGGGGTCTTAAAGGGGTGGTCCACTATGATATCATCTCTTAAACTTGCTGATGTGTAATGTAGCTGTGTGAACATAAACAACATCTCTGAATGTAATACACTCAAAGTTCAATGCAAAGGGAGACATTGGCTTTTACAGTGTTAGCTCAGCAAAGCCTACAGCAAATGAAGTTTGGGGACTACAAAAAAATACATCCGGGTTAATGAGATCACAAGGGCTTCCAGTTGCGTGCATTCACCACATGCACACACCCTGCACAACGAAGGGGCATGGCCAGAGGTGTGTAATGTTATAGCAGAGAAAGTTAAAATGCCATCCAAACGCTGCTATTTCAACAGATAATTTTAATTATGGTATAGAGAATTATAAAAAATATATAGCTCTAGCATTTGACAAATGCGAACTTGCAGAATCTCTCCTAGTTCAGTTCTGGATTTGGCTAAAAACTCCTTCAATTGACGAAGCTGTGGATTGTGAGCCACAACCTGTAAGTATTTTTTTTTGTTGTTAAAATTGATCAATTACATGCACAGTTTCTAGCGTTAACGTTTTGTTGTAGTGAGGACGTAAACAAGGATGTAAACAGTGGGAAATGGGAATTCATATTTATCAGTCAAACTGCTGTAAACACCCACAGTCTCTCTATGCATGTCTCTCTATGCGTGTCTCTCTATGCAGCTGCTTTCTGAGTGTTCTACATCTCAAATAACAAACTCACAATAGATATGAGAATGTTTCATATTACTTACACATGCTTATTCTGAATATATGTGAAAGACACTTGTCAGATTTTATTTTAGAGAGCAAGTGGTGTGCCTGGTGTGCTTTTCATTTTTCTGTCTGATTCAGGCAGCTAACACTGCTAATAGCTTCTCTGTTTACACAGCACAAAAGCTCATGCTTGTGATGTGGTGACGTGGAGCCAATCCACGAATCACAGCACATTATGTTAGCTGACCAATCAGAGCCTCTTAAGGACGAGCCTTTCAGAGGAACTAGGAAATATGACAGTCGTTTTCATGTTAGCGTAGTAGCTGTATATAATCAAAGTAAGATGTATGAAATAATAACGTGATTTTTTACAAATGAAGTATGAGCACGCATTGCTTTGCATCTTATCAACACAACCAAGCCTTAAAAATACACTGTGGACCACCCCTTTAAAAAGTTTTAAAATGTCTTTAATTTAAAAACTAAATGATTGGCCTTACAAAGTCTTAAATTCACTGAAATATTAAGTAGTGTGTCTTAAATCATTTTAAACAGGTCGTAATTTTCTTCGGTCCAAGTAAAGCTACCCAATTGGGTCGACATCTATCCACCAACAATCCATCTTAATAAAACCTTTTTTTTATATATATTTTATAAGTTTTTATTTAATGTTTTTTATTGCAAAGAGATATAATTTACAATGTTAGACATTTTTACAGCAATTTCTTCAAATTAAATTCCCTAATTCCCAGGGAAAGAAAACTAAAAACAATTACACAGTTCCTCATGATAATAACAGCAATATATCCCTTTACAATATCTTTCATTCATTCATTCATTCATTTTCTTTTCGGCTTAGTCCCTTTATTAATCCGGGGTCACCACAGCAGAACGAACCGCCAACTTATCCAGCATATGTTTTACGCAGCGGATGCCCTTTCAGCCACAACCCATCTCTGGGAAACATCCATACACACTCATTCACACACATACACCACAGACAATTTAGCCTACCCAATGCACCTGTACCGCATGTCTTTGGACTGTGGGGGAAACTGGAGCACCCAGAGGAAACCAACGCGAACATGGGGAGAACATGCAAACTCCACACAGAAACGCCAACTGACCCAGCCGAGGCTCGAACCAACGACCTTCTTGCTGTGAGGCGACAGCACTACCTACTACGCCACTGCGTCGCCTACGTTATCTTTCATTCCTACAAAACTCTTTACAGAAGTAAGGGGCAGTAGACATAATATTTATAAATAGGCATGAAACGTAAGGTTTTATAACAGAAATGCATTAGGTTGAGCAGAAGTTATGCTCAATCAATTTGGACCAAAGGCCAACAAATATATATTTTTGATCATTTATGTAACACAATACACAATAAATATACTTTTAACAATGTTAAACTTGTCATAAAAAAATATATATATATATATATATATATATATATTATATTGAAAAAAGGGTATACAACTAGAGTTGTTGTTGTTTTGACCATAGAGTGTAAAAGATATGGACGTAGTATCCGTGACGTCACCCATAGGTTTATGAAGAACCCAAAAGAAGCTACCAGAAGGCGTGGCCGACCGTCGCCATTTTGTTTGCGCGTCATCGCACCAACCCCGGGCATACCATACAAGGGCAAAGAGGCGGAGCGTGAGCGGAGCTACAGACGCATGCTGGCATTCTGCTTAGACGGACTTTCCTAAGGGAGAAACACTTAATACTTCATCACCTGCGACTCGTTTGTGTTCTGACCACATGTGCTTGGTTGTACACTTTATCAATAAAGTGTTTAGACTTTTAAAAACACTGTTTCATAAGAAACGTCATAAGCGCAATGCTTAGTGGCTCAATGCATTACACATTGAGCCACTAAGCATTGTGCTTATGACGTTTTTTAACAGGAGAAAAGTGCGAATTACTTCCAAAAACTTCAGATATAGTCTGTGTTAGTAAATGCAAGGCTAATTATGAAGTCCAGGCAGAACACTGTATGACAACGCTTCAGATGACTGTTCTAGAGCCTACAGCTAATCAATCTGTCAGATTCTGGAGTGCATTACAGGTCTAAAGAACATTATAAATGATAAATGATCTTAAATAAAACAAATACATTCATAGAGATGGTATATAATTATATATTTCACTCACCTGGGAAATGGAGGCCACGTGAATGGCTTGTAAGCACAATTAAGTGCACACAGCATGCCATATCATCTGATGATTGTAGGAAATAATTCCAAAAGGCAACTGACTGTGTAAAGCCACATATAACAACACAAAAATACGATGAATATGCCGAGATCAGCGGCTAATCAGCTGTAATCAGCTGAGGTGAAGTGACGGCGACCAGCGAGACCTAGCTGTCAGTCAAGTGGCCACGCCCTTAATTATGCAAACTTAATATAACCTAATATAAAGGAAACGGATGAGTTATAAAAAATTCACCCCCCCTCACAGTTGTCACGAAGGGTAATAGTAGCTATATGAACCAAATCGTTCTTTGTACCAGGCTGTAAACACCTTTTTTTCTGCTGTAAATTTGGCCATTCTAACAGTGGGCTCAATAGAAATTTGCTCTATTATGGAGCCAGGACTAGCGGAATTTCGATGAATTGCAGTTTTAGTTACTTCCGTATTTTCCTCCCGAGGGAGAGCGGGAGGTTGCCGCTTGGTTTTGACACATAAAGTATGTCGCTAAAGAAATAATTACTTTTTTTTTTTTTTGTGGCAAGCAAAAAATAAAAAATTCCATTGGTCCAACTGGCCATTAGAAATAATCATTAGTGTTTAGCCCAGTATAAGTCTAAAATGTCATTCATAAAGTGTCTTAAAAAGTCTTAAATTTGACTAGATGAAACCTGGAGAAACCCTGATATATTGATACTCTATTTCTCTGTAAAATACTTCATTTCTCTGTATTTCTTTTTCATTTGCTGGACATTTTATAAGTTCAAAGCATGTCTCATTAATTAAAATTATATTAATATATGAACTATATTAAATTGATCAAAGATCTATTAAGGATTTATCACAATTTAATTTTTTAGGGGAAAAAATCTGAAAAAAATAAGTTAGGTATATTTCTATCATTTTTTTAATACTCAAGCGTTCTTAAGCATCTCGATACATTTTGTATAGGTTGCCAGGTTTTTTTTTGCCACATAAAGATATACGTTTTGCTGAAGGGAGTTCAGGGAGTCTTGTTTTCTCTTAATTGGACAGCAAGCAGGATGTCTTTGCTGGATGTGTGAGGAATAGTGCTGATCCCTGGGGTTTGTAAGGTCCAGTGTAGACTACAGTTTGCTTTCTCCAGTGTTGCTAGTTAAGCAATACGGGACTTCACATTCATTATATATTAAAGGCACAGGAACCCTCTGTTGGTCTGTTTTGCTAACATGCTCTTAAGCAGTCCTTCCGACGGTTGTCTCTGCGATCTTAAATTTGTTAAAAAATCTCATCTCTAATAATATGCAGAATGCCACACTGTACTAATTGTACATTATAATTACAGTAACTTGAACTTCACGGGTTTGGAGATCTCCATACTAACTGTTTCTGCAGCTTTCAGGGAAATGACTAAAGTACAATTTCACGCACCATTGACCATCCATCACGTCTAATTTTAATGGACACACTTTTCTATACGCTCCTGTGCAAATGGCTTCTCGGAGTTGAGTGCTAACTAATGTGTATTTTTCAGGCTGTGTACATCTGCTGTAAAATGTAACCGTTGTGTGGGTGGGTGCGGGGTATGGGGTCTAAGACATCTCATAGACAGGTTGATATTTGTCTTTCTGTATAACGGAAAACAGCGCGGAGAGTGAAAAGAGCAATGACCTTTCAGAGTGAAATGCTAATTTATCTGTGGCATAAAAAGCTTGTGCGGTTGCTGAATGCTGAACATGTAAATGTTAGTGGTTCCCACTGACTGGGGCTGTTTACATGTGGATTAGGTACAGTTCAGTGGCCACTAAGCGCGTATTTGCCTCTGCCTCTGGTGTTATTTTTCAGTTATTGGTGGATACAGAATATAAATTGCACATAAACTCCTTGGGTCAAGATATATGCTTTCTGAAAATGGCTTTTTATCCACCCATTTCCCGTATAGACTTTATAAACACAGTTTATACACTTAAACAATCTGTTTTTAGATGCATCTATTCATCTATGCATCTATCTATCTATCTATCTATCTATCTATCTATCTATCTATCTATCTATCTATCTATCTATCTATCTGTCTGTCTGTCTGTCTGTCTGTCTGTCTGTCTGTCTGTCTGTCTGTCTGTCTGTCTGTCTGTCTGTCTGTCTGTCTGTCTGTCTGTCTGTCTGTCTGTCTGTCTATCTATCTATCTATCTATCTATCTATCTATCTATCTATCTATCTATTTACCTACTCTATCATAACTTAAAAAAGTGAGTAAACCCATTGTAACCTAGAACTGTTAAGTTCACTTAACATGTTACACATCCATTTACCTTTTTCACCTTTTCACCTTTTTAAAATCTATCCATCCATCCATCGTAATATTGTAGTCAAACTGTTAGATATTTTGTTCTTGGCAGCCATTTTTGCTATTGTTTACTTCAACAAAAGCATGTAAACAAGACCGTATAATTAATTTTAATTTTGTTGTGTGATCAAAGCTCAATTAGCATGCGTGCACTGATTAAAATCAAAGCACAGAGTTAATACATTGAAAGTCATCATTGCATGAATTTAATCAACGTATGTTGGCTGTTCAATGGCTTTTTTTATGCATGAATAAGGCTCTGTCTCTTTGAAACAAGTCTTGTTATATTTGTCAGGCGGTTCTTTTGTCAACCAAATCAAAACTTCCACAGTTATTACAGTTTTTCTCAGTCGCTTTGGGGCATTTCTCACAACACTATTTACATTTGCACAACAGTTAATGCATTTCTCGAAACAATTAGTACAAACTGCAAAACCTAGTGGATAACCTGCAAAAGCGTGTCACTTGCTCAAAATGGAGAGCTCATTCCTCAAAAGCAAGTATTGATGTCAATGAAAGTGTCAGTGTCATCAAGATGAAAAGTCCTGACACCATTGTTTATGAACAAGATAGTCAAATGGCTTTGTCATGTTTTATGTTTACTCTGTACATTTTTTCCACAACAAAAAAAATCTAATTTTGGTGACACGTCCTGAAAATGCTCAAGACAACAAACTATTTCCACAGCCATTTGAAAACTACAGTAAAGTTAGACATCACTGCATTTAGTGAGGTGTCTGAGTACAAGACACTGAATATGTATGAAAAAAAAAGATTTAACAGATTTGATAAAATTTGCTTGACAGATTTTGACAACTAGTGCAACATTTTTGCATGTAATGACGCAAGTAATGAAATGAGGACTATTAGTTTTATATGGAATGACTATTCAGCATCCACAAGTTTAGTTCATTTTGACTGACATGACATAAGCAAATGATAATGTTATAAAACAGCAGAGAGTTGTAAGAAAGCAATTGATGCATGTCCAAAAGCATTTGCAATTTGTTGGAAGGAATGAGAAACTGCTACTATGATGTGCACAAATGACTAATTGTTTTGAGAAATGCATTAACTGTTGTGCAAATGTAAATAGTGTTGTGAGAAATGCACCAAAGCCACTGAGAAAAACTGTAACATACTTCAAAATACTTTATGCCAACATGAAATAAGATAATTACAATTTTTTTTTTGTTTGTTTTGTTTGGTTCCCATTAAAAATATATAGTGTAAGACCCTGTCCACAGATGCGTTTAACTGTACACGCAAATATTTTGTATCATATAGGCATTTCGTACCTTACATTTTCAAGTGAACAGCAAATACATACATTTTTAAAACAATGATGTCATCAGCCCATGTCTCAATATTAGTCAGACACAGTGTTGGGCAAGTTACTTTAAAAAAGTAATAGATTACAAATTACTGACGACTACTGCAAAATTGTAGTTAGATTACATTACTAATTACTTAATGTAAAAAGTAATCAGATTACTAATTACTTTAATTTGAAGTTACTTTTAAGAGATATAAAACCTATAAAAAATACAAAATAAACTTCAGCTCTTTCAGTAATTTAATATTCATGGAAAACATTACACATTGATCACAGCAGCTTGACAAATTCAAAAGACTTAAAGAGATATTTCGCCCAAAACTTAAATACTCTCATCATTCACTTGTTCCAAACCTGTTTGTCTTTTTAACACAAAAGAAGACATTTTGAAGAAAACTGGATACTGCTAACCATTGACATCCATAGTATGAAAAACCACTACAGTGTGTGGGTGTTCTGTGTTTGTTTGAAGTAATGAGTCTACATAAATGTGTAGCTCCAATACAAAGTATGAAGCTGAGTTGTCAGTTCTTGTCATTACACCCAAATCTGGTCAGACACCTCTTCGTCTAGGTTTATGCACATGCTCCATAAGTGTAACTGGTTTGGTCTAGCATGTATAATAAATAGTTCTTGGTCAGTTTAAATGACTTTGTTTAAAGATTTTTTAAGAATAAGACAAAAATATTAGATAGGGAAAGCTTTGGCCTAGTGTGGATGTAGCCTAAATCAATGCGAACCAAAACATTTTTAGCTATTTATTATCAGTCTTCAAAATACTTTCTGGTAGTACTAAACAAGATATTTAAAAAAAAAATTTTTTTATTCCAAATGGACTTTTATTAAATGAACAAAACATTATTGAAGTCAATGAAACTGAAACATTCTGGTTATTGCTTTAAAACCAAAGCGCAACAATGGCGTATTGAAACTTGTCATTGCATGAGTTAAGTCATTGTATGTCGAATAATAAAGCTGCTAATTGGATTTATTTTATGCATGAGTAAGGCTCTGTTTCTTTCTTTTGGGGCTTTATATAGCAGTGTAACTCCCAGCTGGATAACCTCATTTCACCCTGACTTTACAAATTATCACAGAGATCTCGAATGCATGTACAGTATGTGTATGTGTGTGTGTAATGCTTATTCTTTTGCAAGTATTGGATTGCACTTGGGATTTAAAAGCAGTAGGAAATGAAAAAATGTGTGTTTTTAAGCTGTTCACCAAGCTTGCGGATCAATAAACCTGAATTTTTATCAGGTTGTACAATGCATTTGCTGATATATCACCTGAAACAACCAGCCAATTTCAGTCTCTGGAAACACAGTCTTCATGAGTGGAATATTACAGATATTGATCCTTTCTTCGCCATTTGGAATATAAAGTTTTTATCTATAGATCTGTTTGGTGACTGGTAGAAGTTAAGAATTTGCACCTGGTGTTCATTGTGGGAATCCATTTATTCTTAAAGGGACAGTCCGCCTAAATAAATGTCATCATTTACAAACCCACATGCCTTTCACAGCATGCACTTTCTAAGAAAAATATGTTTTGATGTACATTATATGTTAATGAGAACCTATTCAATTTGGTTAACATTAACATTCTTAATATTTTCTGGAATCATTAAATTTTTTTGAAGGATGTTGGAAGAAAGATTTTTTTAATATTCATTAAATGGACCAAAATTGTCAATGGGATTTTCAATGTTTTGGTTAGTAACATTCTTAAAAATGCATACATAATTAGATATTTTGAAGAATGATGATAAAAGTTTTGGTTTTCATTGTTTTACTCTTATACAGAGAGAAAAGCACACACATCCTTTACTCAAGTAGACGTACAGATACTCATGTTTAAAACGACTCTGGTAAAAGTTGAAGTACTGACTACACTTTTGTACTCAAGTAAAAGTAAAGAGGTACGGCCTGAAATAATTACTAAAGTAAAAAGTATTAAATACTACTACCTGTTTTAGTTTCACGGGGCTAACTACACACACACACACACACACACACATGATGTATAGATATATACAAAATATCTTACATTTCAAATTTTTTTGTAAAAATTTTATTACTAATTTTCAGCAGCATAGTAGCAAAGCAACATCCCTCTACAATATTGTCCAACAACACTGCTCAAAAAGTTGCCCTGTGTATCATTACCTGGACACAAAACATAACTTTATGGCTGTTAAGAACAACAGCTGACTCATTCGTATATTCTAAAACGTAATTCTTCTGCCTATACAGTACTGTATCTACAACTCATAAATGTCTTAAATTTAACCCTTAATTTTGTCCAAAACATATTTTGTTTTCTTTTAATAAAATAAAATAACTGAATGTATTTGACTACAAATAATTGTTTGCATTATGCTAAAGCTGCTTAATTTTCTTATTTTTTATTTAACAGATAAAGTTATTAATGTTGTGAATACATGTTTGTATCATCTTTTTTCATATGATAAATTCCTGATCCTTTGCATTATTTTTTTTATTCATAAATCACCCAATTTAAATATTTTTAATGTTCTAAAATATTTATCTACCAATCTATCTAACAAATTTAAATGAAGACAACAGTGTATATAAAATACATTAAATTATAAAACAGTATAAACTCTGTTTCCAATGAGTTCATAATCCAAAGTATTAGATTCAAAGATCAGAGAAGTACAGTACAACATGGTCGGAAGGGGACGAAAGACTTTAACCCCATTTAAATGCCAGATTTGAACAGGAATGTGTCTCTTGTTTTACCTGTGATCTGATCGACCAAAACGCATCTTTTTACCCAGTATAGGCTGCGTATAAATACATTGCAGCCTCCCTCTGTCTCATCCACGTTACCTGCTCCCATGGTAAGCTTAATTAAACAAGCCTATGGTGCACGCAGTTGCAAGGACAAATAGATTGACAATATCAAAAAGGTGTTCAAATTGTGCAAGGTCAAGAAATAATTTAGATCGCGCCACCAAACACATGAAAATGAAAGTAACGAGCCCAATTTAAAAATGTAAAAAGGAATAAAAAGTACAGATATTTGAGTAAAAATGTAAATAGTGTAAAAGTAAAAAGTTGTCAGAAAAATATATAGTGGAGTAAAGTACTGATACCAGAAAAATCTACTTAAATACAGTAACAAAGTATTTGTACTTTGTCACTTTTCATCTCTGCTCTTAAATGGACATCAAATTTTATATAAGCATATGAAGAAGATTTTTTTTTAACATTTTTGGCAACCAAATTTGTTAAAGAGACAAAATTAAATTAAATTAAATTAAATTGCATTAAATTAAATTAAATTAAATTAAATTGCATTAAATTAAATTAAATTAAATTAAATTAAATTAAATTAAATTAAATTAAATTAAATTAAATTAAATTAAATTAAATTAAATTAAATTAAATTAAATTAAAACAACAGAAGTGCAAGGAAACCAAAAAATTGTAATTATTAACATTCTTAAAAATATGTTCTGGAAGTAGAAAACAAGATTGTTTTTTAGTTCACACTATTATGGGATATTATATTATAAATCTATTTGTATTAATTTTGCAAGTCTCCTGCATGACAAAAAACACAAATCTCCACTAAACCTTGGCTACAAACATGTCTACAGAGAAAGTGTAGCAGTTTCTCTTGCTCTCCATCTACTATCTAGTGTACAAGGCTAGAAAATTAATGGGCGGGGAATGGGAGGACCTAGGTGGACCAGAGAGATTAGCTGTAAAATTGACACTGACAAATCTCATACATTATAGCTTCATGGGAGGCAGCCATCGCCACAGGAGTTGTGGGAGGAAAAGATAGAAGAAAAAAAAAACCCAGAATCACTCTGTAAAAGGCCTAAAGTGTTCTTTATTAACAGCCAGTTTTGCGGCGAAGTACACCAAACCTCACAACATCAAATATACTGTAATGCAATCACAGAAGGTCACATGTACTCTATTCTCTGCTACTTTCAATTCCCATTCTGAGTCATTTCCATGGCATATAATGGTTTCGCAGGTTGTATGCATACACATCTTTATGAAAACAAGGCAGAATAATTCACATGAGTCACAGCTGCTAAATAAAGCAAATGGGCAAAAATGTTTTGTTTCTCCATGGATTTGGCTTCTGCTTTCCTCCGGTTTGTGCTTATTATTTTAAACCAGCCTGTTTGGGATTTCAGATCTTCTTATTGCGTTCTCTAATTTGCTCTTTGATGTCTGATGTTTGCAGAGGGTGTTTTAAAGCTCAAATTATTCAATTATTTTAATTAATGGAGAACATAGGCTAGATTACTAAACTGCAGAGCAATAGCTTTACGTGATTGCACTCATTTCAGCGTTCAGGGTTTTGTTTAAACTTGATTGCTTTCAAAGTCGTGCAATTCATAAAAGCCACATGCTTCAAATTAGCCTTGCTTCAAATGATATTTTGAATAGGGCTGTGAGCATTAATGCTTTGCTGCATGTTATCCTTAAACAAAATTTGTAACATGTTAAAAAGCGAACGCATATAAATTATTAAAGCATGCAAAATGATGTCATTCAATTCATTATTTCAGGAGTTTATACCACTGAGCATCTACAGAGGTGTAAACAATTTTGATTCCAATCCCTGATTTTGCCTTTGTTTACGATTGCTAAACTCCAGGAAGTTTTTCAGTTCTGTCCATTGACTATCAGTCCAAAACAGAGCTCATGTTGAAACCAGGCTGATTAAATTAGAGATAGCCATGATAGCGAACAGTGATACATGGCCAGTTTTATTGGATTATTCATTTCAGTGTCTGTTCAGCTTTAAAACACAAGCATATTCTGTGATTGTCTCATTAGCTATGTTTCCATCCACCTATTTTTTATGCGCATTTTGGATATGCGCATAAAATACGCTTGATGGAAATGCCAAGCTGCACACACATTTTGAAAATGTGCATAAAAAACATGCGCATAACTGAGTTGGATAAACTTTTTATTCGATAAGAAAAAATGTGCATAAACTACGATGGAAACACCTTTACTGAGCAATTTTTAGTATGCACTTAAAAAAAGTCATGGGATTTTGTTATAAGAGATCATTTAATGATGAAAATGTGTGTGAATGGACAAACCAGCAGGATGACCACATTGTAAAACATCTGAAATGTTGTTTTGGTCATTTTTTAAAATGCCTTAACCATTCCTGTATTAGTGTATTATATAATTAATTACCTCCTGAACAGGGGCAGATTTAACCAGTAAGCAAGATAAGCGGCCACTTAGTGCCCCAGGAAGTCTGGGGGCCTCATTAAATATCTAGAAGTATAAATTATACCTATAAACTATATATAACATTGTTCATATTTTGTATGGTGAGGTTTTCACAACCATATATAGATGTAATGATTTTAAATACTGTACAAACTGTGTGTGTGTGTATATTAGAGCTGCATGATACTGGAAAAATCTGACATTGCGATATTTAGTTTTTCTGCTAAATATATTATTTTTGGTCACACTATTTTAAGTTTAGTTCTCGCTCATGGCAAACCATTTTGACATTTGCTTGAGTAAACTCCTAATTTACACCTTATTAATAGTTATTAAGGTTGTTGGGGTATCGGGAAGGATTAGGAATGTAGAATAAGATCATACAGAACATGTGCTTTATAAGTACTAATAAGCAGCCAATATCTCAACTCAATAACATGCATGCTAATAAGCAACTAGTTAATAGTGAGAATTGGTCTCTAAAGTGTTACCGAATATATTAATTTTGATTGGTTGCGATGATTCTGTAGGGTAGTGGATCATGCATAACATGCAATAAACAAACTATAAGCATAGATAAATGCAACAAAGCAAAGATAAATGTGAAAAATAAACAGTGCATACATTATGGTTTTGTATATGTAAATGTAAAAATTACACTGCAAAGTCAACTCAACATTGCATATCTTTGTGATGTGACTATTGCGGATGCACACATTGCGATATAGATGCTGAAAGGATATATTGTGCAGCCCTATAGTGTATATTATTGTTTTCAGTCGTTTCCAGATTTCATGTTATTTTCATTAAGTAATAAATAGCATTTAATAAAACACTTCGATATGTCAGAAAATGCTACATTTTAAGCAAATAAGAACATTTAAACGTTTAAAATCATTTAACTGTAATTCCGCATTGAATTTGTTATGATTCACACAGATTTTTTGCTGCTAAAGTTTAAATAGAAACTCATTGAAGCTTTAGATGCAAAGAAAGTTCATGACATCTTGGCTTCTGACATGCCCTGGCTATGAAATAACCATCACAGTATTCATCATGTTTTTATAACGCCAGAAAATCATTACAAATATTCATGAATATTCAATAGTTCACCCTGCCCTCTTTTGCTAGTCAGCCCTATTGACCTGCATAGTATTTTGCTGCCTTGCGCTGGCAATCCAGTGCAAATCTGTCTGTAATGAATGGAGATATATTGCATTTCTTTCATTTCTGAAGTCCTAGCTACCTTAAAAAATGTGTATAATTATCTGCTTATTGATCTGAATCCTGTTGCTGAAGCTTTGATAGATACAGCACGTAGACTTTATGAAACTTAATTGATGCGGCACATAATTATTGCCATTTCACGAGCAGGAGATGGATTAGATGAAGCAGGATCTTGAATTTACCCAATGAAATAAAGTTGGTTAATGGTTGCCGCTCTCATCTCCATGTGTGTGTGTGCATGTGTGTTGGTGTTTTTCATGCCTAGGGCTCCTTATGCTCAGCTGATGAGAAAAAGATGTATGATTGTCCCATCTGATGAGAATTTTTATATAATTGCAGTTCAAATATGTTCCTGTCTGGCCCTCGTATTCATCTACATTGCTAATTTGATTGAATGCTTGTGGTTTTTTTTTTTATCATGCGCCCAATTACGGAGTGTGGGCTCACCATTACTCGTTAGCTTGAGAGTCTTTACTGATTTGCAAATGATGGTACATTCCTGTTCTCAAGTTTTTGTGATAATGATCGATAACACCCTTTTCTGTGGACCATTTAATAGGATAAAGCTCTCAATGGACCAACAACATGTGCTGTTAAATATTCCTGACAAATGTAATGCAATCCTTAAAATACAACTCATTATCTCTCTTGGCATCTCCAGAGTTTTGCAGCTCTGTTTTTGCACCGTTCAGAGCTTCGTGAAGTAGAATCTTGGCTATTTTAACTATTTAGTGTTATGTTGCACTTCATGTGGTGGAGTTGGGAATTTATTCAGTATTACATTTAGCCTTTTTAATGGGTGAACTGGTGATGTTCTTTTCAGTTTTAGGTGTTTAGATTTCTTAGAATAAATTTAAATAGTTTTATTATGCTATTTGATTTGCAGAATTAACTAGTTATTTACGTTCTCTTCAAAATAAAAACCATTGGCACCATTTAAATTGGTTTTAAGTGAATCCAAGGTGTTTTTATGTGGGTTCAAAGTTGTTTAATTTGATAAATTAGTATTTTTTATGGCATTGCTGAGTGGTTTCTCTTGTGTTCTGGACAATTTCGATTTTAGGTAGTGGTTTTACTGTCCTAAATGAAAATATTTGAGCAATTCCAGCGTTATGGATGTGACGTTTGCAGTAAAAACTCAAAATATAAATTCACATAGAAAGTACACGTTAACATGATATTGAAGCAACTGTTTTTATTTTGCAAAACAACTAACCACAGAGTTATAGATCGATATTTTTCTGATCCTATAAACATTTTTTATGTTTTAAATGTGGAAAATAAACATGCGTTATGGATGTGACAAATAAAGTCAGTGAGTTTACAGCATACAGTATATTTTGTGGAAATTCTGTGAATTAAACTGCACAACCCAAAAGAAATAAAGCTAATCAAGAGGATAAGAGTTGGCTCACTATAGAACAAACATCGTTGATTTTATTTTGGTTGACATTTTATCATTTATGAGGAAAAAGCTTCGTTATGGATGTGACACTTTTCCGTTATGGATGTGACGAATGTGAAATTGCCACTTGTGTGACTTTAGTAAATCAAATATAATAGTTTAAAAACATTGACAGATACATTTTTGAATATTTATAAAGTACTGTAAAATACTTCCTTACACAAAAAAATGTAGAAACGGTTTCGCTATTTTGGTGAAAATTTAAATTTTTTTATTGCAAGGTTGACATTTGCATGGAATTGCTCATTTACATTTTAATGTACTGCATTCTATTTTATGGAAATATTCTATAAAACATCACTGTTAAAAGCATGTGTTGGATAAAAAAAAGCTATATTTTAGAATGTTAAGCCTATTTTAATCTTTAAAAAATGCAAAAAAAAATAAATAAATAAATAAATATATATAACACATACTTTTATCTTAAGAATAAGAGATTGTAAAATATTATTTTAAAAGTAACTTGACCCAACACGGGTTAAAAGGTAAGGGTTATTATTGACTTATTTATTTATTTGGTGATTTTATTTTTATTGTATGTCTTGTTTTTAATTCATTATAAAGTAGACTTAATATCTCTGTGTGTGATATTTTTATAACACTTTTGCTTGAAGGTTTGGTGTTATTAATTCTAAAATTCACACATACATATTAATTGTAAAGTTCAAATATAAATATATTTATAATAAATGTGTTTTCCCCTTGAACTTTCCATTTATGAATATACCTTTCCAAATTAAAACACTATTACAGTTATATTATTAAACATCACATGCTACAGGTATGATTAATTCCTATAAAACTGAAGATGTGGACAGAGTGGAGTTGCCCTTAAGTACTGATGACTTTGATATATTCCTGATATTCATGGGCTACTTGATGTACAAGGTCTTAATCTTTCGCAATTGGATAAAAAAACATTACATTGCAGTTAGAGACACCATATGCATGTGGGAATGTTTGTGTGTGCAGGCAGTGGCTCTGTAAAGACCTGTGTGAATGTGAAGTCTGGCCACATCTGAAATCTTGATGTAAGTCTGGCAGTGATTGAAATAACCACAGATCAGATAGAGAAAGAGAGAGAGAGAGTTCATTAGGAAGATTCATATTTTTGCACCAACATCATATTTAAACCTTTTTTAGTGTACGTTTATGAAAACCTTCAGTTTGTCACTTTAATTTCTTATAGCAAATAACATGATACGTGTAGTAATTTGGAGCTGAAAATGTCATGGATTTTAGAATGACAGCAGCACTTGAGCTGACATAAATTCTACAAGTTGAAGCCAATGATCCATGTTATCCACCATGATTGGATAGTGTTTTAAAGAGCATTGTTTGCTTCAGTGGAAAAAGAGCTTTTGCATTTCCTTTGTACAAAGATGTTCACGTGGACAATATCCCAAATGTACCTATGTATGATTTTTTCATTTGTTTTTTCTGATTCCTTTTCAATGGGATTATATTGTAGTCTTAAACAGGGTTTTAGCCACAATTTTTTAGTATTATCTAAAATTTTAGTTTCCTCTGTGTGATCAAAATTGACAATGTTTCAAAGGTGCATTATGTAATATCAGGTCCGGCATGGTGTCTGAGCATGGTTGCCTCACAGCAAGATGATTACTGGTTTGAGTGGCGGTTGAATCAGGAGGCCTTTTAAATTGGAGTTTGCATGTTCTCCCCAGGTTTACACCTGGTGCTCTGGTTTCCTCCCACAGTCCATAAACATGTGGTATAGATTTGAAATTAGATTTTTTTTTTAACGAACAATGCTCATTAATCAACAGTAAAACTGTAAAGCCAGAGTTAGACACAAGGGCTAATTTTCATCTGTTGCCCCCTGCCAGATCTTAAAATGGCAACCTAAAATCAAGAAACACATTATTACACATACAATAAAAGTAAAGTCACATCAAAAATCAAAAAGACATATAATAAGAATTTCATAAAAAGCTAGAGAAAAGAATTACACATGATTACAAATTTGATTTGCTTTTAGCCATTTCTTTAACTTATATATCTTTAAATGTTGAATAATTTATAATACCGCTTAAATCAACAGGAAGTGTGTTTCAGAAATGACTGGCTCTAACTGAAAAGACTGACCGTGCAAAAGTTGTACGTCTAAACTGCACAGCACAGTCTACTCTAGTAATATATTGTGTTGCTTGACCATTATTATTCTTATGTGTCACAAACTCACATAATGGAGCTGGAGCTTATCCATTTAAAATGTTAAAAATCATACAAGCATATTTCATATTATCAAAGCTCAATAAATAATGTTTGTGTATTATATTACAATGATGACACCTAATAGTCTTCTGATCAAATACTGTCTGTTTATAAAGTGATTCAACTGACTTTAAAACTGTTTCACTGGTGTGTGACCAACTAGTATGAATTGAATAAACTAAATTTGACATAGTGTGTGAATGAGAAAGTGTGTGTTGCACCTGGAAGTGCATGCACTGTGTATGTGCATTCCGCTGTGGTGACCCCTGGTAAAGCAGGCAATAAGCCTTATGCTGCGTTCACACCAGACGCGGAAGAAGCGTCAAGCGCGAGTGATTTACATGTTAAGTCAATGCAAACGCGCGAATAGTCATCCTGCTGCGCGTTACGCGTGAATGGCGCAGCGCGAATGACGCGAATTGCGCGGCGCGGGTGGCGCAATACGCGCGAATGGAGCTGCGCGAATTGAGCGTTTTGCGCGTTTGAGGCGCTTAACGCGCAAATCGCTCAAGTTCAAAAATCCAGGTTGCACCTGGAAGTGCATGCACTGTGTATGTGCATTCCGCTGTGGTGACCCCTGGTAAAGCAGGGAATAAGCCTTATGCTGTGTTCACACCAGACGCGGAAGAAGTGTCAGGTGCGAGTGATTTACATGTTAAGTCAATGCAAATGCGGGAATAGACATCCTGCAGCACGATACGCGGGAATGGCGCGGTGCGAAAGATGCGAATTGTGCGAATGGCACGATATGCACGAATGGCACGATATGCACAAATGGCGCGGCGCGAATTGAGGGTTTTGCGCGTTTGTCGCGTTTATGCTTCCATCATCCAGGTTAAGTTTCTGGAGAAGTTTATGAGCTCACAGAGCTGGGCGCACCTCTGAAAAGATCTAGTGGACTCAGACACAGCTCCAAACGAATCAACGCTGTTTTTCAGCCTTCATAAAGCACATAAACACAGTTATTTTTTCAATAAAATCCATGTTAGCCATTTAGCAACGAAGCTACAGTCACCGGGCAGACAGAAGCCCTGCCCATGACGCGAATCCGTGTCTGTTCTGAAGTAAATTTGAAGCAAGAATGAAGCGGATTTGACTCGCGAATGAAGCGAGTAAACTCTAATGTTCACGCGTCTATTTACCCGTGAATAGCACGATTTATCCACGTGTTCTGCGTCTGGTGTGAACACAGCATAAGGAAAGTGAATGAGTGAGCGAGTGAGTGGATATGTACAGTGATATCAACAGCTAGTGGTTGAACTGTGTACTGCAGTCCAAAACCAAAATACTGCTACACAAGGGTTGCCAGATGAAGAATACCAGCAGGAGTATGTGCAACTGATTGTGGGCTAAACTGTCTCAATCCTATATTTCTAGTTCAAAAGCTTTTTAGATGGATGGCTGTTGGGTTAGTTTCTGTCTCACTGACAGTTGACACAAAACATACCTTCGTTGAAACAATCTCCTCATCCCGAAGAAACAACCCAGCTGTAACAGTCAGGGCACAGCCATCTTTATCCTCTACAGATGTCTGAGTCTTTTCCATTTTAAGGTTTTTATAGATTGAATTTCATCTATGGAATCACTAATGTTCTGAATGTTTAATTTGAAAGCGACAATGTCTCAGTGAGCTAAATGCATCAGAGAAACGTCTTTTCCCTCACATAAAATAAACAAATTTTATTTGTTATAATATTGAATACTTGACGCTAAAATATTTTTTTTCAAAACTCTGTACTGTTTGTTTATGGGTGTGTATAACATCATCAGAAACTAAAAATGCTCTGGAAAACTGGCTGCGGCAGGTGCAGGGATATTACACAACACAAAACGGGCTAACTTCCATCAATATAACCAATATGACCAAATGCAACAATGGAAACATTCGTGAGAGATGATTCAGAACATTTTTACTGAACCGTATCTGTTTAAACGGAAATATGTAGAAGTTTGCTAAGTTTCAGGCACTGAAACTAATATCATTGATGCTATGGCAGCAAAGTTCCTTGATTATGGCAGACTGAGAGTATAGTTGCGAGCCATATTGGTCTAGAAAATAGTCACTTTATACAGTATTTTTTGTCGGTCTTAGAACACTATGTACGGTAACTACAGAAGAATCAAGCTTTAAATAGGTAAATGATCAAAACACTTGTTCATATTTGAGTGAGATGCTAAGGGTCTAATCCGTTTCAATGATCTATGCTAAGCTAAGCCAGAGATTGGCTTGATGGACTGAAAAATGCTAAAACTCAACTGTTTAACTTTAGTGGAGTTTTAAAAATAAGCCAAATTTTCCAAAAAGAGGAGTGTTCCTTTAAAGATGAATTCCTCTACTCTTACAAGATTGTCTCCGGCCTGTTGTAAATTGAATTTGCACCTCTCAGATTGACATGAAAGCATTAGGAGCTTTTAAATAAATGAGCGTTGGAGAAAAATTAGGTGGCATGCGTGTTGGAGAAAGTAGAGAGTCCCCAGAGGAAGTTGCTGTTAAATGATGGCCTCTTTTTAGACAAACGGCTGCTCAGTCATCCAGGACAGTGGAGCCTCAGGGGAGTAAAAAAATGTGATGCACATTATAGCCGCGTGGGAATGCAGCGTCCACGCCGGCGCTGGCTGGTTTAACACTTGGCCCAGCTCTGGAGACCTCTGCTGATGGATATACCCTCAGCTCGGAGAATATGCACACGCTCTAAAGCACCAGGAGGGCTTACATGGCTCTGGGTCTTGAGACAGTCTGCTCAATCGCAGTGGCACCAGCAGTTCCTGGCTGGTGACATGAAAACATTGTCCCCAGGCAATGCCTGAGACGGAATACATTAACAGGGTCTGTTATTTCCTCGGTAATATGGCAGATATCACAAACCTTCTGTAGCTCGCGCTGCATAAATTATTGTTGCGATACTTTCTGTTGTCAATCAGTTTTCTTGACACGACAACCCCTTTTTCTTTGTCTTCCTGACAGTGTGGTGCTTCTCTGTGCTGTTGGTGTAATTTATCAAACCACCAGGGCTTCCTGTAAATCATTTGTGCTGTTTATCAGCTCTCTTTCTGAAAGGCTTTATTGAGTGCTCCGACGAGTACCTCAACAGTGTGATTGTTAATTACACACTGGGGTGCGTTCAGATGCATTTCACATGAAGGTCAGGAACTGCTGGGACAAAGAAATTCCTTCTTAACATTGATAGCAATAAATTGGTGTAGTTTTTATCCTATATATACATATTTTTCAACTTTATTTTGGATGATATGTCTATTTTCTGGAATGGAGAGGTCTTGTTTTCATCTTAAGCATTTAAGATGATTGTAATGCAATTAACATCATGTAGAGGAAGCATGCATAAAGTACACACGTTGTTGGCACATGAGTATTTGTGTAGCGCATTACATAAATCACTAGTTTCAGTTTCACTTTGTTTAAAATGTTTATTATTTGGGGGTGGCATGGTGTCTCAGTGGTTAGTACTGTGGCCTCACAGCAAGAAGGTCACTGGTTCAAATCCCAGCTGGGCCAGTTGGTATTTCTCTGTGGAGTTTGCACGTTCTCCCCCGTGTTCGTGTGGGTTTCCTCCGGGTGCTCCGGTTTCCCCACAGTCCAAAGACATGCGATATAGGTGAATTGAATAAACTAAATTGGCTGTGGTGTATGTGTGTGAATGTAAGAGTGTATGGGTGTTTCCCAGTACTGGGTTGCAGTTCGAAGGGCATCTGCTGCATAAACCATATGCTGGATAAGTTGGCAGTTCATTCCGCTGTGGTGACCCCTGATGAATAAAGGGACTAAGTCAAAGGAAAATGAATGAATGAATGTTCATTACTGGGGTGGCACGGTGGCTCAGTGGTTAGCACAGTCACCTCACACCAAGAAGGTCGCTGGTTCGAGTACTGGCTGGGTCAGTTGGCATTTCTGTGTGGAGTTTGCATGTTCTTCCGGTGTTTACGTGGGTTTCCTCCGGGTGCTACGGTTTCCCCCAGAGTCTAAAGACATGCGCTATAGGTGAATTGAATAAACAAAATTGGCCATAGTCTATGAATGCGTGTGTGAATCAGAGAGTGTATGTGTGTTTCTCAGTACTGGGCTGCGGCTGGAAGGGCTTTTGCTGCGTAAAACATATGCTGGAATAATTGGTGGTTCATTCCGCTGTGGCGACCCCTGATAAATAAGGGACCAAACTGAAGAAAAATGAATGAATGAATGTTCATTAATGTTTGTTTTATACTTTATTAGAAGTTCTTTATACATTTTAGTAGATTTTTTTAGTTCTGAATACAATTCATTTTAGACCATGTTCATACGAACATGGGTATTTTTATAAACTGACTTCTCCCTGCTTTCTTTTTAAAAAAGAAAACTCCATACAAATGAAAACGCAAAAATGCACTGTGATGCATGTTAAGGGCATGCCGAACCAACAGGTGGCGATAATGACACTTTTATGCCGGGTTCACACCAAACAGAGTAATTAAGTATTTTTGCGAGTGCGTTGCATACAATCAATGCAAATGTTAGAAAAGAGTAGGACTACCATCCCGCAGTGCAAGTGACATGGAATACGCCATGCTTTTGCCGCTAATGTTCGGAATGGGGTATATGCACACAGACTTTTAATTTCAGTCAGCCAGCCAGGGCTTCCGGTTAATTGTCATCCCATACAAAATCTCTGCGTTTAAGATCTGATTTCTTTAAAAAAAAAAAAACAGCAATTTTCACTGCCTGGTTGAGATACGATATAAAGTGGGTATCAGATCAAACAAAAAGCATGGCATTAAATTATATTTTTCCACACCATGTCTTTAAAATATGGAAATTAATTTTACCCTAGTATTTTCAATGGAATTTCTGCGCGCGCCTGCGGCAATTTCATTTTAAACGGTTTTTTATCTCTTTTTAAGCTTGAGCAACTAAATGTATGCTTAAGTCTATTTAACTGAATGTATTGTAATTACTGTACAACATTGATGCTGTAAAAGGAACTGTATGAAATTGAAAATAGTCACAAAGCTTTCACCGGAAGTTCATCATTGGCTGAAAAACACTAGCTGTTCATATACCCCATTTGCCTGATTTGCATCTTCCGCATTGGGTGTGAGTCCAGCCGTGGTGGCCAATCAGAAACGAGAAAATAGCGTGCACGCTGACATCATGAGGAATAAACTCTGCAGTTTCTGAAAAATTTTACGCTGGCTGGAGTTTTCAAAAAGCTTCGGTTTTAGACACCCTATACTTCGTTTTCGTGTGGACAAACAGCGAAACTGCGTAGAAAAAGTGGGGTTTTGAAAATGCCTGTGTTTGTATGGACAGAGCCTTTTTTTAAAAATATATTCCTTGTTGTCCTGATGTCAAATAGATACCTAACAAATTTCATTTTATGAAAATTACAATGACAATAAAGTTCTAATGTCTAATGTCTAAAATGTCTTAAAGTATTTGTTGTTGAGTGAGGGAAATTGTAATATAAAGGGAGAAAAGTCATATATACATCTATATTCCCTACGCAAAGTGGGTGTTTACATAAAAACAGCAATAAATAAGTTAATGTATTACAATAATAGCCTAAGCCAATGAGGGGGTAGATATTAATCATAGAAAACCTCTCAAACTTGCAAAATGTTTCAGCACATATACATTTCTATCATTATATAAGGTAAATAACAAACAAAAAAGTAGCATTTAAAACAGTTTTGAAGAGAATAAACTTGGCTAAGTGGTATATGCTTATATATTCTTGCTAACAGCAGCCAAAATGTATGACTTGCATAAGCTTATGGCACAGGTCATAATCAGGCCATGACCCTGCAGTCTCAGCTTCTCCTCCTCCAAACAGTGGGTAGTCGGCGGATCGGCTCTTAACACACACTGAAACTGTAACCTCATCCTCAAACTGTTATTGGCACAAAACTGAGTTTCCATACAGCTCTCCCACACACAGCTCCAGTCACTTTCAGTTTAGTCATCATGTCTCTCCCTTTCTGCACTTCACACATAAGTTATTTCAAATGTTTATGGGTGTATTAACACACTGTGAAGTACTTTACAAATTGCTCTTTTTAAATTGCGTCCGGGTGGTGCCATCAGCCAATCACTGTTGATGTAGGGTCATTTTCTTTTCATTCATCATTTTACATGGCAAATGTGGCTCAAACTATTAAGGAATTTTCAAATTCAAACTTATATTTTAATTTAAATCATAACAACAACAACAACAACAATAATCATAATAATAATTTTCATGTTATAGATTCATCATCATCATCATCATTATTATTATTATTATTATTATTATTATTATTATTATTAATAATATTTTATTTTATTTTGTTAAAATTATAAATATCCAGTTTATCATTTATTAATAGTAGAAGTAGTATTTATTATTATTATTATTATTATTATTATTATTATTATTATTAGTATTATTATTATTATTAATATTTTATTTGTTTTTTTATTGTTTTTATTTTTTCATTTTCTTTTATTGTTGTATTTTGTTAAAATAATGAATATTAAAAATAAATAATAAATATGAATGTATCAATATATATCATTTATTAATAGTGTTTATTATTATTATTATTATTATTATTGTATTTTGTTAAAATAATACGTATTCAGTATCATTTATTAATAGTAGTAGTATTTATTATTATTATTATTATTGTATTTTGTTAAAATAATAAATATTCAGTATCATTTATTAATAGTAGTAGTATTTATTATTATTATTATTATTATTTAATATTTATTGTTTTTATTTTTTATTGTTTTTATTTTTTATTTTCTTTTATTGTTGTATTTTGTTAAAATAATTTTCATGTTATTGATTCATCATCATCATCATCATCATCATCATCATCATCATCATTATAATAATAATAATAATTATTATTATTATAGTATTTTGTTAAAATAATAAATATATTCAGTATCATTTATTAATAGTAGTATTTATTATTATTATTATTATTTAATATTTATTATTTTTATTTTTTATTTTATTTTATTGTTGTATTTTGTTAAAATCATTTTCATGTTATTGATTCATCATCATCATCATTATCATTATTATTATAATTATTATTATTATTATTATTATTATTATTATTGTATTTTGTTAAAATAATAATTATTCAGTATCATTTATTAATAGTAGTAGTATTTATTATTATTATTATTGCATTTTGTTAAAATAATAAATATTCAGTATCATTTATTAATAGTAGTAGTATTTATTATTATTATTATTATTATTATTATTATTATTATTTAATATTTATCGTTTTTATTTTTTATTGTTTTTATTTTTTATTTTCTTTATTGTTGTATTTTGTTAAAATCATTTTCATGTTATTGATTCATCCATCATCATCATCATCATCATCATCATCATTATTATTATTATTATTATTATTATTATTATTATTATTATTATTATTATTATTGTTGTTGTTGTTGTATTTTGTTAAAAGGATAAATATCTAGTTTAACATTTATTAATAGTAGTAGTAGTATTTATTATTATTATTATTATTATTATTATTATTATTATTATTATTTTATTTAATTTGTATTTGTATTTTTTATTGTTTTTTTATTTTCTTTTATTGTTGTATTTTGTTAAAATAATGAATATTAAAAATAAATATGAATAAATAATAAATATGAATGAATCAATATATATCATTTATTAATAGTATTTATTATTATTATTATTATTATTATTATAAATATGTCATTTATTATTAGTATTTATTATTATTGTTGTTACTATTATTATGTTTTTATTGTTTTGATTTTTTATTTTCTTTTATTGTTGTATTTTGTAAAAATGATAAATATTAAAAATAGATATTAATTAATAATACATATGAATGAATCAATATATATCATTTAATAATAGAGTATTTTATTATTATTATTATTATTATTGTTACTATTAATTGTTTGTTTGTTTGTTTGTTTGCATTTATTTATTTGTTTGTTTATTTATATTTATGTGTTTGTTGGTTATTTTTCTCCCAGTTTTAATGTGAACCAATTTCCCACTTTTACCCCACTTTTGTGTCCTCGGAGTGACAATGCAACAGGGATCAGTGTCTCTCCATCCAGGTCCCAGTGGGTCTGTGTTTTGGTGTCACTGCATGGCTCATTGGCCGTTCTGTGCACAGATACACACGAAACACAGCCTCCCCTGCACCTCTTTATATCTGACTGTGGGGGTGATTGAAACAGAAGCGGGGCCGTGTCAAGGCCGCAGTCACAGCATAATTGAATTCGTCCATGTTTCCAGGAGCTGACCAAAGTGGTAAAAAGAAGGTAAATAGACAAAGCTTTGGGTCTTCTGTGCACACACAACAAATTGAGACTCGTGGCTGTTTGTGGAAAGCTGAGCAAAGATTTGTGGGAAAGCACAGACTTCAGTTTCTCGAGTGTTTTATTTTTTATTTTTTATTTTAGTTTGTAGCTTTTTTTGCTGTGTTTGGTCACTATAACCGGGCCCCTGGTGCATCTGGAAACTCAGAAATCATGAAAAGCACAACTTAATAACTTGGTGAACCTTTCTCTACAAGCATGTGAAAATAGAAACCACTCATATTTCACTCCTCTAGCGATGTAAGAAGGGGATCTTATTATATATTACAGCTGCTTAATCTACATGTTTGGCACCGCTGCAGCTGTACACCATTCCTGTTTACTCAGTACAGCAGCTGGAGATTTACAATGTCTGCAGCAGAAAAAAAAGAGAAATGGATGTACCAATGAACATAAGATTCTCCATATACTCAAGACAACCACTGAGGACATTGTAGCTGAATTAAAACAACAACAACAACAACAACAACAACAATTTAATCAAATGTGCATGTAAATGCTAGTGAAGTTGTATATTTAGGCAAAATATATTTTACACCTGACTCTATAACCAATAATTTGGCGAATTCACACAAGTATTATGTAATATATATACTGTACAACAACTGTGTCTGGTTCTTGAATCTGATTGGCTGATAGCCATGCGATATTCTGCAAATAACAGCACTCGTACAGCCTCTTAACCCTTCACCCTTGTGTACTTCTCCACCCACATACAGCGACAAGCAGAGGGCACTCTACAGTTTAACAAATATTGCAGCTGTTGGACAACATAATGTACTTTTGAGACATTTTTAGTCGAGAATGTAGTTGCTTAAATTGCAACTATGCAGTTTATTTATAAGGATAGTGCCTATTTCAAAATATTTATTATTATAATATTTAACTTGTTGAGCAGAGCTAAGACAGTTGACGTTGTCCATCCACAAGATGGCAACAGAGAACACATAGTAAGTCCTTAGAGGAGAAAAACACCGTAATTTCTAGCTATAGCTGATTAAATCATTATTAAACTGGTGACTTTTTGAGATGATCTCTCTCTTTTGTATGTTGTAGTGCTGTATTTATACCATATAATTGTAGTGTATTGAGTGCAAGATGGGACTCACATATCAGGAATGTGTGTATTTTGTGTTGGCCACTCTTTGTATAACCCTGAGTTTTTGTTTGTTTCTAATAAGTCTCCTGTATAAGTTTAGTGTTTTTTCCTTATCGCAAACACAACAGTAATCTGGCAGTGTTTGCGTTGCTTTGGCTTTTTCTGGGTTAATTATTGTGATATTCTGATTGCAACAGAGAAATACTGGGAAATGTCTCTAGACCAGGGATGGGCAAACTTGATCCTGGAGGGCCGGTGTCTCTGCAGACTTTTGCTTCAACCCTAATCAAACACATCTGCCTGCAGCTTACTAGTGATCCTGAAGACACTGATTAGTGTGTTCAGGTGTGTTTGACTAGTGTTGGAGCAAAAGTCTGCAGGGACACCGGCCCTCCAGGATCAAGTTTGCCCATCCCTGCTCTAGACTGATGGCATTTCATGCTGTTCAGCCGTATAATCTTAAAATGTCAGCAAAATCACGTGTTTTGTCATCATTTCAGACATTATGCTAGAGAATCATTCAAAATACTAGCTCTAAAGTGACGTTAGTGAATGAGCAACGGTTTCTGCTGTTCTGATGTCTGCTTCAGATGTAAACGAATGGCGGAAAAAAGTAATTCCTCTTAGAAAAGGGTTTTTAGACTCTTGTGTTTAATTTTCGTTTTTATTTTTATGACTATGCCGTCGAACTGTTGCCTAAATGCAATATCACATTAGTGCATATCACATATTCTGGTTCAATCTAGAAGTTGTAACCTCCTCCTCTCCACCACAATCTGACCGCATTTGTCTGCATGAGATTGTTGTTTTGTTGATTCAGGACTGTTAGAATAGCGTGTAAAGACCCTACCTTTTTCTAAAAATCACCAGCTCATTTGCATTTAAAGAGACAGCAGTAGTATTCACCATTGCACTGTTTGCACAGACTGATTTTGTCTCCTAATGAATGTAAAATAAAAAAAAAAAAAAATAATATATATATATATATATATATATATATATATATATATATATATATATATATATATATATATATATATATATATATATATATATATATATATATATATATATATATATATACGTATATGCATAAAAACCTTTTGCGTTTAAAAGGACACACACAAAAACAGCGTGTTTTTGCTCCGACTCAAACAGGGTCAAATTTGACAAGCTATAATAAATGATCAGCGGGTTATTTTGAGCTGAAACTTCACAGACACATTCCAGGGACACCAGAGGTTTATTTTAAAGTGGACCTATTATGCCCCTTTTTACGAGATGTAAAATAAGTTTCTGATGTCCCCAGAGTGTGCATGTGAAGTTTCAGTTCAAAATACCTCACAAATTATGTTTTACATCTCTTTCAAGAGTTCACACTTAGATACAGTTGAAGTCAGAATTATTAGCCCCCCTGAATTATTTACCCCCCTGTTGATTTTTTCCCCCAACTTCTGTTTAACGGAGAGAAGATTTTTTCAACACATTTCCAAACATAATAGTTTTAATAACTCATCTCTAATAACTGATTTATTTTATCTTTGCCATGATGATTTACTAGATATTTTTCAAGACACTTCTATACAGTTTAAAGTGACATATAAAGGCTTAACTAGGTTAATTAGGTTAACTAGGCAGGTTAGGGTAATTAGGCAAGTTATTGTATAATGATGGTTTGTTCTGTAGACTATTGAAAAAATATATAGCTTAAAGGGGCTAATAATTTTGACCTTAAAATGGTTTTTAAAAAATTAACAACAGCTTTTAATCAAGCCGAAATAAAACAAATAAGACTTTCTCCAGAAGAATATTATCACACATACTGTGAAAATTTCCTTATTTTGTTAAACATAATTTGGGAAATATTTAAAAAAGAAAAAAAATTCAAAGGGGGGCTAATAATTCTGACTTCAACTGTATTGTTTGACAAATGTTAACAGGTTTGGCATGCTGTCCCGGGAGAGAAATCTGAGCTCGGAGATAATTAAGCCCAGGGCTCCAGTCTGGTCGATTGAGCATGTACGGGGAGTACGAGATCAGGTAGTTCTCGAGAGCTCCCCGTGGTAAAGGAAGAAAGGGGGAGAAGGGGTGGATGGGGGATTTCTTTGGAAAACAAAGATAAGGGAGTAATTTTTTGCTAGGCTACTTATAGTGAGTTTGGATTAATCTGATTGGCTAATGATTGTAGATGAGAGACCAGCTGCAGTCAATCATATCACGTACTCCTCTCGAAATTAGTTTGTGAAACTTCACTTAAAACTGCCCCTTTTAGGCTTTGATCCAAATTGTGCCATTTTGGTGACTGTTGCATTAAATTAAAAAGAGATTGTGCTCTTTTTAAAAGAGGGTGGAGCTATAAATGCTATAAATGTGTCAGCATAGTGGCAAATTCAAAAACAAGACTAACATCCTACACTAATGAGGAAGTTATAATCACTAATGGGAGGGGCTTTTCCCATCTGATGACATGTACAATGGGAGAATGTAAAATCAAAGTGTTTCTGAAGTGTGATTATAAAAAATAAAATGAATAGATTTTTACCATTAGAAGCTGTTGACTTTTGCCACACAACTGTTTAAACCTCTTATAAAAGTGATTTTTGCATAATAGGTCCCCTTTAAATCTTACAAAAATGGGAATAAAATGTCTTCTATAAGGAATGCAGGCAAATAGAAGGTCTCCCATTTGTTATCTTCGTCATTGTTTTATATCAACCATATCTTTACATGTTCAATTTGGTGACCATAGGTTTAGTGGCCCCCTGCTCTGTGGGTTTTGTGTCTTCGCCGAGGTGAGTCCACAGATCTCCAGACTTGAGACAGGAAGCTGAAAAAGTAGTCGTCTGTAATTTATCTAAGGTTATTTTGTGATTCAGATATACTGCTCTAGAAGCAGTCGAGCGTTAAATTGCTTTCCTCTGGGAGCAGGTCGCATTGAGGGGTCGACAAAGCAGAGAGATTTCTCTCTCTATCTCTTCTGCTTTCTCTATTGGCCTTTCTCTAGTCTCTCTCCATCTCGCGCTCCCCCACCACGTTTAGGAGTTGCGATGGCAGATCTGCTGTAATTAGGACGGATAATTGCAGGCACAGCATAGCGGGTCGCAGGGGACACGGTGAGCTCTCAAAGGTCATAATAAAGGCGAGAGAGGGGGTCATCATAGAGAGATAGTAGACACTCTCGCTTCTCAAAATGAGACCCATGCAGGAGTAATGGCGTGTGAGACGGTGAGAGAAAATTACATAAGTACAGATAGCTACCTGCATTCAGAAAACATACGCTCACGCACTATCTAATATGAAGTAATAGAAATGTAAAAGTGAAAAGCAAGACTTTTCCACTGCCTGTATGATCAGAGCTGCTTGTCAGTAAAATATACAGTGTCATTTATAATTTGATATGTTATATTATAATTGAATGAATAAAGAAATTGCATTTTATATTGCGCTTTGAAATTGTAGCTTGTCAAACTGAAAATCTAAAGCTTTAAAGTATAATTGAATGCTACAGTCATCTGTCCAGTGATATATAATGTGATATTAATTCAATCCATCATTTCTGACCTTACCTAATTTTATTCATTCATTCAATCATTCATTTTCTTTTCAGCGTAGTCCCTTTTTTAATCTGGGGTCGCCACAGCAGAATGAATCGCCAACTTATCCACCACATGTTTTACGCAGTGGATGCTCTTCCAGCTGCAACCCATCACTGGGAAACATCCATACACACTCAATCACACACATTCACTACGGCCAATTTAGCTTACCCAATTCACCTATACCACATGTTTTTGGACTTGTGGGGGAAACCAGAGCACCCGGAGGAAACCCACGCGAACAGGGGGAGAACATGCAAACTCCAAACATAAATGTCAACTGACTCAGCCGGGGCTCGAACCAGAGACCTTCTTGCTGTGAGCCGATTGTGCTACCCACTGCGCCACCACATCGCCCGACCTGATTTTATTTCATAAATATTTTGGTTTTGTTTTAATAATAATTGTTCAGTAGTAGTAGTCTTGCATGCTCACCAAAGCTGCATTTGTTTGATTTAATAATACAAAAAAAAATTGTAGTATTGTGAAATTTTATTACAGTTTAAAAGAAGTGTTTTTTTTTCTTTTTTTTTTTAATGTATTTTAAAATGGCATAAATTCAAGCTCACTCACTCATTATCCTTCGGCTTTATTCCTGATCCATCAGGGGTCACCACAGCGGAATTAACTGCCAATTCCTCTGGCATATGTTAATGCGGTATATGCTCTTCCAGCACTAGGAAAATTTCTTTTGATAGCAAAAACTATTTTATTCTTCCAGTCAACCCCCTAATACTAATGTGGTGTTCACACATTCTTAATTTCATAATGTTTTGGACATATAATCTTTAGACATAATCTTTTTTTTAACTGCAATTATTTTTAGTCAGAATTATTTAATGGATAGAAATAGAAATAATCAAAATAATGTAAATTATTTTATTTAAAATGAAAATTATACTAACATTATGAACTGCATATATATATATTACCAAACATATTTAGAAATTGAAAGATAATACAATTAAATTCAAGCAAAATATTGCAAAAAAAAATTACAACATTTATATTAATTAATTAATATATTAAAACAATTTTTTTGCTTCTCTTGATTTTTCTTCTTTTTTAAATTTGTATTTAATATTTTTCTATAACATATAAATTTGGTTGCACTAGTTTTTGGATCGTTATCGTAAGTTATCGTAAGTTATTTTGTTAGATAAGCTTCAGATTTGGCTTCAGTACTGACTAATCTAATGTATATGCACAAATATAATATTGTAAAGCTTACTATTAAAAATATGAATTTAAAAGAGAGATTTGTGAGGGGTGTACTTTTACATGCTGAGCACCCCTTATATATATATATAATGAAATATATGTATGTATATACAGTTGAAGTCAGAATTATTAGCCCACCATTGAATTTTATTTTCTTTTTTAAATATTTCCCAAATGATGTTTAACAGAGAAAGGACATTTTCACAGTATGTCTAATAATATTTTTTCTTCTGGAGAAAGTCTTATTTGTTTTATTTCGGCTTGATTAAAAGCAGTTTTTAATTTTTTAAAACCCATTTTAAGGTCAAAATTATTAGCCCCTTTAAGCTATATATTTTCCGATAGCCTATACGGAACAAACCATCATTACACAAAAACTTGCCTAATTACCCTAACCTGCATAGTTAACCTAATAAATCTAGTTAAGCCTTTAAATGTCACTTTAAGCTGTATAGAAGTGTCTTGAAAAATATCTAGTAAAATATTATTCACTGTCATCATGACAAGGATAAAATAAATCAGTTATTAGACATGAGTTATTAAAACTATTATGTTTAGAAATGTGTTGAAAAAATCTTCTCTCCGTTAAACAGAAATTGGGGAAAAAATAAACAGGGGGGCTAATAATTCTGACTTCAACTGTATACAGTATATATATATATATATATATATATATATCATTCATTCATTTTCTTGTCGGCTTAGTCCCTTGCGGGGTCGCCACAGCGGAATGAACCGCCAACTTATGCCCTTCCAGCCGCAACCCATCTCTGGGAACTTCCACACACACATTCACACTCATACACTATGGACAATTTAGCTTACCCAATTCACCTGTACTGCATATATATATATATTCATTCATTCATTCATTCATTCATTCATTTTCTTTTCGGCTTAGTCCCTTTATTATGGCAGAGTAGATTGAACCGCTAACTTATCCAGCACATGTGTTACGCAGCAGATGCCCTTCCAGCCACAGCCCAACACTGGGAAACACCCACACACTCTTGCGCACACTGTCTTTGGACTGTGGGGGAAACCAGAGCACCCGGAGGAAACCCACGTGAATGCGGGGAGAACATGTAAACTCCACACAGAAATGCCAACTGACTCCATGGAGATTTATTAATGTTTATTATTCCAAATTCAAATTATATATAAATACAGTTAATAACCATTTTAATAAATATATTATTTTTATTTACATCTTTTCCCAGGGATGGGTTGCAGCTGGGATGGCATCCGCTGCGTAAAACAGGTGCTAGATAAGTTGGCGGTTCATTCCGCTGTGGCGACCGCCTTAATAAAGGGACTAAGCCGAATAGAAATTAATGAATTAATGAATTATTTACATCTAATATCTTAAAAATCATTACATTAAAATCATTTGTAGTATCACAATATTTATGCTATTTTATCTCCATCTTTTTTTAATTTTTTCATTCATCCATTTAATATTATGTTGAGTGGTCTATTGCTTTGGGAGCCCCATATTAATATATAGGGATCAATATACATGTATCAACTTAATTGAATAGGATAATTGACTGCAAGATTAAAGTATATACTTACATCAACAACAGAACCATCTCTGTATGAAATTCAATCTTGTTGTTAATTTAGCTTTATGTTACCAATTTAAAGCATTTTTGCAGAGACTATTGAATTCACCAGAAGGAGAGAAAAGACATGGATCGAGAGGAATAAATAGTCGGCTATACTTGTCTCAGGCCTGCAGAGGCTGACGGTAGTTGGTGTCTCTGGGGTTTTTAGGCTAAGCTGCTCCCCTACATCGCCTGTAGTGTTTTCATAGTGCTGTAGTGTAGCATGTGTTTCTTCCCCTTAGAGCTCTCGAAAATCTCCAAGAAAAGCAGAGCTGAGTCCGGAGAACTGTAAATATCAAGCTTACAAGGCAATCCTTCTGATTCACCATCTGAATGTGTGTGGATGGAATAACGGTTAAATCGAAAACAAGGTCTCTGGCGATGTGCAGGGTTTTAATCTGAAATGATTTGACGAAATGTAAGTTTTTTCCCCGCTTGCTGGACACAAAATGAGGCAAGTAGTTTTTACATAATTGTAAATTACAATAAGAAAAAATATGTGACTACTGTACATTTATCCAAAGCTTCATTCCAAGACCTCAGTAGAAGTTTTGAATACAAATATGACACCACAAAAATATAATCCAGTTTAATTGTTAGTTATATATTTTTTATTTCAGATTTTCATTTCATTTTATCCAAATTAATTGATAAATCACAATATTAATTTTGTAGTCTGATTTGGTATGCTGATTTCTTTAAATCATGAATAAAATATAACACAGTAACTGCAAGAAGTTGTGTTTTGTTTACTTTCGATAAAGAAAAAAGTCTCATATCAAATTTTGTGCATTTAATAAAGAAACACAAAGACTAAATAACATTACATTTACCTCTGTAAAGTCATTTAGTGTCCACAGATTGTTAGTTAAACATACTTAAAAACATACTCTAGAGGGAATTTCATAAAATATTTGCACAAAATTAGCCAATACATTCATTTTATTTTATTTAAGGCTGATTTATACTTTTGCGTCAAGCACAGGCGTATAGTCCGGCACAGCTTTTGCGTGGTTGCATAGCCCTCACCATGGCTGACGGTGATGCTGATGCGCACCTCTCAAAAAATGTAACTACATGTCGCAACGACTTAGTAGCTGTGACGAGTGTGGGCGATGCTGAGAACCGCGAGCCCAATTGTTTAGAAGTGTCGAGTCCCGCGAAGGAGTTCCGGATGGAAACTTTTGTTTTGTGTTTACCTTATGATTAAAGTTGTTGCGCATCTGCCAGTTCCCGCCTTTGAATGAGCGAGTTTTAGCTTCAATTTCACCACCTGGAGGAAATTTGCCAACAATATATTTGCGTGTTTGCATTCATTTCTGTATGTAATCTAATTAAGAACTGTGTGGTGCAAGGACAGGAACTGAGAACCATTGATGTAATGATCACTTAATTTTCACTAAATGCCCTGGTAGTGACAATTAGCTTTGCTTTTAGATTTAATTTGGTTGCATTAATGTTAAATTAAACATTTATTTTTAACTGTTAATAAGTAAAGGGCATAAAAAGTCAGTTCATCTTCCAGCAGGACAATGACCCAAAGCACACTGCCAAAATATCAATGGAGTAGCTTCACAACAACTCGGTGAATGTCCTTGAGTGGCCCAGCCAGAGCCCAGACCTAAATCCTATTGAACATCTCTGGAGAGATCTGAAAATGGCTGTACACCGTCGCTTCCCATCCAACCTGATAGAGCTTGAGAGGTACTGCAAAGAGGAATGGACAAAAATTCCCAAACACAAGTGTGCCAAGCTTGTGGCATCATATTCAAAAAGACTTGAGGCTGTAATTGCTGCCAAAGGTGCAACAACAAAGTATTGAGCAAAGGATGTGAATACTGATGTACATGTGATTTTTCAGGTTTTTTATTTTTAATAAATTTGCAACAATTTCAAAAACTCTTTTTTCACATTGTCATTATGGGGTATTGTCTGTAGAATTTTGGGGAATTAAATTAATTTAATCCATTTTGAAATAAGGCTGTAACATAAACAAATGTGGAAAAATTGAAGCGCTATGAACACTTTCTGGATGCACTGTATCTGATTTTTTAAATAAAAGTGTGCAACACACTACCTTTGAATTACTTAATGAATTTTGCGTATAAGAATGTGATTAGTTGCAGAAACATAATGTGATTAATCACGATTAAAATGGTTAATCATTGCCCAGCTCAATTTTTTTTTCTTTCTCTCTCTCTCTCTCTCTCTCTCTCTCTCTCTCTCTCTCTCTCTCTCTCTCTCTCTCTCTCTCTCTCTCTCTCTCTTTAGTTTCTAGTTTTATGATGCTGTAAAGCACTTTGGTCAGTCTTGTTACTGTTTTCTTTAACACACGTACATTTCACAGCCTACTGTACAACAGCTAAAATTCAAAACAAAACAAAAGGCATTAGATAAGATGTGTAAAAATCTTGTACACACAGAAATGATTTGAACATAAAAGCCTGACAAATGTTTTAAAATACATCTGAACAATGTATGAATAAGTTCTAACAGTAGTGTCATCTGAATCATAGAATTAGAAAGTAATGCTTTGCCCCATTGCTGCATCACTATCTTTTTATTATTTGTAAAATATAAAATGCAACAATGAGTTGTAACCTCTTCTCCTCTATCCATCAGTTTCAGTCTGAAATGATTCAATAAAACGAAAGGCAAATGACTTGCTGGGTGTAATCTAAGACTTTATTTAGGCCGCGAGAGTGATTGACTATATTTTCAGAGCGCGGGTGTAATGGAAAGTTTAATTGTCTTGGCATTAGGGTTAAAGCCAAGCCATTAGAGTGTATCATATGTCAGCTTGTAAAGGAGCCAGTGTTCATTGTGGAGTGACCTTCAGCTGGCCGAATGATGGCAGGCAGATAAAAGATTGATTCACTCTGGTGACGGGAACAACATCATGTACATCTGTGTAAACACTAGTGTTCAGGGCTACAACAGCACAAACTGTAGTAGAACAGCACATTCATTCAGGAAATAAGAGATTGGGAAGATGTTATCCACAATTGGAAAGATGTCTTATGCACTATAACATGAGAAATATAGAAATTAGAGAGGGTATCATTGGAAAATATGCATTTGGGTGCAGTTGTTCATATACAGTAGAACCAGTTGCTAACACTGTAACTGCTAATGTATTGCAATTTTGACCATTTGACCAGTTTGGCAATGTAATTACTATCAAAATCATAGTATCCAGAATTTTCTTAATGGTGCATATTTTATTCTAACATTTCTTATTTTGTTAACATGACAAAACACAAAATAGTTTGATGTATTCCTACCTTGAGTTGACCATATTTCAGGGTTTTTTTTTTCATACATTTTACTATGCATTGAAATGCATATCGGTGATCACTATATTAGTTATTCTATCGTTAGATAAGCTTTTTATTTTTCAAAGTATTTACAGGATATTGACCTTCTTGGAAGGGTGACATGGTGGCTCAGTAGTTAGCACTGCCACCTCACAGCAAGAAAGTCACTGGTTCGAGTCCTGGCTGAGTCAGTTGGCATTTCTGTGTGGCATTTGCATGTTCTCCTTGTGTTCACGTGGGTTTCCTCCGGGTGCTCCAGTTTCCCCCACAGTCCAAAGACATGCGCTAAAGGGGAATTGAATAAACTAAATTGGCCGTAGTGTATGTGTGTGAATAAGTGTGTATGGATGATTCCCAGTACTGAGTTGCAGCTGGAAGGGCATCCGCTGTGTAAAACATATGCTGGATAAGTTGGCGGTTCGTTTCGCTGTGGCGACCCCTGATGAACAAAGAAACTAAGCCGAAGGAAAATCAATGAATGAATGATATTCTTGGATTTTCTACAGTGTCTGTACAAAGACAAGTTTTGTGGTTGTAGGGGATCTAATAATTATTTGCATTTTTCCACATATAATTTCAATTTCAATATCTGATGCTTCCAATAATTGCAGAGAATTCTAAAAAAATATTTAGAAAATATTCTAGAATTTTTTTTTTTCCATATTTGTTCTCATTTCAAAAAACAATATTTGTGATGTCACAGGGGGGTAAATCTGGCACAGCGTTTTTGTCAGATAGGGGATAGTGGGGACGAAAGTAATGTGGGACGAAAGTAACAAAGCGATTACTAGTTGCGTTTCTCTTTTCATGCATCACAGTAATGATCAATCTACAAGTTATTTACTGCAATAACACATACTCAAGTTTGAAATGTCTGAGTTATTCAGTTTAAAAGTAAATCAGGTTTAAATGGCAAGAGATCCTGTGGGGATGAAAGTAACTCAGATATTTATGTCCCACTTGTAATAACCATACCTTATTTTTCACGTCCACATTAGAGTTTTCAGTGTTTTGATTAATATGTTTTATAAAATTAATGCATATTGCCAAAATTAAAACAAAAAATTCAAAAATATTACACAATATACATTTTACATTGTTGGATTGCTTTTGAAACATTTGATGGAAGTGAAATTTTAAATTAAAATGCAGTTTAATAATTAAAAAAAAAAAAATACAAGACAAAATATGTTTGCAGTTAACATTAACAAGGTCATAGTCAGATATATTTGAAATAAGCAAGATTAAGCCAGTAAATCTAGCAAATATTGTTGTGTTACTTTTGACCCACCTGTGTGTTACTTTTGTCCCTATTGACGAGGTCAAAAGTAACAATGATTATGATTATGATCAATTTATGATTAAAGTGAAATTATTTTGAAGTTGTTCTACATTTGTTTAAAATACCACCCGATCTTGATATACCACACTCAGGAGTTAGTTACCACAGCAAAAATATATATTTATGTCTAAAACATTATCTTTAAAAAATGGGTTTTTATGAAAAATGCTACTATTTTTGTCCCCGCTCTTCCCTACTCTGATTTCTAACTTCTGATTTATGAGGATTATAAAACATTATAGGTGTAATTTTTGCATAATAGAGCTGTTCTTTAAACCAAGGTACATGCTGAACTGCCATTTTTGTATACAGGTACACCCCTGTTGTGAATGGATGCATTAGACAATCCATAGTTTGATTTTATTTTAATGGCTTAATCTTTATTTCCCAACGGGACTGCCTATTATTTCCAGAACTTTTCTATTTGTGTTTTATAACATTGGGGCTAAAGCTAGAACATCCATATATTGACTTTGTAATAAATTAAGAGGAATCCTTTTCTCTTAGTAAGAGAAACATCCCATTCCTTAATGGCGTCCCAATCCTATTGATATGCAAACATCATGGCTTTTTCAACTTCCCTTCTGAAGAGTGTGATGTTTTCTTCCTGGAGGCTCAAATACCTAACCGTATGTGTCCACTGGCACAGAGATGAGCAGGCATTTGCTTTTCACTCTCTATGGGGGGTTGAGCAGTAGGGGATTGTTGAAGTGGAGCAGAGAAGAATGCTTTAAAAAGTGCAAAGTTTCTGATTAAAAAGTTTCAGAATTCCATTAGTGGTAGGATTTTTTTATGGATGAAATGTTATATACATGTTCTAAATGAATATGCACTATACATGTACTATAATGTACCTTATGTTTGTGGTTGGTTTGTGGTTAGTGCAGTTGTATTATATTATATTATATTATATTATATTATATTATATTATATTATATTATATTATATTATATTATATTATATTATATTATATTATACAGTATTATATTATATTATATTATATTATATTATATTATATTATATTATATTATACAGTATTATATTATATTATATTATATTATATTATATTATATTATATTATATTATATTATATTATATTATATTATATTATATTATATTATCATTCATTCAATCAATCATTCAATCATTCATTCATTCATTCATTTTCCTTTTGCCTTAGTTCCTTTATTCATCAGAATCTCATTGGCTGATAGCTGTGCGATATTCTGCAAATAACAGCACTCGTCCAGCCTTATCACCCTTCACTCTTGTGTATTTCTCCACCCACATACAGCGACAAGCAGAGGACACTCTACAGTTTGATAAATATCGCTGCTATTGGACAACATAATGTATTTTTGAGGCTTTTTTAGTTGTAAATGTAGTTGTTTAGATTGCAACTATGTAGTTTATTTATAAGGATAATGCCTATTTTAAAATATTTATAATTTTGAAGCATCGGATTTAGTGCATCGGCCACCATCAGCCTGTCTAAACAGACCAAAGAAAGTGACGGCTGACGTTTTGCCACAAGATGGCAACAGAGACTGCATAATAAGTTCTTAGGGGAGAAAAAACACATTTTCTCAGCGTAAATTTCAAACTACAGCTAAACAAATTATTATAAATCAGGTAAGTGACATTCTGAGGCTATCTCTCTTGTATTTTTTAGTGCTGTATTTATACCACAGAAACTGGTAGTGTTTGCTTTACTCTGGCTTTTTTGCGGTTAATTATTGTGAAATCCCGATTGCAACAGAGAAATATGGGAAATCTCTGATGATTGATGGCATTTCATGCTGTGCAGCCTTATAATCTTAAAATGTGATCAAAAATCTACAGTTTTGTCATCACTTTAAACATTACGCTAAAGAATCATCCAAATGCTAGCTCTAAAGTGAAGTTAACGAACTGCCAACTGTTTCTGCTCTTCTAATGTCAGCTGCAGATGTGAATGAACGGCGGAAGAAAGTAGCTCCTTGTACAAAAGGATTTTTGAGACTCTCCGTGTTTGATTGTCTTTTTTTATACACATGATTATGCCTTCGAACTGCTGTATAAACGCAATACAAAAAAAATCTAAATTAGTAACAAATAACATTGTTGCTTGAACACCAAATTCTTTTCGGCTTAGTCCCTTTATTAATCTGGTATCGCCACAGTGGAATGCCAACTTATCCAGCATATGTTTTACGCAGCGGATCCGCTTCCAGCCGCAACCCAGTATTGGGAAACATCCATGCACAACATGGGGAGAACATGCAAACGCCAACTGACCTAGCCGAGGCTCAAAACAGCGACCTTTTTGCTTTAAGGTGATCGTGCTACCCACTGCGCCACCATGCTGCCCCTGAAAACCAAATTACCATCTTAATCTGTATAAATATTTAGCAATTTTACTGTTTTTACTGTGTTATGATAAGTGTTGAAAGCCCATTTCTGCCACTGGTTAGCAAAAAATAAAATACTACTTTTTAATTCACTATATTGACTTTTTTTCTCACATTTTTCTCACAGTTCTAAAATTATAGCTAAAAATGGGAAGATAAAAACACAATTCTGTGACACAAAACCTGAATTGAAAAAAGAAATTGGAATTGTAAGATAAAAAAAGCATAAATGACTTTCAAAAACATCAAAATCTTATCAACACCATGTGTGTACATTGCTATATATACAAACATTTATATAACAAAGCAGTCATAGAGGAAATTGAAGAAAACTACACCATTAAAACCCTTTGAGCGGACTAAACACATTTCTAGTACATACAAAAGAACGATAATTTTCTCAGATGTATCCAACATAGGCTCATTCTGAAAATGTAGCTCTATATACGTTTCTGGAGATCGCACATTATGTAACCAGAGCATTCCTTTTCTCGCTTACCGGCTGACCGCTTACCTCCATATGGACGGCTTTTCCGCTGTTACCAGTTTGTTCGTGGCTCGACACGTACGTTGGCGAACTTGAGATCCAGAGTGGAATTGACAACGGGGTTTGAGTCCGGTGAAGAATGGTGAGCAGGTAGGACAAAACAGAAGCCAAAAAAACTAAATAAACAAGTAAATAACAGGGTTCGAATGTGGTAAATCTGAAAATGTGGTAAAACTAAGCGGGCTTTTCTTTTTCTGGATTGCTTTTCAAAACACTGCGGTAGGGAAGTGGGTGGGCTGGTCAATCAGTGCTTTTTAAAATACTATTGGTTGGGTTTAGGGAAGGGGGACAGTCAGGGAAGGTCAGTCGACAACGGCCCCTGATGGAAATTACGCTGAACAATAGGCACGAATGGCACTCGTGAGAGAAATTTAAGATCTGAAAAAGCATACACAGTGGCCTCTGGTGGATTCGCGAAAACAAAAACTGAAAAAAAAACAGCTCCTGGGACGTATTTTGCTCTCTCTAGAAATGTATATAGCAGTACGATTTCAGAATGAGCCTGGGTTGAATGCATCCCTTGAACAATAATAATAAATTTAGATGTTAGCTGAAGATTATTTGTGCACATCGAAAACAGGTCTATTGTGCTTTTTTATTTGGTAGCCTTAATGGAAATGCGATCTGCTTTGCCCACTGCTCGTTACATTAGATCATGTTTTCATGCTGCGAATGGACACCTAATGGATCGGGGACTGGAATAAGGCCAGTCTGGGTTCCCTGGGCTTTTCCCTTTCCCAGCATGACCAGTCTGCTTCAGGTTCATTTGAGACAGCGCTAGACATTTTTATGTATCTCCTCCATTTTAATGAGCAGCCCCTTAAGAAACAGATGGCGCATTAGTGAAGACAAACTCTTGCTGACATTGGTGGATTTCGAATAAACAATACAACAAGGCTGGAGTTCTCTCTGCAGATTATATATATAGCTCATATTGTTTCATGAGCAACACTGGAATTTCCCCCTTTTTTTATTAAATGGACACTGTTTTTGTGGCCCCTGAGGAAGAGTGTAATATGAATGCGAAGAGGAGAATTTACAGCTGGCTCCTGCTCTTTGGTTTGTAGTGCCAGCAGTAAAGATGCTGACTGGGTTTGCTTTGAGCCGCACATTATGTTAACCCTCAAAGAAGACTCCAAAATGTGCACATGCACAATAAAATGTTTCATAAAAAATGTGGTGCACAAAAATAAACACGCCTATTCACCATTTTAACATTATCACAGGTAAAAGGATATACTGTACAATTTTATTGAAGGTTGACATGAAAATTGGCTTATAATCAGTGTTGGGGGTAATGCATTACAAGTAACGTGAGATACGTAATAATGTTCCTTTTCTAAGTAATGAGTAAAGTAACACATTACTTTAAAAAAAATTTAATAATATTTGAATATTTTAGTTTGATTAATTATCTTTTAAAAAATAAATTGCTGAATTAAAATGAAAGTAGTCACAATGAATCTTGTGGTCAATGAGAATGTGTTCATTATTTTGAACGCATTGAAAAAAAGGAAAAGGGGATTATAGTCTCAATGGACAGTGATTTTACTCAAGACAAATAGTAGCATTGCTTTAAACTTTCAATAATCTGTAAATATGGCATGTGTAGCTCTGGGGTCAGGAAGTTCTCAGATAACATTATTCTAAAATATTTTTTTGATGTGTTTTTTAAATGGTAAAGGTTATACAGTGCGTTGTTAATCGCAGAGCTCCTCTATTATAAAAAAGAAGAAAAAAAAATAGTTCTGAAACAGATCAAGCCTCAGTCAGGTAATAAAAAATAATGCAAAAGTAATGCAAAAGTAACATAATACATTACTTACCATAGTAACGCAAACTAAAAAGTGATGCAACTAGTTACTTTATAGAGTAACTCAATATTGTAATACATTACTTTCAGAAGAAACTTTCCCCAACACTGCTTATAATGACTTATAATTTCGTTTTTAAGTGTTTTCAAATGTATATTATCTCATGTATCTTATGCTTAAGTCTGCATTCATCTATCCAAAAATACAGAATAATCACTTATGTGTTGAATAATACCTGTTAAAAATGATCTGTTGTAATATTTTTTTTAATATATATCATTTATTAATTAATTTGTCAGTTTCAGAATAATTTCTCAAGCATTCAGTGTCACACAGTCCTTTAGAAAAATTATTTATTTGTTGACAATTGTCAGACTATTGACTGGTAGTCTCAAAAGTCATAATTATTATTATTTTCATGACAACTTTTCATTTACTCTTAGAATTGTAGAGTCATATGAGATTTTGTTGATTGATTTTTATGCTGCATGGCCTTCAAAGTTTTAACGGAGTATCCTTTTTCAGGTGAAATAGTTGTTTGGCTGCTCCACACAGACTACAGATTTGCTGTTGTTTACAGTCCAACAACGTTTGCACTCCCAATTTCAAATAGAGAAAATATACGTCATCTGCATACATCAAAAAGTTACACAGAACAGCCAGAAGATACAAAATATTTGTAAGTTAGTTAGTTAGTTACACTGAAAAAAAAGACTTTTGCCGCTTTTTTAAACTTTATTTTAACTTTAAAATAACATGATTCTTATATTTTTTGGGACAACTTAATTATGTTATGTTCAATACTTAAATTTGTAAAAATTATTAGTTGAACTTGTGTTGAAAGAACTTGAAGAAATTGTGTTGAACCCATCATTTTTTACAGTGTAGTAATGACATTATTACCATGGTAGTTTTTTGTTAGTGGTCCAAGTATGAAAGTGGTTCCACCTACCTTATATTGTTTGCATTTCAGAGATAGTGATGTTTTCTTTGCCCTTTTTAAAATTTTCATTTTGACTGCTTTCTCTTCAATCAGATTTTTGTTGATGATTGAAAACCCAGTCTGTTTTTCCTCTACTAAAACACTGTAGGGTCTAGGTATAATTTATAGGTTTGAAGTTTCTCGACCTTATTAGAATTCAGTACAGCCGTTTAGTTAGTTAGTTAGTTAGTTAGTTTGTTAGTTAGTTAGTTAGTTAGTTAGTTAGTTAGTTAGTTAGTTAGTTCGTTTGAGAATAACAATATTTTGTTTAACTTTGTTAAATTTTGTTCAGAAGAAATAGTATCTCTTGCTGTATATCTTACTACCCTGTGTCTGGGTGGGCCAATTTTCCAAACCTTGCACAGACTTTACTGGTGTAGCACAAGTTGCAAAAGTTTGTAATGAGCTATTTTCACAGCTTAGTTTCAAAGACAGTCTATTTTTATAGTGGATAAAATTCTCTTATTTCATTAGATGAAAGAAAACATGTTTTCCCCCATAATACGACTCTTAAAAGTTGTTCAAATTCTTTCATGCAGCCGTGATATGCTTTTCTGAATAGTTAAAGCGTCTTCGTTAGACAATGCGTGTTACTTTTTCATTTTGAACCTGCATTGTTTCTTTCCTCTTCGCACCTAAATGGAGGTTGACAGCTGTGTGCGGCTAGTCAGGCAAGAGCGCAGCCCGAGTTGGTGCGTAATGACGGTAATTAGCAAGATGAGCAGTGACATGTTTAGCGGATGCTCTGCGGTAGGTGTGTGAACACTTGAATGTGGCGTACAGTGAGCTGCCCTGAGCTGCGGCAGGGGAGCTCTATCAGCGAAATCACTCTTGGCCCTATTGTACTGTTTCAACTATTTCCAATGAGTCAGCCACATTTACCATTGTCTGCCTATATATAATTCCCCTACTGCTTACAAAATGCACCTCATTATGACTTTGTGATAGCAATCAGAAACTTCCAGGAGGATGTTTTCCACACAGAATTGAATTATTTATTATTATCTTTAAAAAAAAAAAAAGCTTATGTTTGAGTACTAGCTGGTTTACACTACAGTTTTTACAGTTCGCTGTGTCCAAAAGCTCTAAAACACTTCGGAGGAAGGCGGGAAAGCATCTAGGCTCGACCGAATCCAAATTGTGTCTTATGAGGCAGCTGATATCCCACAATCCAGTGCGCTCCATTCAATGAAATATGAAAGTCTACCTTGTGTGTCATTTTCAAATGTAACTATATATTTTTGACCAATGTTTTCCACTTTTGATGTCATTTCAAGCGAGACATTAGTATCATAGTAAGCAATTTCCTTAGTTAAGACAATTTTCTTATTGTTATCAAGGCTTTTCATATTTTGTTGTACATTATTTAGTTGTTGATCTGAGAAAAAGCATTGCTACCGCACTAGTAACCAAGTGTATTAAATATTAATCAGTTTCCTTGATGGATTTACAGCAGGGACACATCATTGCAATGACATAAAAAATCACATACTTGTAAGTAATGAAAACAAATCTGGTCTATTAATGACAAAACGACTCTTATGAACTGCTTTCATGTTGCGCAATATAGTCATTATAAGCGTTACGTCAGTGGACTTGTTTTATCATTCATTCATTTATTCATTTTCCTTCGGATTAGTCTCTTTATTTATTAGGGGTCACCACAGTGGAATGAACTGGCAACTTATTCAGCATATGTTTTACACAGCGAATGCTTTTCCAGGACTTGTTTTATTTATACTGATGGTGATAATAAAGTAATTCAACATAGGCTTATTCTAAACAAAGAACATTTCTGGAGATTGCCAATTATGTCAGAAGTACGTATGGCTGAATTTCACCTTTAAAACAAACACTATGGACCGGTATGACAGCGTTCTTTTTTGCGATTACCAGCTGACTGCTTACATCCGTATGGACAGCTTTCCCGCTGTTACCAGTTTGTCCAGTTAGCTCGCCATGTACTGCAGGGGACTTAAGATGCAGAGAGGAGTTGATATGACATGACGACAGGGTTTGAGTCCGGTGAAGAACAGTTTCAGAAAGCAGGTAAGACAAAAACAAAAGCCAAAAATAAAATAAACAAGTAAATAACAGGGTGAAAGGGCTTTTCTTTTCCTGGATTGCTTTTGAAAACTGTCAGTTGGGTTTAGGGAAGTGGGTGGATGGGACAATCGGTGCTTTTGAAAACACTATTGGATGAGTTTTTGGGAAGGAAGAGGGCGGGTCAGTCGATCGGTCGGTCAGTCAGTCAGTCATTCATTCAGTCAGTCAGTCAGTCAGTCAGTCAGTCAGTCGGCTGCAGCCTCTAGTGGATTTATGCGAGGACAGCAGGTGTGAATGACTTTCGTGAGAGAAATTTGAAATCTGAAAAAACATACACATCAGCCTCTGGTGGATTCGCAAAAACAAAAACTGCAAAAAAGTAGCTCCTGGGACATATTTGGCACTCTCCTGAAATGTATATAGCGCTACGTTTTCAGAATGAGTCTGGGTTGAAATCATTTGGGCTTTAAATAAGTGGGAAGATGGAGTTTGTGCTATGATTCCATGTCACATTTGCAAAAAAATGTATTTGGTACATTTTTCGAGGGATTGCTTTTTATTTGTTATATATTTGTAATATTTGGCAACATTGCATCAACGCCGATGGCGCTTAAACTGACAGGCACCAATCCAAAAAGATGTGTAGAGTTAATTGCAGAGAGAATACCATATTCTGTAAGACAAACCCAAAGATGGGCACCTAAATAAAGGATCATTTGAAGTAAGCTGTGAACCAGTAACCATTGATTTCCATAGTATTTGTTTTTTCTACTGAGCAAGTCAATGATTATATGTTTTTGCTAAATATCTTCCTTTGTGTTACAAAACAACAAAATAAAGAAACTCATAAAAGTTTAGAACCACTTGAAGAAGAGTAAATAATTATCAAATTTTCATTTTTGGGTGGACTATCCCCTTAACCACATCAGAGTTTGTTTATTTTGTCCTCAAACAGCAATCACAATGAATTGAATGCTAACGTCCCATTCACACGGGCGTCAGTGTCAACACTTCCCATTCACTTTGAATGAGTGACGTCAAGCATTGCCAAACTGAATTGTGTCCGTCTGCGTTGGGAAGTTGGGAATTTCTCCACTTTTTAAGCTCCAACGGAAGCGTCAGCCAATCAGATCGCTGTATGCAAATACCCCAGCCCAGACAGTATCCAATTGCAGACTAATTTCATTGGCTGACGCTGCTTTGATGATCGCGTCAAACCCAACTTCAGACACGCCCACCGTCAAGCGTTGACGCGCTTAAATCTGTGTGAATCGGGCGTAACTGTGATGTGCAACACACATACCTTTGTTAAAATGTCATAAAAAGTATTGCGTGAAACTTTCAAAAACTACTAACAACTGACTATGTCCAACTAACTGCTGTCAAAGTGGTGTATCAGTCAAAAATGAGGAATAAAAATATGGATGCAGTTAAGTCTCGTTGTACATATGTGCTCGCTTGATAAATGGGCCAAAAGAATTGTGCTGAACTGTAACAAACTAAAGTGTAATTGTTATTCCGCACAGCATCTGTTATGCGCTCTGCTGATCGTAGTAATATGTGATAGAGTAACAGGGCGCTTCGGTCGTAAAGCACCCCTCACAGGTGCACGTCCCGCATCAGGAGCTGAGCGAAATAGATCAAGCGCAGACCAGCACAGCTGCGGCAGCCTCTTCACTCCTCAGAGCCACCACAGCTGCTTTAGTCAAGAACAACTTCATCTCCAGGCAGAGTGGGGGGAAACTTCTTCTGAAAGCACAGATCTCAATGCTTTATCCACCTTTATCCATTGTTTTAAATTATGGGCTGTATTCTACTTGCCATCATAAGTTTGGGGAACTTCCATTCGAGAGAATCGAAAAAAATCACTTTGAATAATAAGGTTGCTCTTGAAATAATTTTTTCATTTATATACATATATCATAGTTCATACATATACATTCTTCATGTGATCAATACTTTTTGATCTACATATACAGTTGAAGTCAAAATGATTAGCCCTCCTTAGATTCCTTAGATTTTTTGTTTCTTTTTCAAATATTTCCAAATATTTTGATGTTTAACAGAGCAAGGATTTTTTTTATATTTTTATTTTATTTCCTATAATATTTTTTCTTCTGGAGAAAGTCTTATTTGTTTTATTTCGACTACTAAAAGCATTTTTTTAAATGTTTTTAAAACCATTTTAAGTTCAATATTAACAGCCCCCTTAAGCCAATGATTTGCATAATTACCCTAACTTGCCTAGTTAACCTAATTGACCTAGTTAAGTCTTTAATAGTCACTTTAAGCTGAATACTAGTGTCCTGAAAAATATCTAGTAAAATATTATGTGCTGTCATCATGGCAAAGATAAAAGAAATCAGTTATTGGAAATTAGTTAATAAAACTATTATGCTTAGAAATTTGTTGACAATCTTTTTTTTCTGTCAAATAAAAATTGCGGAAAAAATATACAATGTGGCTAATAATTCTGACTTCAGCTGTGTGGAGTAAAATGCGAATGAGCAGTACGTTTGTCTTTGTGCTTTGTTTTTATCTGTTATGAAAAATAACATTAGGCTTCATTTTTTTTAATGTAACATTAGTATTAATGCAACATAGGCTCATTCTGAAAACGTAGCTGTTTCTTTTTCTGGATTGCTTTTGAAAACTTTTGGTTGGGTTATGGGAAGTGGGTGTGGTCAATTGGTGCTTTTGAAAACACTATTGGTTGGGTTTAGGGAAAGAGGAGGGTGGGTCAGTTATTCAGTCAGTCAGTAAGTCAGTCGACAGTGGCCTCTGGTGGATTTACAAGAGAACAACAGGTGTGAATGGCACTCGCAAGATAAATTTGAGATCTGAAAAAGGATACACAGCAGCCTCTGGTGCATTTGCAAAAACATAAACTGCAAAAAAACGTAGCCCCTGGGACGTATTTGGCACTGTACAGAAATGTATATAGGGGTACGTTTTCAGAATGACCCTGGATTGTATTAATAATATCTGTGGCTAAAGTGTTTTTTGAGTCCACTGTGTTTGGCACTGTATATTGAATACAGTACAGAAATATTCAACCGTTTTATTATTTTTTAAATTATTTTATTGACCTTCCATGCAGTGTGTAACAGCACTAGGTGAATAAAAACATCCTGCTGAAGTTTAAATCTAAAAGTGCATCATGTTGAAAACTATTGATTCTAAATTGAAAGAGTAGACTCAAATAAATTATTCGTCTTGTTTTCGAATCTTTTGCCTGATCATGTCGACGTTGATACAAGACATCGCCAAATATGAAGTGCCGGATCTGGTAAAACATGTATGCACCCTTCCCTTCAGACATTAGTGGAGTGCCGGAGATGATGGGATTGATTATGACGCAAAGATTACGATCGTTGAGAAATAGCTAGAGATGCGGCTGTGGGGAATAAAGGGTTAAAGTTAATTTTCACAATACCACATATAACCAACCATGTGCTGTGTTTGTTCCTGTCATTTTTCTGGTGATTGATACTATAACCTATGCTGCAACGCAGGATTCGCCAGCCATTTGCTATTAAAGGAAGGATCAGCAAAGAGTATTTATGTACGGAACTTTTTGTTACACAGTTTATATGGACCAGTTTCTTCTTCCTTCAGATCCAGTAAGTGTTTCACCTTACTATACAATCTGTAAATGTGATTAAGATAGTTGCTTCTTTTCTGTAGTTCGCAAAATATGTATTTAATTGTGTGTTGTAACTTGTAATCGCTTCGCATGGCTTGTATTATAGATTAGTTTTGGATTATAGATCAGTGCTTGTAATGTATCACTCAGGTTAAATCTGTATGGACTATTTACATATCGTGTCCAAAACCATGTTGAAAACTACGTGTGTTTCTTCCTTTACCGATTTAAATGCTTTCTAAACTCATGATCCTTTGCCGTTTTTTCTTTGCTATGGCAACTGTCAGCTGTTCCTACACATGACTGGTGCAATCAATTTTCAAAATAGTTCAACTTTTGCCACTGTGTGAATTATTACTGAATGTGTGTCAATCTATTTACTTGGGGTTAGGATTAAGAATAGTTTTTTTTAAATTCAGTTATTTCATTCCCTAATAAACTGATCTACACTATTCTTAAAGCCGGGCATGACCTTGTTTGTGATGCAGGAAGATAGCAGTGGTGGAACTTATAACACTCTCGGAGTTAATTTATTTCTCGTTTCCACTGACTGGTACAGTACGGTACGGTACGGGTCGGTACGGGACACCTTTATCAGGCTTGCGTTTCCACTGCTAAAAGGGTACCAATGGTACTTATTTGGTGGGCGTAGTGTACGACAGAAAGTTGCAGTCAACGTCATTTTCGCTTGAGAAAATGTCTACAGTAAAGCTGTCCGGGTCGCTCACATATCATATGAGAAGCACTTCTCACAAAACAGATGCTTTATACACATAAATACTTCTGTTTAAATAATTATTACTAACGTTTCTATGAACATGAGTTGATTATAACTGCAGATCAATGACAGTGCGAAATAGCCTACTGTAACGTCTGTAATTATATAAAATAAATAAATAAATGCAACATATATGAACACATACAGATCCTTACAGTCTCCGATATGTTACCACTTACAGAAAAACTACACACAGCAGACATTTAGTCCTTATTTAGGTTCAAAACAACACGAAATATAGCCCAAAGTCAGTGCAAACCTCTCATGATTAAATGTCTTTAATCTTCAGCAGCACATGTAGCCTCTTGTTAGAAAATAATTCTATAATTCCGAGTTCATAATAGTCCAAAAGGTGATAATAATAGTAAAACATGGCAGTTTGTTCACGTTTGCTGAAAAAATAATGTGCTCCTTTTTTCCGGCTTCTCCTTTGTTTTTTCGCGCGTCACTCTCGCGTTTGTCAGTTTCTGACAGGATCAGGTTTCAAAAGCACGCCAATAATCAAGCATACGTTATTATCATGAGCTCAAGAAGATTATTATTTCAAATATAGACGCGCAGAGAGTGCAAGCAAGAAAGCGAAACCGCTCGCGCTTCAGACTGGCTCGTAAAAAACTACGGGGCACAGGGTAAAATCTGCTATTTTTTTGGCTTTGTGGCTGTTCATCAAGATGACGACAAGGTTCGTTTGAGCCCAGGTCGACCATGGCTTGTTATTATATGTATATATAATTACGCTGTAATCTCTCGGCTGTGTATTTAAAACATGGCGGCTTCTTTGTTTTCATTCTGGCTTGTTGCGTGAGCGAATGACGTATCTCTGTAAACCAATAGCGTTCAGCTGCGCGTCTAGCTCCGCCTTTTGGTACCCTTTCTTGTGTTTGGTACCCTTTCGAAAGGGTGCCGAAAAAGGGGTACGGTACGGTTCGGTTCGTAAGAGGCTTTTGGAAACATTCTAGGGGATAAAACTTGGACTGGTTTTTGTATTTAGTAGTGACTAATGGCCCGATTCCACTGAGTGGTATGGTATGGTACGGTGACTATGGCCGTTTCCACTGTCAAAAGGCATACCGAACCGTACCGTACCACTCAGTGGAAATGGGCCATTAGTCTTACTCCTACAAACCCATCAACTGAGTAACTTAACTGTGGGTGGAGTAGATATACCTTCCAATTACTGTTATCCCTATCAGTATCGTAATTGGTGTACCGTAAAAACGCACCCGCTCTCTACGGGATTCCACAAAAATTTACCACAAATTTTGTGAATCCACTGATGCCTTTCATTCACATCTGAATGAGAACCACACAGCGTTCCGTTACTACCTACGACTTCACAGACAATCCCTAGTCTATTATATTTTAAATCTTCCTGCCTTTCTTTTGGTTGATTGATCAAAGGTGTCACCAGGAGCAAATGCCATGCATCCTCCACCAAAAACTGTAAGGATAATTTACAGTTTGAAACCAAAGAATGGCCAGTCTGTCAGATGAAGAAGAGCCTAAGTCAGAAATTCAAATAAATAAATTTCAAGAGTTCGCACTTAGATATTGTTTGACAAATGTTAGCTGGTTTGGCATGCTGTCCCGGGAGAGAACCCTGAGCTCGGAGATAGTTGAGCCCAGGGCTCCCGCCTGCTCGATAGAACATATAGGGGAGAACGAGATCAGGTGGTTCTCGAGAGTTCCCGGTTATAAAGGGAGAAAAAAAAAAAGGGGGGGGGGGGGGGGGAGGGGTGGATGGGGGGCTTCTTCGAAAATGAAGATAAGGGAGTGATTTTCCCTAGGCTACTTATAGTGAGTTTGAGTTGATCTGAGTTGAGCTAATGATTGTAGATAAGAGATCAGCTGCGGTCAGTCATATCACGTGTTCCTCTCGAAATTTGTTTATGAAACTTCACAAAGTTTACTGAAGATAGTTTGCAGTTTCATCAGCAGAAGCCAGCTTCAACACTCGCAATGAGTTCCTAGGCCGCTCTGCTTACAATCATAAATCAACATGAATTATACTCTCACATAACGTCATTAACCGCGTCACACATATAGGTGTTTTAATCTGATTGGTTAAAACACAGATAGACTAGGAAAATTTCCACATGGGTGTGTGCGTACAACTCTGAACAATATCTCAAGCATATAAACGTCAGACATCCACTAGACTGTTTAGAGCTGACCCCAGACCTGTGAAAAGGATCCACAATCAAATAGAACACACACACACACTTAAAGTACAATCTGTTTCTTACCCAAGGCTGAGTGTACTCTCAGCCGTCTTTATCAAAACTGGTTAAAAACCAGTATAATCTACAGTCAGGCAGTTATATCCTTACTGCACAATGTCTATCTTGAATAAAAAGTAAAATCACTTCGTACAGTTGTTTTCAATCATCCAGTCCTTCAGTTCCACTCGATGTCTCTGTGACCTCTGACCTAGTTTGGTGGCTCCTGAAAATAGAGTTACAAAGAGACCGGCTAATGCACCAAACATTCTTATATTAAACAATGTGTTAACTTTATTCATTATTCAAATAATCATATTAATAAAGTAATGAGAAAAAGGATAAATGTTGATCCATGCAGGGACGGATCGGAAGGCAGAAATCCGAATCCATCAATATGATAGTGTTTAACTGCCTTGCTTTAATGCACTCCTGCATTGGGCTCACACGTATATACTGGTCTCTGGCTACTTGATACAGTATCCGTGGAGGGCGTTTTTTTCCATTTCATGCTGAATGCTTTCAACCAACCACAACAGAATTAGTCATCGGACCAATCAGCACCGATTAGCATCACGCAAAGGAGGGGTTTGAGAACAAACGAATCACTGAACAAATCATATGGGAGTCGTTGGGATAATTAGGTAAAAATAAATGCATATTTTAAGACAATGAAAGTGTGTTTTGACCTTGCATGCATATCAGCCTGTTGTTGGAGACCCCCCAAAACCAAAATGTGACCTTTTATAGTGCATAATAGGTGCTTTTTAAATCTAATTCTAATTAATTCTAAGTTGCTTTTTAATATTCAATGTTTGAAGTGTGAGGAGAATAATACACCTCTCTGTACCCATTTAAAAAAAAAACATTTTACAGGTTTTTTTTATTTGTTTTAAGGATAGTTACTTCTACAGTAACTTATAGGAAAAAGATGTATGGATTTGGAAGGGTTGCTTGGGGCCTGAATTGTGAATGTAAGAGCATTAGGTCACCAGAATAGCCAAGTAAAGCTATGGACAAATAAATGTGAGGTTAGGGTGATTCTGGCTTTTTGAGCTCTACTGAGACCCTGTTGTTTTTCAAAGAGCATTTTTGATGACTCTCTGAGCCTTGCAGGCAGGCGGCTGCACTACAACCTGTGCATCAGAAAACACTTATATTATGCTGAAGACTGAATGATGTGTTGCTCATTTTTGATGAAGCCCTTTATACTTCTGTTTCTCAGCTGGTGGGTCAGAAGTTTGGTCCAAAGGGTTGCAGATGACTGGGCAAAAACAAACAGAAAATTAAAACAGATATATTTTAAGAATAAAATGCATCTAGCCATAAAATCCTACATTGGCTGGAATGCAAATTGCAGATTATATGTACTTCCTAAAAATGAAAAGAGAAAAAGGAAGTATATGTATGGATGTATGAATGTATGTATTTATATACTGTATGTGTCTGTCTATCTATCTATCTATCTATCTATCTATCTATCTATCTATCTATCTATCTATCTATCTATCTATCTATCTATCTATCTATCTGTCTATCTGTCTGTCTGTCTGTCTGTCTGTCTGTCTGTCTGTCTGTCTGTCTGTCTGTCTGTCTGTCTGTCTATCTATCTATCTATCTATCTATCTATCTATCTATCTATCTATCTATCTATCTATCTATCTATCTATCTACACTCACCAGCCACTTTATTAGGTACAAGTATTATGTATATATACTAAGTATTAATTCTTATCAACCCCACACTTTGGAAATCATGTCTTTTTTATTATTACATTTCCACATTAGCTTTCCTCCATAGCTTCTTCCTTTGCTCAAGGTCCCATTGGCATGAAGTAGCTACATTTTAATCATGCCTTCTCCTATCTGTATACACAGCCACACACTTGGTGGTTCAGATCCAGCCCTCACGCCAAGGCAAAGTTCCCGTCTGATATGAGAGTTACGCAGACGCTGGATGATTATTAACGTCCACAGATACAGCTCTGCTCATGACAGATGTGAGGACGAGTTGGCTAGTACTGGATTAAAGATCGTATCGCCATCACAGGCAAAAAGCAAAAGAAATGATTGGCCTGATACTGATGATACCTTTCCTGCCAGAGATAGAGAGAGGCAGGGACAGTTTATAATGGAGTAAAGGAACATGTGTGAGCGCTGGAAAAGGTGAGCAACTGATATGGCTCTGCAATCAGAAACGCCAGGCCCATTTGTGCACACTCAAAACTTTATAGGCTGAACGGGACTTGGTGGGTTACATGTGTGATTTATTTTAAAGGTGCTTTTGACAGTTCATCAAAAATACATGGGGTACAGTGGATTGGTTTATTTTTAATTTAACTTATTGATTGGTGTTACGTTTTAATAATAATAATAATAATAATAATAATAATAATAATAATACCTTTTATTTATAGACGCCTTTCAAAGCACTCAAGGACACCTTACAGTATATTCCAACCACATCATAAAAATACAAGTAGTAAAAAACAATAGACATGATATTAAACATCAAATCATTAAAAGCTATCCTGAACAATTATGCTGCTTTGACACAATCTACATTGTATAAGCGCTATACAAATAAAGATGAATTAAATTATCTGAGATTTAAAATTGGAAATAGTGTCCATCTAGCGAATGTGCAAATGTAGGGAGTTCCATAACTTTGGTACTCTACAACTAAAAGCCCTGCCACCAAATGACTTCATCTTAAAGTTTGCAACGGATAACAATTCAGCAGAAGATGATCTCAGTGATCGCAAAGGAGTGTACAAATTAAGAAGATCAGAAAGATAGTGAGGTGCCAAGTTATGAAGAGCTTTGTATGTTAAGAGGAGGATTTTGTATTGTATACGATAGTGAACAGGGAGCCAGTGCAGGTGAAAGAGAATTGGAGTTATGTGATCAGAAGCATGCAAGCAGGTTTTGTTGCTGAATTACATTTTGTATAATTTCTGTTTATTTCAGTTAAATGATAATGTACTATCAGAATTTCAAAAAATCAGTCAGGCAATAAATTGACTCGGGTTTCTTTCCAATTAAAGATGTTTACTGAATTCTCAAGCATCATAACAATATATTCCGGTCAAAAAACTGTGTTGCTCCGTCTTTCTTCTTATCTCGTAATATAACTTAAAAGAGTCCAATAAAGGTGGAGCAAACCATTACAAACAAAGGAGTAGGGGTGAAATAGCGAATGCACACAATTAAACGTATCAAGATGTGTAAACTGTACATGAATTTGAGCACTGTTAATAAATGATATTAAATCAAATTATGAGTCTTACAGATAAGATAAGTTTTAAAAACATAAATTAAGTCTATTTTATTTAAAAAAAAATTATTTGACCCTTGGTTTTGTCATAACTTACTCATATATTACATTACTGGTACCTCATCAATCAATCAATCAACTAATAAAACAAACAAACAAATATTTTCATTCATTCATTTAGTCCCTTTATTAATCTGGGGTCGCCACAGAATGACCGTCAACATATCCAGCATATGTTTTACGCAGCGGATGCCCTTCCAGCTGCAACCCATCACCTGGAAACATCTATACACACTCATTCACACACATACACTACGGTAAATTTTTAGCATACCCAATTCACCTGTACCACATGTGTTTGGACTGTGGGAGCACCCGGAGGAAACCCACACAAACACGGGGAAAACATGCAAACTCCACACAGAAACGCCAACTGACCCAGCCGGGGCTCGAACCAGCGACCTTCTTGCTGTGAGGCGATCGCGCTACCCACTGCGCCACCGCATCGCCCAAACAAATATTTTTATATTATTTATTTATATTACATAATATTATATATATATATATATATATATATATATATATATATATATATATATATATATATATATATATATATATATATATATATATATATATATATATATATATATATATATATTATATTAGAAACTATTTATTTGGATATTATCTGTCAGCTGTAGTTTATTTTATTTTAAGGACTGTTACTTGTACCTCTTCCTCATAAATAAATAAATAGATAGTTAAATAAAAAATATTAAAATAAAATATCCAAATAATGCTGAATAACACTTACAGTGCTCAGCATATATAAGCAGACCCCTCACAAATCTATCTTTTAAATTCATATTTTTAATAGGAATATAAAAAAATATGCACATTATTAAAAATATGCATATTATATTTGTGCATACAGTATACATCAGACTAGTCATTACTGAAGCCAAATCTGGAGCTTATTTAGAATCAGAATTAGAAAGAGCTTTCAGAATCAGAAAGAGCTTTATTGCCAGGTATGTTCACACAAATGAGGAATTTGTTTTTGTGACAGAGCTTCTACAGTGCAACAGAATTATTTAACAAAATAACTTACATTACGGTCCAAAAACTAGTACACCCAAATGTATTTGTTATTGAAAAAATATTAAATACAAATTTAAAAGAGGAAAAATCAAGAGAAGCAAAAACATTGAAAAATGTAGGTGAAATTTTGTAGGTTGTAATTTGTTTTTCAATATTTTGTTTAATTTATTTGTTTTATTTTTCAATTTCTAAATCTGTTTCGTGACTAAAATATTATTTTAATAAATATATCTGTTTAATAAATCTGTTTTGGTTAAATGCACCAAAATACATTGCCTATATTCACTGAGGATAAAATGGGGTGTACTCAATATGCTGAGCACTGTATTTTTACTTTTTCTTGTTTCAGGGCTGGTTCCTAGGGAAGGTTTTGGTCTTAGTATTTTAAAATATTTGTAACCATAAATTATTCGAGCTAATTCAACCGAGGCATCTTTTTTGCCATTTTGCAGCCATTTAAAATGGCTAATTGACTGTGCCTTTCTCTGTTTGACCCAGCGAGATGTTAAAGACTGGACATTATTATTTGCACTCGCTCTTAGAGAGCTAGAGATGGGATGTGAGAGGGAAAATAAGGGTCGAAATGGCATGTCTGCATGGAGAAGACCTGACAAAACCTTTTAGCCTGCCACTCGTCCCTCTCAAACTACGCTGATACAGTTGTCGCCAGAGAAAACAGTACCATAAAGCAAGTGTGTGTGTGTGTGTGCTTGTGTGTAGCCTGTATTCTTCATGTTAGCAGTGCGATAACAGTAATTGTTGAATTTGTAGAGATTTTTTTAAAATTCTTTTTTATTTCCATGAGGAAAACAACTCAAAAATCCTACAGAATAAAGTATATTAAATGTAAATCTTTAGAAAACAAACTTTTGGGTTTGAGTTTAGAGGTAGGGTTGGGGTATACTGTAGGACAGAATATACAGTCTGTACAGTATAAAGAGCATTACATTTATGGAAACCCAGTGTGTGTATGTGTGTGTGTGACTTGTATTTCCTTATGTTATGAGGATATTTTATTTTGGTCCCTATTAGGAAATCAGTTCATAAATCACACAGAATGAAGTATTTAAAAATAAAAGCTTACAGAAGCTACATTTTTGGAAGTATCATCATGAAATTTGAATCAAAACATAGTCAGACATTCAGCTTTATCTTCCTGATGTTTCCATGCCGTTATCCTAATAGTCACATCCATTTTTCCTCTTATGGATTTCATTGAAACTAATCGCACTTTCACCTAATTTTACCATGTTTTACTCTGTTTCTTTACTACTTTGAGTTATCTTGACACTTGGGTACCAAACTAGCCAATGTCTAGTTTCAAACAAAACCACACTTGTGAATATAGACCACAGGGTTCAAGAGCTACAGACATTTTTGTTTGGGTAAGTCGTTTTTTTAAAGGCGCAGATTAAAATTTTAAAACTGTGAACATGCAGATTGTTTCTTGCGAGCATTGGGTTAAGGTTAAGGGTTAGGGTTAAATCTTTACATCTATGGGAAGTCCCCATAAAGATAGCTGAACAAGTGGTTGTGTGTGGGGGACCACAAAAAATATATTTTTTTGTTCCCTTGAGGAAAATGGCTCATAAAATCACACATAATAAAGTTTTTTGAAGATGTTAATTGTATTCTGTGAGGGTTGGGTTTAGGAGTAGGGTTTTGGTAGGGGGTATAGAATATATGGGTCATTCTACCAAACGTACATGTTCACTTATAAAAAATGTGACAGGGCCTGACCTTTAAGCTTGTCTTCCTCAAAATAAAACAAATCATACATAAACAAGCAATTCAATGATAAAACGCATCCTTGATCACTGTCAGCTTTTCTTCCATCAAATGATGTCACTTCCGAGTCATAACCTTAAAGGTGTATTGCACGCATTTTATGTTAAATTTAATGCAAATGTGACAGGACTGACAGAAACATGGGAAAAATTGCAAGTTCATTTGTATTATATATTTGTAGTATTTATTTGTAGAATTTATTTATAATTTCATGTTTTTAATCAATTGATGTGAATGATAACAACTTAAACTCGCTATTTCTGAAGTATTATTTCCTAAATAACAGTTTATAGCGTAACAAAACTATTAAAGCTGTAGGTTCAATTGGGCTGAGGACAAGGACACTGACAGGGTTTGTACATTTGTAAAGTGTTTTTAATAGAGAAAAAAACATCTGAGAACCAAATGAATGACATATTTCTTTACAGAAATCAACCAGCAGTCCATTTTAGAAATGTTTGGGATGAAATACTTTTTATTCACTCTATTTATGTTTTTATTTTAGGGACAGATAATGTATGTTTCTGGTAGAAATGTCTGTATGTTCCATACAGTTTGTACAATATACAATTCATTAGGTCTATGCGAAGTCACCGTAAAGATAGCTATACAATAATATGTGTGTGTGTGTGTGTGAGTGTGTGTGTTTTGAGCAAGTGGCTTGTACAAGCTGATCGGCTTTAGTGAAGTGCCATTCACAGTTGTTCTCTTGCTGATCTATTGTTGTTGTCAATTAAGCATTGATCTGCCTTTTCACTCCTCAAAAATCAAAGCCATTTCAGGAAGAGGCTCATCTGCTCTAATAGTTAGCTTTATGATTAGCAATTTTTATCACCCGGCAATTTTCTGTCTCGTTCCACGCTTGCTTGTGGAAACTGGCCATTAAAAAGAGCCCCAGTCATTGCAGCTTGGAGATGTTAGGAATAACAGTGCAGATTAATCCACAAGTCATTGCAGTCTCGTAATCCACTCGCTATGTTAATTACTCACTGTTTTCTCTGGATACGGGGTTTATGGGAAGGATCATTAAATGGCTCAGAGCGATTGACCAGTTTTAGTTGGTGTGTTTCTGCTCTGTCACAGACTCTGTGGGTTTCACCTCAGTTCACACAGATTAAAGCAATCTGCTTTAATATATTTGAGTGTTAGTCAGTGACTTTCTATTATTCGTAGTGGTTTTGGCACACAAGTTATTAACTTCAGTGAATTTGCACTTAAACCAATAAAAAACTACTGAAGGGGTGGTTTATAAGGGACTTTCTAATACATATGTGCACCAATATGGTGGATAGTTACTCTAAAATAGCTTGTTTAAAGTTTTTAAAAAGTTATAATCTTAATTAATTAAACCATTTTGGTAAGTAGCTATAAAATGGCCTCTAGGCATACAATAATAGGTATACATATGACCCCTTTACCATAATCATTCATTTTCCTTTGGCTTAGAAACACCCATACACTATCTAATTCACACACACTCATACACTACAGCAATTTAGTTTATTCAATTCACCTATACTGCATATCTTTGGACTGTGGGTGAAACTGGAGAACTCGGAAGAAACCTGCGTAAACATGGGGAGAATTATTTTCAGTTCATTTTAATAGATTCTGGCTATTTTTCTCTAATGTTTTGAACATTTGTTGGTTGAAAGTTTAAGTGCCAGAGTGCAATTCAGCTTTAACAAATAACAGCCTTTAAATACAGCACGATGGAGAGTTGTCTTCAACATCTGATGGTAATGGAATGGTAGTAAGTAAAAGCAAATGTAAATCATTGTGTCTTACACAAGGCTGATATTCAAAAGCTGTAATGAATATTTAAATACATTCAGGAAAGGGACAACTATGAAATGCAAAAATATGTGCAAAAAGAATAAATAAAAATAGTACAATATCACTCAAAAGTTTTGTATACTGAAAATATTTATTTGTTATGCTGGATATTTAGAATATAAGTTTAATATTGTGAAATATTCATTTATTTACAATAACTGTAACAATACATTGGTTAATATATCTGGCAGTAAATATTCTATTTGAATATATTTTCAAATATAATATATTCCTTTGATGAGAAAGAGGAATTTCAGGATGCATTTCACAAAATACACTGTCAGTGGGGTGGTACCTTTTCAAAAGGTACAGTTTTGTTCCTTACAGGTTGTTAAAGGTAATTAATAGCCAACAAGTACAAATGTGTACTTCATAGTAACTTAAAGGTACAAAAGTAACCTTCAAAGGTACAAACGTGTACTCTAAAAGGTACTAATCCACCTGTATGGTACAAAAGGGTACCTTTTGAAAAGGTTCCAGCTAGGGATGTAACAGTTCACCTGACTCACAATTCGATACGATTCATGATACTAATCTCATGATTCACAATTTAGTCCCGATTTTTAAAATAAAATAAATTATTATATATTATAATTATGTCCTACATTTTTAATATTAATTATATTATTTTTTTATAAAAAAAAAAAATTTTTCCCTAAATGTTGCACATTTTTTGCAAAATATAAAATATTTTCTGCCATAACTAAATTGCTATTTTAAAAACTAATAATAAAAAAAAGAGAATAATACAAACTAAAGAAGACTCATTAATATAAACAAACTAAAACTGTGACTGTGCTGGGATTTGACATTTTTAAAAAGAAATATCAGCTTATCTCTGTTTTCTGGCATAAGCTGAGGTTTTTGCACATTTACAATGCCCCCAGCTGAAAAAAACTCTTCAACTGGCGACTGAGATGGCTGGCGTGGAGAGGTAAGCCTTTCCTAAACCAGAGAGCAGTGTATACAGAGGTGGTCAATAAGCCCTCTGATCTAGGGGACTGACCACTGGCATTAAAAAAACTGATTATTACTAACTATTACTGAAATTACTAATTATATACTGTAGTAGGACAGGGACAGGAGTTGAACATAATTATGAAGGTGAATAATTATTATTACTACTATAATTAATTAATATAAGTATCAGTGTGATACACTTAGGAAAAGATAATCTTGAACATTTTTAAATATAATAAGCAAATGATTAAAATATGCATAAACTAATTTGAAAAGGAGAGGGTAAAAATAATCTACTGTAATAGCTATTTCTGTAGCAGAACAACTTTCTCTTTCAGTCTAAAACATCTTCACACTTTCGCTATGAAAACACCGATGAACCGTGTGATCTTCGTAGCACTCGTCAGAGCAAGCAGAGCTGCAAATCATCCGGTCCGCGTAGTTTGGCTTAAGTTTTTTTTTTTTTTGCGTATAGACGTCTGTGACAGTAGTTTTTCACTGTGCTGATGGTTTATGTGCTGCATATTCAATCTTCTGTTAGAGTACAGTATGTAAACGTCTTTTAGCAGTATTTGCACACAGTTTGTCTGACGTACTTCACCCAAAAGAACATAGATTCTAAGCTCTTTGCTTTACCGCTGTCACCCCACCTCTTGCTCATCGCTGATGAAAAACAGCGCCTCCTCTGTTCAAAACATATATCGCGATTCATTCAAAATTTTAACCGGTTTGAATTGTCACATATTTGAATCGTTACATCCCTAGTTCCACCCAGTGACATATTTTGCACCTTTATTTCTTAGGTTTTAGTTAGCAGCTTATTTCATAAATGTTTTTTTCTCTCTCTTGAGCACCAAATTTGCATATTGTAATGATTGATGGATGCTGGAAATTCAGATTTGACACCACAAGAAAAAATCTGATATTTAATCCAAGGAAGCAGGGCAGTATAGCATTTTTGGCTCTTTTTTTTTGGCCAAAACATTTACTGCATCCTTGTTTAAAAACAGAAAACTGGTATTTTAAATGGTAAGACGTGTTAATATAAAAAACTCTTGTCATCTTGTTAGCCTTTCAGAGACCATATCTTTCATTACATCAGTTTCCTGTATCTACTGCTAATATTTTCAAGGCCATACTGTGTGTGTTATTACTGTTTGAGGTTACTCATTTCTTATAGTAACAGTTATAAGGGATTCTGAGACTCTTTCCATACTGTACATCAATTGCATGAATGTGCTGCTAATATATTTCAAGGCCAAAGCGGTGTATGTTATCACAGTTTGAGGTCGCTCTTTACTTACAGTAACAGCTATAAGGGATTCCCCAAGCTTTCCTGCAAGCTGATATGTGATAGATGTGAACACCTTTCACATTTTTCTCTGTTCTCCACACTAAAGCATTTCTTTCAAAACAAGTATTTGGGCTACAGGCACTCAAACAGAAAGCCTATCACAACATACTCATAGTAGATTGTGCAGAAGGACTCGGTTAAGGCAGACGACTCACATTTGTTCATGCAGGCATGAGGCCCGAAAGTAAATGGAGCTCATAATGGCCAGAGCATGTTTGGAAGGGCATCTAATGAGCAAGCCCATTAGGTATTAATAGTAGTTTAAAGGACCAGTGAGAAGGCTCAGGAGGGAAAGCTAAGTGTTGCCGATTGCAGTGTTTCCCAACCCCGTTCCTGGAGGCACACCAACATATTTTGGATGTCTCCCTCGTCTGACCCATTAACTTCAGTATTTGGAGTCTCTTCTTATGTTCTGGTGAGTTAATTCAGGTGTGTTTGAATAGGGAAAGGTTGAAAATGTGTACTGTTGGTGTGTCTTCAGGAACAGGGTTGGGAAACACTGACCTATTGTACAAATTGTATTGTGTTTGGTGCTTTTTCGGCATTTATTAAAAATTCTGAGAGAATACATGTAAAGTATAGGTATAGTTAGAGCTAAATGTAATATTGAATGGGGATTGATCTGATTGGTTTATAGCTCTGTGGGATCTATTTTAATTATCTAGGTACAAAGTCTAAAGCGTATGACGCAAAAGCACGCAAAGACATGTCTGAATACACTTTTGCTCTTTTAAGGATGGAAAATTAAGGTTTGGACGTTGGCAAATGGTCTAACAGGGTTGTGCTTGTTCTCTTAATGAGTTTGTTTTGAGCAAAACGTTCATTAAACCCATCAGAGTCTCATCTCCCATTCCCTTTAAGAATCAGTTGTGTCACACCATGGCGCATTTGTTATTTACATGGCGGACTTTGTAAGTGGGAAAAACTGAATGCTTTACTAGTGAGAAAACAGTTAAACAAAGCATTTGCAGCACAAAGATGAAGAACAAGCGTCCTCCATTCAGCCTCTTTACTTTCTCTTTACTTTTACTTCTTTACTTTCGTGGATAAGGAAACGGTGTTGTACGCACGCCACTGAAGACATCCATCAGCCTACGTATTTAATTTAATTTGTTAAGTGCAAAGATTAGTTTGAAAACGATTTCTAAATTCAGTTCTAATTTCCAGCAAACGAATAAATAAACAATGATAACAAAGTGCGGTCAAAAGACATATGCCCAAACACGTCCTATTCTTAAGCCCCATAAGGTGATGCACGCGTCTCCAAAACCCGACAGGTGCACAAATCTAAACTTGTTTTTATTAAAACAAAAAATAAATATGGATGTAATAAATAATACTGCTAATAATAAGAACATCATCATAAAAATGCTAATTGTCATGAATAAACGTGGTGCAAAACATGAAAATTAGGGTTGTGCTGGTCTGAAAATAGCAACAAATCACGCCAAACACATCTTGCGCCTTATTGACCCGGGTGTATGATAGGGCCCAGTATGTTAACCTGTGTTGTCAAATTTAACAAAAAAAATTACACTAGTTGGCTAAGGAAGTTTGTCAAAAATCAGTCAGAATTTGTCAAAAACATTAATTTAGTGAACAGGGAAATGGTTCCAAGCCTTGGTTAGTTTTTTTTTTAACACAAAAATAAGATATTTTAAAGAATGTTGGAAACCGGTAACCAGTAGCAATAATGCATATTTTGAAATGTCACATGATTAACAAGTTTTACACTTGCTTGAGGGCGGCGCAGTTGCACAGTAGGTAGTGCTGTCGCCTCACAGCAAGAAGGTCGCTGGTTTGAGCCTCGGCTGAGTCAGTTGGCGTTTCTGTGTGGAGTTTGCATGTTCTCCCTGCGTTCGCGTGGGTTTCCTCCGGGTGCTCCGGTTTCCCCCACAGTCCAAAGACATGCGGTACAGGTGAATTGGGTAGGCTAAATTGTCCATAGTGTATGAGTGTGTATAGGTGTGTGTGAATGTTTCCCAGGATCGGTTGCAGCTGGAAGGGCATCTGCTGCGTAAAACATTTGTGCTGGATAAGTTAGCGGTTCATTCCGCTGTGGCGACCCTGGATTAATAAAGGGACTAAGCCGAAAAGAAAATGAATGAACAAGTGAACACTTGCTTGGGTTGGTTTGGGACTTGTGTGTAAAAGGGTTACGGCTGCACATAGGCTCAGTGGTTAGCACTGAGTGCCTTACAGCAAAAAGGTTGCTGATTGGAGTTCCAACTGGGCCAGTAGGCATTTCTTTGATAATTTGCATGTTTGCATGTCGTGGGTTTCTTCCGGGTGCTCCGGTTTTACCCACAGTCCAAAGACATGCGCTATAAATGAATTGAATAAACTAAATTGGCCGTAGTGTATGAGTGTGAGACTGTATGGGTGTTTCCCAGTAAAAAGTTGCGGCTGGAAGGGCATCCATTGCATAAAACATATGCTGGAAAAGTTGGCGGTTCATTCCACTGTGGGTCATGCACTGGATGCCCTTCCAGCCGCAACTCATTACTGATAAATAAGGGACTAAGCTGAAGAAAAATGAATGAATGAATGAATGAATGAATGAATGAATGAATGAATGAAGGGTTCATGTGAATAATGGAAGATGGAATTTGCAAAATAAACACCCATGTCACATGTCCAGTCAGCTGCCTCTATTATGCCTGCCGTGTTTACGGTTGGTTACTAGGTTACCAATACCACAGTCAACCTCTTTAACAGCTTTATGGAAACGGACATACATTGCATTATAAAAGTATCTGTTTGTATTTGGATATATACTGCTCAAAAAAATAAAAAGAACACTTAAACAACATAATGTAACTCCAAGCGTTCCCCTTATTTTTTTGAGCAGTATATTTCAGAAGATAATTTGTTCCTGTAATGCCAAATGTGAATTTGCACCATTAACCCAGTGTTCAGTAAAAATATTTAGTTTTGTTCATAAAATGTATTATCATTTTGTAAATAATAACAGTCTTTACTATTACTTACATATAAGCATGTTGATGTCATAAAAATATGCAGATTACAGCTCCCATATAAATAATGGCAAATCTTAAAAATAAATACATACATACATACATACATGTACATACATGTACATACATACATACATACATACATACATACATACATACATACATACATACATACATACTGTACATACATACATACATACATACATACATACATACATACATACATACATACTGTACATACATACATACATACATACATACATACATACATACTGTACATACATACATGCATACATACATACATACTGTACATACATACATACATACTGTACATACATACATGCATACATACATACAAAAATACAAGTAATATTGCTTCTAGCAATCAGTGACCGGTGATCAGCCCCAAAAATCCTGATCAGACCACCCTCAATATTAAACATACTTTTCGTTCATTCCAGATTAAATGTTTTTGATTTGACCAGATTTATAATCTCAATACCACTAAACACGCCAAATCAAATTGCTGCTCCATTATCATTGCCAGATAAAATCCACCTTTTAAGGTTGATTCATCTAAACCCAGATTAATCAGGCAGCAAAAGCTGTGTGTTCTCTCAGATACAGTAGGTGTGACAGTGTCTGAGGTCTCCATCCTTTGAAGCTGCATTAGCTTTTACTCAAGATACTGGAGGGATTTTTTATTTTATTTTAGCAGCTGGAGCAGAGGGTCGGGGTCATGGGTTCAGCTCTTTCTTTGGTGCAGAAGGGGAAAGAAAGGTTTCTGGATGCATCCCCTTCTTTTACTGCCCACCAGGCTCAAAAGAAGCTGGGGAATGATTAAAGACAGGATTCAGATGAAAGTGTCCACTGAAGGTAATAGACTGTAGACTCTCTGCACTATAAGATGTGCTTCAGAACAGTTTTTGGTTTTGCTTGCTGTTAATGGAATGCTCCACTGAGCCTGAAAGCATGCAAATACTACATTAAGAGTTGATTTTGAATGTTTAAAATTGTTTTAATTAATGGAATGTAAATAATAAACAGTATTTTGATTTAAAATGACTGTTTTATATATTCATTTTTTAAAATATAATATTTGTATGTGATAGCAAATCTGACTTCCTTTATAAATTATCTTAATTTTTCTCAATATTAAAAAAAAAATTTGATTAGTAGAAGTTTGCAAGGAACAGATTTCTTTTTGGAAACAGAAATTTGTTGTAAAAATGAACTTTTGATCAATTTAATGCATACCTGCTATATGTACCTCAATAGTAATATTCAACATAAGCTCATTCTGAAAATGTAGCCCTATATACATTTCTAGAGATCACGAATTATGTAGCCAAAAGTATGTAGTTTTTAAAATGAACGCTAAATGGCGGTACGACGCCGTTACTTTTTCGCAACACAGAGCAGGAGTTGACCACAATAACGGGGTTCCAGAAAGCATGTAAAACAAAAACAAAAGCCAAAAAATTAAACAAACAAGTAAATAACAGGGTGAGAATGTGGTAAAATCTAAAAACGTGGCAAAAATCAGGCGACGGCTTTTCTTTTTCCGGATTGCTTTTTAAAACTGTCGGTTGAGTTTATGGAAGGAGGTGGGCAGGTCAATCGATGCTGTTAAAAATACTATTGGTTGGGTTTAGGGAAGGAGGCGGGTGGGTCAGTCAATCGGTCAATCAGTCAAACAGTCAGTCAACAGCGGCCTCTGGTTGACTTACGTGAGAAGAACATGCGCGAATGGCACTCGCAAAATAAATTTGAGATCTCAAAAAGCATACACAGCGCCCTCTGGGTGTATATAGAGGTACGTTTTCGGAATGAACCTGGGTTGGTAATATCTTATCCTTTTGCACAGTTACAGTAAATATGGTAATCCCTTTGTGAAAGTGATTTTGTCATTTATATCACTACAAACATAACGATGGATATTAGTTTTCAAACTTGATGTCATTTATTTAAAATTGTACATCCGAATTTGAAACGTCATTTACCTTCATGCAACCAAGATGAACTAAACAAACAGTATTTCTTTAAAAATTGCATTAAACTAAATTTATTTTGTTGTGTTTAGCAATTTTGAACAGAGCTTTTTTTTGCCAACATAGGCTCATTCTGAAAATGCAGCATTACGTACATCTTTGGAAACCGTGAATTATGTAGCTAGAGCTACCTATGGCTGCATTTTGTCTTTAAATCGTATGGTGCCATTCCTTTTTGCGCTAACTAGTTGACTGCTTACCTCTATGTGGATGGCTATTCTGCTGTAACCATTTTGTCCGGTTGCTCGCTGCATACATCGGCGGACTTGTGACCTGGAGCGGAGTTGACCGTGATGATGGGGTTCAAGTCCGGCGAAGAATGGTTCCAGAAAGCAGGTAAGACAAAAACAAAAGCCAAAAAATAAAATAAACAAGTGAATAACAGGATGAGAATGTGGTAAGGTCTGAAAGCGTGATTAAAATCAGGCGGCCGTGAGGGCTTTTCTTTTTTTCTGGATTGCTTTTAAAAACTGTTGCTTGAGTTTAGGGAAGTGGATGGGCGGGCCAATCAGTGCGTTTAAAAACACTATTGATTGGGTTTAGAAAATGAGGAGCGTGGGTCAGTCAGTCAGTCAGTCGACAGCAGCCTATGGTGGATTTATGTGAGAACAGCAGGCGCAAATGGCACTCGCGAGAGAAAAGAAAGCTTAAATAGCTGCCTCTAGCGGATTTGCGAAAACAAAAACTGCAAAAAACGTAGCTCCTGGGACGTATTTGACACTCTCCAGAAATGTATATACCAGTATGTTTTCAGAATGAGCCTAGGTTGCAAAAATCACGATTGTGAGATGTAAGCTACTAAAAAAAGACTAATAATTGCTTGATAAAAATAAACTTTTGGTTACAGGTTTTTAAGTTTATGTCTTGATCTGCTGGGATGTATTTGGCGCTCTCCAGAAATGTATTACAGAAATTGTTTTTTACACAGTATAACACTACACTACACAATACACTGCACTACACTACACTACACTGTACAATACATTTTAATCTGCAATTTTTTTCAAAATGTGTGCTTTAGTATGTACAAATGTATACATTTGGAGTATTTTTCAATCTGAATCTGGAAATGTTAAATGATACAGTACCTATAAAAAAATCATCATATGCTTTTGAAAGAATGACTTTATTTGTCACACAACAATCAAATCACATTCCAATGAACTTTGCCAGTTTTTGAAAAGTTTTTCATAAGCTTGTCCTAACCTGTGCCTTGCTACAACTTTATCCTGAAGGTCTTTTGAAAGCAGATTGTAATGTGAGTTAAAATATAGATTTTCACAGGGTATGATGATTTTCTACAGGCACTGTACATTCCGAATGCTTCATTTCACAATAAACATACAAACTAAATCTGTTAACTCCCCTAATTTGCATACTTTCTTTCTCATATCTCTTCATCCTGGCATTTGTCGTTTTTCAATGTGGCAGTGGGGTGGGATTTATCACGGTGACCAGCTTTGAAACTAACAAAATCACAAACAAATGAAAGAAGCAATCGATCGCAAGTGTCCCCCAGAATGATGAACTGGCACTTCTGTGAAAAATCAATGGCTTCTCTCTTCACAGGTCCGACGTTGATGCTTGTGAGCACTCGTCTTTCTTCACTCGTCCACCATCTTTTCTCAAATTATGATTTTTTTCTGTTTCTTCTATTTCGGTCTTAAATGCATGCCTCTTTGATTTGCGCAGAGAAGCCCCTGGTGGTAATATCACATAGGATAAGCCATATAAGTGAGTGCAGCTGGATGTATTTACAGTCTTATTGACTTTCGCCTGCCTTTTTCTGTCCTGCTTTGTGTGGCACTTGCTTATTGGCTGCATGTCTTAGAACTCATATTGATTCGCTATATATGTTGCATCTCTGTGGGCAAGCCTTTATTAACAGAATCCATAAAACAGACACATGACGATCCTGCGGTGTGCTCAGATCTCAACAACCCTTTTTCTTGTCATTTATAATTCATACGCATACCCTCTAACCTCACCCTCCATCTTACATGAATACATTATTGACTTCATAGATTAACATGTTTGCTAATTCTGTCTACAAATGTGAATGCGCTTGAAATGAAAGACACATCTAGCTTGTTTGGATATCAGGATATTTTTCTGAGAGGCAAACGGCAGCACATTATAGACCTTCTTTTTTTTTTTTTTTTTTGCACGCACGCCACTTTAGTAAAGTTCAGCGTTCGATAAAAGCGGATTTCTTTTCTTCCTTCCAAAGGAAATCAGCCTTAGCCCCAATTTGACAGCAGACCTATCTGATTTTTGTATTTGTGTGTATGTGCGTGCACACAAGAGAATTGAAAGAGAGAAAGGGAAGTCTGTAATGGCGCTTTGCCTGTCAGTTACGTGCGATAGAGAGAAATCTCTGACAGCTTGAGAAAGTTCCTTCAGTTTCATCAGTGCTGGAAGAGCTTGCTGTCACAAGGAAATCTACAGGCTGAAACAGGTATCCATCACTGAGAAAGAGAGAGAAACAGAACAACGAGACGTGTGAAAATGCTATTTCCCATCCAAAACAATAGCAGAAGACAGCAGAAAGGTTTCTTTATTCGTCTGGAAACTTTCATGTTCCAAACATCCTCCCATTACGATGCTGGAGAAAAAAATGTAGCTAAATGTGTTGCTAAAAAAGCTAAAGCTAAAAAATGTTGCAATCCTAGTTTTCACATAAAAGCATCCCAGTTATCAAATTCTTAATTGCAAATTGGAGCTCAACAAACATAATTAATACAAATACCTGGTTTGGTTTGAAGATGACAGTTTGTCAGATATCATCCTGCTTTTTAGTAACAGCAAGCAGGACAGAGCGAGCAAATGCTAATTAAAATGCTAATGACAAGTGCCATTTTCCTTTTCTTTTTCTTTTTTTTCCTTTTTAAATATAATAGTTGTGTACAATGTATTATAGACCGTATTGACGTTCAAATTGAAGCAGGATAGAGAATTTGTTCTGATAACACTTGACTGATAACATTTACAAATGATATTGCTCTCTTATCCCAGAGATGGGTTGCGGCTGGAAGGGCATCCGCTGCGTAAAAGCGTGCTGGATAAGTTGGCGGTTCATTCCGCTGTGGCGACCCCGGATTAATAAAGGGACTAAGCCAAAAAGAAAATGAATGAATGAATGAATTGCTCTCTTAAAGGGATAGTACACTCCAATGCTGATAACTGTTTAATGATGATATTTTATTTAGCTTCATGTCATTCCAAACAAGGATGATGTTCTTACTTATGTGAAACACAAGAGAACACATTTACATTGAAGTTTGATTTTGCAGTGGGAAAAAAATGACAATTTTTCAAATGTTTATATTCATATTTTCTTTACAGCAGTGTTTCTCAAGCACATTCCTGGAGGATCACCAGCTCTGCACATTTTCCATTGCTGCGTCCCAATACGCATACTTATACTACGACCTAAAAGTATGTACTTTTTTTGTGGAGGAAAAATATATACTTTTGAGTGTGTAACAGAAAGGTATGCAAGCTTTGGGACATACTACTTCCTCGTTACACAGATCGTTGTGTTGCTTAGTTAAGAGCCCTGTCAATCATCCACATTTCTGTCGTATTTAATTTCCTACCTTATTGGAGAAGCAGCAGCAGGATAATCTCCCATTCACGAGCCTTTCATGCAGAGAAATCTCCTCAGGTTTTTGGATAATTCTGTATTCAGACGGTAATGTCCAAACACGTCTTTATATAAGTTCAGTATTGTTGTTGCAGATGAAATATAACACAGACAACGGTATTTAAATATTCTCCAGTGGGCTAGATATTAATTAACAGTCATACAAACATCTTTACCGAAGCCTCTCTGCTTGACGGTTGGTCTTTCGTGTCCATCAGGTTTGTAGTTTGTTTACACTTTTCACCCGCGTTTTGTAGTTCTAATCGAATTCACGTCCAACGCGCAATGTAGTGTGAGCAATATCAGCGGTTAGAGTATGGACGCTTCTACACTTAAAATTTTGACCGTAAATAGTAAACCATCAGGGAATTTTTGGCATACTCTTTTCAACATACTACGATTTGGGACATACTAATTCTATTTTCACATACTATTTAGGACGGATAGTATGCGGATTGGGACGCAGCACATGTCTCCTTAACCAAACACACCTGATTCAGATCATCAGCTCATTAGCAGAGACTGAAAGACCTGTAATGGGTGTAACAGACAAAGGAGACATCAAAAACATGCAGTGTTGGTGGTCCTCCAGGAAAGTGGGTAACCTCTGCTTACAGGATTGAGTTTATATTTCACACTTGCAAGTTATATGACTTTATGTCTCATCATTTTGCAATTTAGATTTCCCCTCTTGGAATAGAGATTGTATTTTGCTAACTATTTTGTGTTTTTTTTTTCAAAAGAATTTTGAGCTTATATTACTAAAGTTAAAATAGATAGTTTATGCATACAACAGACGTACAATTATAGTTTAAAAAAAAAAACTATTATATGTGACCCTGTACCTCAAAACCATGCCGTTCTGCTTTTTAAATTGAGATTTGTGTATTAACTGATATCTGAATAAATAGGCTTGACATTAAATATGATTTGTTAGGATTTGACAATATTTTGCCAAGATACAACTATGTGAAAATATGTAATTTGAAGTTTCAGAAAAATCTAATATTTTACTTGAATGTTGTTTGAACAAATTGCTTAACATTGCACGTTATTAACCAGAAGTTGAATTATAGTATACATATATTAGGAAATTTACAAATCTTCATGTAAAATGATCTTTACTTATACTAGTGGTTTTTGACATAATAAAATATGTAAATTTTTATTGATAATTTTGACATATACAATGCATTTTGGGATATACAAATATACCCATGCAACATAAAAACAGGTCCAGGCCAACATATAAATGCAGTCAGAAAAAAAGTTCCAGATCTCACAATTTAGACTTTGTTAGAATTCGTATTTGAAATGTTGCAATCCTGTTAGCCTGATCTCACAAGGAAACGTAACTATTTTACGTTTTGTCAGTTTAGTGGCTGTATTGTACGAGTTCAATCATACGAAAACATCCGCTTTGAATGTTATCACTTGATTGAATGGACGTTATCAGTGGTTATCAGCTGATATACATTATATAGGCAAGTAGAGGCCTTCTGCGCCTACCAGTAGGCTCAGAAGGCTGTTATCCCCCATTTACATGGTTAATCAGCTATACTAAGAGAGAAGACTCCAGACCCAGATCTGTTTTTACATTACTGTGACAGTTGGGTTTAGGGTAGGGGTAGACGTTAATAAAATACAATTAATAGTAAATTTAATAAATAATTCTCATTAACTTCTGGCTGCAGCCATATGTGATCTATAGCTGTTTAACCATGTAAATAGATGATAACAGCCTTCTGAGCCTATCAGTAGGCACAGAAGGCCCCTACTGGCCCATATCAGTTAGCTGATTACCACTAGTAACGCCCATTCAATTGAGTGATTCGAATCGACTATACAAGTTTACAATTTTTAAAAAGAGGTGTGGTACCTAACCCTACCCATAAACTCAACCGTCATTGAGGGATAAGCATATTGTACCAAAAATGTACGAATGAGATTGCATTTCATACGAATTAGCCAATCAAAAAGTTATGAATAGCTGTTAGATAGCGTTGAATCCTTTCTATTCTTTGAATTGTAAGATATAAAATCAGAATTATGAGAAGTTATGTTAGTTATAGTTGTTGTCATTGTGAAGCCCATTACATTGCATTTCATGGACAAAATCACAACACAGGCTCATTCTGAAAACGTAACCCTTTAAACATTTCTGGAGATTGTGAATTATGTAACCAGAACTACGTATGGTTCCATTTCATCTTTAAAACAAACGCTACGGGGTGGTATGATGCCATTCCTTTTCACGCTTACCAGCTGACCGCTTACCTCCATATAAACGGCTTTTCCGCTGTTACTAGTTGGTCCAGTTAGCTCGCCATGTGGCGGACTTCAGACGCAGAGAGGAGCTGACCTTGACAATAGGGTTCGTGTCTGGCAAAGAACGGTTCCAGGAAGTAGGTAAGACAAAAACAGAAGCCAAAAATAAAATAAACAAGCAAATAACAGGGTGACAATGTGGTAAAATTTGAAAACCTTGTAAAAAAAAATAAGACGAGGGCTTTTCTTTTTCTGGATTGCTTTTGAAAACTGTCGGTTGGATTTATAGAAGTGGGTAGGTGGGTCAAACACTATCGATTGGGTTTAGGGAAGGAGGAGCGTGGGTCAGTCGATCGGTCAGTCATTCATTCAGTCGGTCGACAGCGACCTCTGGTGGATTTACACAAGAACAGCAGGCGGAAATTGCACTGGCGAGAGAAATTTGCGATTTGAGAAAACAAAAACTCTTGGAATGTAATTGGCACTCTTAAATAATATATATAACGACACATTTTCAGAATGAGCCTGGGTTGCAAAATCAGCAACAAAACAAAAATATTTTCTTTGAAGATTAACAGAAGTGGGTTTTTCCAGCCACTCAGGGTGAGTCACTGATGACAGACATCTATTGTTATCTTCTACTAACTATTTGAATAACATTGGTTTGCTGACTAATGATTTTCGTACCTTTTTGTGTTGCTAACATCATTCTTAAAAAAGTAGCTTGACCTTGGTGTAGTTAAACTAGTGAACTATACAGACTGTGTGCATTCAAAATGTACCAATTACCCAGTTATCAGGAGAACAACATACTGTATAAGTCAAGCAGCTACTACACAAATTACTAATGGATTTTTTTTTTTTTTTTTTTTTTTTTTCTTTCATCCAAGGTTGCAGTTTTTCTTAGTCGGCTGAAAATAATAAAACCATCTCCCTCTAGGGCAATGTAAACAGAGAGCTCATAAAAAATTGCAAAGTGATTTAAACTATCTGGTGTCTCGAAAAAGGAATGGAGAGGATGATATTGTCCTTACTATACTCTGGGCAAATATCCATATGGATTTACAAATTCCCTGAAGCGAGGTCCAAAGCTAATTAAAGCCATACAGTGTGAAAACAAATCAAGGGAAGATGAGTGTGTAAACAGAGGTCAGTGCCGCTGCTTCATCAAACAAAGGCAGTTAATTGGGTCAGAACTGCTTCGCTAACAAGTCGCGCAAGTTTTTCTCCGCTCATTGGGAGACTTTATACAGAGTGAAGAGAAGTGAAATCATTTCTTTTATGTACTGCAGAACGAGTCAAAAATAGACTGCACTGTACTTGAACCTGCTGTGGAAATATCCTCAAGCCAGTAAGTATCAAGAACAGCTTCTGTAACAAACCTGAGGCATTTAAGACATTATGCAGTAGGTGTGCTTTCAAAAAGTAAGGTAACTTCATGATGCCTCCTAAAGTCCAGTTCACTTTTCAGCTACAGACCCTGACCTGCGGCTACAGACACTTTGTTGGGTTTTGTGGGGTCAGTGTGTTAACATTGGTTTGAGCTAGTTTTTAACATGTTTAATGCAGTTTATGGATGTCTGAGAAGAGGTGAATGGTAATCTAGTGATTGTCTGCATTGTATAGTGCTTATTAGACGAAAGACAATATTTCACAAAATATTTGTGTGCTTGATTTTTATGTTGCTTAGAAGGTAAACAAAAATAAATTGGGGCACAAGGGGACATCTTACAGAAGAAAAAAAATACATTATTGTTCCCAAATTCATTTTTCTTGATTTCATTTTAATGGTTTAAATTTTAGTCATTTAAAAGCATGTCTTCTTAATTAAATCATAAGATAAAACTGAATAATTCATAAAAATCCATATTTTAACAATCAAAAGTAGGGCTGGACGATATTGGAATTGCGATATTTTTTTATTCTCCAATATACTGTATATTGCCATTTGGATACAATTTCACCAGATGACTTGAATAACTATTTGGAAAAAATATATAATTTTAGATTGATTGAGATGATTCTGTAGGGGAGTGCATATGCATAAAATGTCATAAACAATCTAAAAGCATAGATACCCTCAATAAGTCACGGTTGGGGATCTGTCTGTTCCTCTTGTGTGTATGTGCGTATGTATGTGTGTGATTGTGGGTGTGTTTGTTTGGGTATCTTTCACCATGTGGCTGTCTGTGTTTTCATGTTGTCAGCTGGGCAGTCACGTGCTCAGCTGTCAATCAGCACACCACAGGTGCAGCGCATCACTGCACCTATTTCTGTTCAGCGTTCGCGTCTCTTGTTGTCAGTTCGTTGTTGTTTCACGTCTGTGTTTGTTCCTGTTGGGCTCGTCCCGCTGTATCCGCTGGTGGTGAGTTGATCTTAGAGACTGTTGCTTTTGGATATTGTCAGCACTACTTGAATTCACCGAAGTACTGTTACCGCTGTTTGGCGTTGTGGAATTCTATGAGAGATCTCCCCGGATCCGTCTCATTGAGAAACTATCACCGCTGTTTAGCGTTGTCAAATTCATTGAGAGATGCATCATTGCTCTATCCTTACCCTCGATATCTGGTGAGATTTATACCAGCTGTTTTCCTGTTATCCCTGTTTAATAAATCAACTTGCATTCACTTGCATTTGGGTCTCCTGTGAGTTTGTGACACAATAAAGTAAATGATACAAAATAAATAAAGAGCATTTTATTGTTTTCCGATGGGTCTAACTGTATTCAGCATACAGTAATTGATAAATCAAACCCAAAAAAATTGCATAGTCTTTGTTGTGTAAACAATTAAATTAAATTAATGATATTAGTTTTTAGACGGTTACTAGACTGATATTAGTTACAAACGGTGCAATTTCTTGTGTCTTTATATGCTTTTCCTCATACAATCACAGGCCTCAAAAAACACTTGCGAAGTGATAAATTATAATCCAGACTCAACTGTAACATGTGAAGTGGGACGCTGACAACAGAGGTGCGGATCCAAATGCAGGGTATATTAGGATGATCAGGCAAGCAGCGGTCAGCACAGGGGCAAACAGATGTATACAGGGAATCCAGAGGCGTGGTCAAAACCATACCTGTCAACATTGGGATGTGAAAATAAGGGATACCCCCCCCCCCCAAAAAAAATAAATAAATAAATAAATAAATAAATATGTTCATCTGGAGCTGTTTCATTGAATATAAACTTCATAACTTCGTAGTTTATATAAACTATAAACTAATTAGTATACATTAGAAAAAGCTGCAAATAAATTTGCAAACAGTTCAGCTCATTAATACTATTAGCTATTATAAAGAAATAGAATCAAGTTATCAAATCTCATCTTTTCTTCACTGTATAATATAAACATTCTAATTAACGAGCAGCGAATGAATCTCTCATTTAGATTTTTTGGTTTGATTACATTTAATAACAGAGTGTCACTTTAAAACTGCACAGATCTATAATGAAAGCATTTGATTGTTTTCCTAACTGTTTATGCTCATTTAAGACAAAATTTGTTGTGTTTAAAAGAAAACCCAACAAGATCGACATGTCTAAATGTTGTTGTTATTATTATTATTATTCATTCATTCATTTATTTTATTTTCGGCTTAGTCCCTTTATTAATCTGGGGTCGCCATAGCGGAATGAACCGCCATTATTATTATTATTATCATTATTATTATGATGATGATGATGTGTATATGTCTGTTTAAACACGCACCCAAAACCCAGTGTCCACTTGACCTCAGCATCAAATCGCGTGCGTACAGAATCCGCATGGGAAACAGAGTCTATTATCACTATAAAGAGCATCAGCTGACAGTCATGCATATTTATATGAACTGACTGTTTTGAGGATTGCATAGGGGCAATATATTATACATATGGCGCCTGTAATGAAAAGGAAATGAATCGCGCCGTTTTTACGTTAATTCCAAAGTGTTTCCATGCCTAAATAAACTGAAAGCACAGAACCGAATCACATTTAAGTGCAAGGGCGGCCCCTGGTGGTTCGGCGGTATTGGAGAGGATCGGCTCTTCTCAGAAAGATGAAAAATACGGGAGAAATACGGGAAAATACCTTTACGGGATGACAGCGGGATAGAACTGTAAAATACGGGAGAATCCCGGGAAAAACGGGAGGGTTGACAGGTATGGTCAAAACACAGGTGAATAGTCAGTACAGGCAGGCAGCAGGCAACATAAACAGACAAAACAACAAAGCAAAGGTCTAACATGGAAAGGCAAGGCATGCACGTTGTAATGTTCACAAACAGTATACGAAGACTCAGCAATGTGTTTGTGTTTGAGAGGTGTATAAATAGTCTGTGTATTTAGTCCTAAACAGCTTCAGCTGTGTCTGTTTGCAATCATGGAGATTTAGACCAGGTGTGGGAGTGGTGCATGACTGGATAAGTAGTTCTTTTGCTGGCAGAAAGGTAGTTCTCCAGCAATCTGCATAGGCTAGATTGCTGGTGACTGTGACATCGACATTGCATGTACTCAAGATTACTATTGTGAATGATTACATTGCGATTTCAATGCTGAAGCGATATATTGTGCAACCCTAACCAAAAGAGTGGCAATCAGATGAAGGTACATTATAAAATAATAACAGTTTGCTTATTATAAAAAAATAATTATTTAACTTTTTAATTAATAAAAGAAAACATATATACAGGGTAAGTTAAATCATAGGAAAAAAATGTGAGTATACAACTTTAAAAAAGATTTTTATTAATAATGATAATAATAATAATAATAATAATAATAATAATAATAATAATAATAATAATATTTCCCAGAGATGGGTTGCGGCTAGAAGGGCATCCGCTGTGTAAAAACGTGCTGGATAAGTTGGCGGTTCATTCCGCTGTGGCGACCCCGGATTAATAAAGGGACTAAGCTGAAAAGAAAATGATTGAATGAATGAATAATAATAATAATAATAATTATTATTATTATTATTATTTCAAGAAGTAAATTATGCAGTGAAATTGTTACGTCTGAGATGTGACATGATGAAATGGAGATCCAAATGCAGTCCAGTGGGTTTATTGTGAAGTGTAGAAATTCAAGAAAGATAAAAAATGGAAAAAACATAACAAACGAAAACAAACTAAAGAATAACAAAACCAAACCTGGACACACACAGACATTTTAAGGGGAACTAAGAAAACTACTGACAATGAAGGGCTAACAGAACCGGATATAAATACACAAAGAAACAATTAACTAAAGCTGACAAAGGGGTGGACACAATTAATAACCAAGACAACCAATAAAGAACACGGGAGAACTAACGTGAAAGGGTGTGACATGAATAAACCAAACTAAAACTAAACACGGATTGGTTTACAGAAATACTGTAGTAACTTTTGTGACTATTTTAGATTTAACAGAACCTTATTCACAGATATGTATCCAGATCATAGTGTTGAGTGCTACTTTTGAACATTGCTAAATTTGTTATGCTGTAAATTCCATTTTGGGATTGGATTGATTTCTAGTTATTTCACAGAGCCCCTGGCTGTGGGTCACATTTTGTATATTATACAGTAGCACTAACATAACAATGTGCTTTGACAACTTCAAACTATATTAAAATCAGTCATGAATTCATTCCTATGACTAGCTGAAAACTTTCTTTTAGGAGTTTATATTAAGCTCCTTTGTTCAAATCAAAATATCAGTTTTAGTGGATAATTGTCAAATAAACGTCTCTTCATTTCATATTTTATTCATGTTGTATTCATTCCTCTACTCTTTACTTAAATAACAATAGACTAATCAGCACCATGGACAGCTCCCTGCATCATCACATTCATAACTAATAGAGCAAACCATTACAAGAGCACACAAACAATATTACATTTAAATTTTGAATATTCATAACACCCACCTAGACCTATGCTGATATTCAATAGACATGCAGATATTGATATAGTGGCCACTTTAAAATACGATGAATAATTATTTAAACATTTAAAGTGTCTTTTAGGAATATTCATATTGTTGAATTGGCAGCTTGCAAATGCTTAAAAATGCCAATTTATTGTCAAACACTCACATTTTCACATGAAAATCTGGCCTACATTGTAATTTCTATGACTATTTATTGGCCTTATGTTTATTAACTCTGTACAGTAAGGCTCCATTTGTTAATACCATATTTAACTAAAACTATTAGTCTAAAATTTGTCATTTAAATGTTAGAGAAAAATACTATATAGAGCAAATTTCAAGAGAAACAAAAAAATTATAAAAGTTTGTTGAAATTTTGTAGTTTGTAATTTTTTCGTGATTTCGTAATTTGTTAGTAATATTTCGCATGAATATAAATGTATTATCTTTCTATTTCCAAAGATGTTCGGTGTCTATAATGTCACTTTAATAATATATACATTTAATAAGCATGTTTTGTTCAAATGCACCAAAATATATTAGCTATATTTACTGAGAAATGGATAAAAATATTCATATTTAAAATAGGGTGTGCTCATATATGTTGAGCACTGTACAGTATGTACTCTGAACATAGAATAAATGTGGGATGTCCCGATCAGTTTTTTTTTTGCTCGATTTGATTTTTTGTTTGATTTTGAGTATCTACCGAAACCCGATCCAATACTTCTAAAAATACATAAAAAAAAATAAAGAACAGAAAAGAAACAGATCCAGGATGCTCCTTATTCTTTATTTATCTTATTTTATTTTAAAATTCAACAACTCTGTTAACAAACAGAGCATTTCTGTGAGGTAGCTTGAACAATCAATTAATAAATAACATCAATTCTTTACTTTTGGACTTCAATATAACAGTAAATATAAAAATAATCTAATATAAAAACAAATAGCACCTCAACTTAAAATACCCGGCAGGCAATCACAAGTTTACACACAGTTTCTCACAGTTTGCTATGGTAATATTGTCGTCATCAACTTTATAATACTCCAGACCGCAGACATACTCACGCTTTCCGCTTCAAGCTGCTTCCGTGTTCTACTTCGCTGGCATTTAACCAATAGCGTCTCTGCAACAAAGTGATGTCATGCCACACACATTGCTGTTTCTGTGTAAAGTCAAGGAAGAGGTCTAACTCTGTGCCACCGCATAACTATAGATGTGTTACAAAATAATGAGAATATATATATACATATATATACATACAGTTGAAGTCAGAATTATTTCCCCCCCTTTGAATTTCTTTTAGCTTTTTTAAGTATTTGCCAAATTATATATACCAGAGCAAGAAACTTTTCACAGTATTTTTCTATAATATTTTTTCTTCTAGAGAAAGTCTTATTTGTTTTATTTCGGCTAGAATTAAGGTCAAAATTATTAGCCTCTTTAAGCTATATATTTTTGATAGTCTACAGAACAAACCATCATTATACAATAACTTGCCTTATTACCCCAACCTGCCTAGTTAACCTAATTAACCTAGTTAAGCCTTTAAATGTCACTTTAAGCTGTATAGAAGTGTCTTGAAAAATATCTAGTAAAATATTATTTACTGTCATCATGGCAAAGATAAAATAAATCAGTTATTAGAGATGAGTTATTAAAACTATTATGTTTAGAAATGTGTTGTTTATTTCTGTTTATCGGAGAGAAGATTTTTTAACACATTTCTAAACATAATAGTTTTAGTAACTCATTTCTAATAACTGATTTATTTTATCTTTGCCATGATGACAGTAAATAATATTTTACTAGCTATTTTTCAAGACACTTCTATACAGCTTATCGTGACATTTAAAGGCTTAACTAGGTTAATTAGGTTAACTAGGCAGGTTAGGGTAATTAGGCTAGTTATTGTATAATGATGGTTTGTTCTGTAGACTATCGGGAAAAAATATAGCTTAAAGGGGCTAATAATTTTGTCCTTAAAATGACTTTAAAAAAATTAAAAACTGCTTTAATTCTAGCCGAAATAAAACAAATAAGACTTTCTGCAGAAGAAAAAATATTATCAGACATACTGTGAAAAATTCCTTGCTCTGTTAAACATCATTTGGGAAATATTTAAAAAAGAAAAACAAATTCAAATGTGAGGCTAATAATTCTGACTTCAACTGTATATTCGAGTCGTGATCGGAAGGTAACATACGATTCCGAGCGAGTCTGAAACTGCATGATCTGGCCCAATGTCCAATCACGTGATTGGATCTGGACATTCCTAGAATAAAGCAATACACGTTTTGGGGGTCGTTAGACCTGTTAAAAGTAATAATTTTTGCAGCTTAGGTCAATACTGCAAGCTGTGTTAAAAGCTACAGCAATTAATCTTTAATAAATTTATTAATATTATTATTATTAAATGTATTACCAGTAAAAGCCTTACATCCACCAAATGCCTCATAAAAAAAGATAAAAAAAGCATTTTCTCCTTTACCTTTAACTAACAAATGTGCTACTGTCTCCACCCCGCTATCGCATTCTCAAGTTCATCTGTATATCTCAGCTAGTGGGAGGCTGCTGTACATTTACCTGATGAGCCTTCATTGTTTAAAGTCCCCTATCACCTCCCCCTCACCACCCGCTCTTATTCACAGTTGGTCTCGTCTACGGAGGCAACAGCCGCACTTAAATGAGGAACTCTGACCGTGATGCTCAGGGTTATCTGTGCCTCTCAGCAATCAGCTCCGCGACCTTATTTCCCAATGCTGGCACACATTTACTCTCACCGCTGCTACTGTATTGCTTTCCTCCATCTCTATTATGGGTCGACATATGTTGCTGTGTTATTCTGCTAGCATTTGAGCGTATTTCTTTTTCAAAGCCTGAAGGTCGTGTTAGGGATGTTTTGTTGTGATTGGCATGTAGGAATACAGGGGTTGACGCTGTTGTTCTTCATATAGAGATCTGAGAGATCCAAAAGCATGAATTTACTTGAGGGTTGGTTTTTTTGAAGTCTAGAAAAATACAAGCTTTACTGCAAAAACATGCCTTGTGCATACATTAATGGTAGTATTAATGGATTTCACAGTGGTTTGACATTATCATATTGCTGATCTAAGTCTAATAGAGTGCATTGGTTTGGTTTCAGAGGTTAAAATCTAATTTGGTTTTGCTTATTGATTTGTAATGATAACCTTAAACTGTTAAAGACAGAGTTACTGTGAGCTATTATGGGAGGGTGCTGTAAAATCAATACCGCTTATGCTTTTGTTGAAGCCTTTAGCCAGCATGAATGTTTTTGAATAATCATGTTTAACTATGACTCCTGGTGGATAAACTACATCACTTATGATTCTGCAATAAAATCATCTCCCAGTCAACACTTTTTAAGTCAGTCTTCCTTTTATTCACTCTTTAAATATTTTTATATTTTTACATGTGTGCAATATTTTGTGCAATCAAAGTAAAAATACGTTTAAAAACAAAACAAAACAATGTAATTTGTTATTTATTTATGGCCTTTATATTATATTATATTATATTATATTATATTATATTATATTATATTATATTATATTATATTATATTATTCATTCATTCATTCATTTTCTTGTCGGCTTTGTCCCTTGCGGGGTCGCCACAGCGGAATGAACCGCCAACTTATCCAGCACGATTTTACGCAGCGGATGCCCTTCCAGCCGCAACCCATCTCTGGGAACTTCCACACACACATTCACACTCATACACTATGGACAATTTAGCTTACCCAATTCACCTGTACTGCATGTCTTTGGACTGTGGGGGAAACCGGAGCACCCGGAGGAAACCCACGCGAACCCAGGGAGAACATGCAAACTCCACACAGAAACGCCAACTGACCCAGCCCAGCCGAGGTTCGAACCTACGACCCAGCGACGTTCTTGCTGTGAGGCAACAGCACTACCTACTGCGCCACTGGGTTGCCCCTATATTATATTATATTATATTATATTATATTATATTATATTAATGCTTATAAATATTAATAACAATAATAATTATTATTATTAATACTAATAAATATATTAAATATATAAATATTATATCAATTATTATTATTATTATTATTATTATTATTATTATTATTATTATTATTAGATAAATTATCATTGTTTAAATACACACTAAGATATTTTTAAACAAACTCTGCAATATTAAATGATTTAGAAATAAATATACAGTACTATATCTATCTTCCATTTTGACTTTTTTTATTTATTTATTTATTTATTTATTTTTTATTATTATTATTTTTTTATTTATTTATATGGGATCATCATAGAGTAATGTATTATGGCAGGGGTGCCCAAACTTTTTCTTATAAATGGCCAAAAACCAAACTTGATTGAGGGTGTGGGCTGAAGGTAAATATACCAAAATATTAAATTAAAGCTGTCATGGAAATTTCTTAATTGATTAATTTATTTTCTTTTTGGCTAATTTCTTTATTAATCAGGGGTTGCCACAGTGGAATGAACCACCAACTTATCCAGCATATTTTTTATGTGGCTGATGCCCTTCCAACACTGGGAAACATCCATAAACCCGTGCATTAACATACATACACTACAGCCAATTTAGTTTATTAAATTCACCCATAGCGCATGTCTTTGGACTGTGGGGGAAACCGGAGCACCCAGAGGAAACCCACGTGAAAACGGGGAGAACATGCAAACTCCACACAGAAATGCCAACTGACCCAGCTGAGGCTCGAACCTTCTTGCTATAAGGCTATTGTGCTACCCATTGCGCCACCGTGACGCCTTTAATTTCTTAATATTGTTAAATAAATAGAAAGAATACTTCAATCATATTAACAATTATAGGGTTTTTTTGCATTTTAGAATGAACTTCTTACAATAAAAACACAAATGAATTTATTTATAACACAATAGTCAAGCTGAACCTGCCTTTGCCTTGATTTGCTAGTCAATGTCTTGTGTATTGTCCTCTATCTTCGAGTGACAGTATTTACATTTTTAAAAATCTGTTCATGCACAACATTTAATTTAATTATATAATTTCAGTTGACTTTTTTGTAGCTCAACAATTAAACAAACAAACAAAAGGTTATGTTAATTAGAAATGACGATCTCTGTTGAAGACATTTGCCACAACCTTCATTTCTAATTCTTCTCAGACAGGATGGTGGGCCAAATCAAAGATTACCATAAGCCAACTTTGGCCTGTGGGCCGCGCTTTGCACACCTCTGCATTATAGGTTGGATGAAACTAAGATATTGTGTTTGATTCTTCTAAAGGCAGCACCACTTCTGCATTTGGCTTTTTTTCATACTGCATTTGCTGCACTTCTTTTTGCATGCTATATTCTAGTGTACTTGGCATATTTTGACTCAGAATAGGTTCAAAAACAAAGCAGTGTAGCCAAACACTTAATATAGGATTTAGAATTTAGAGACCGTCACACAACAGATGCTCTTAGAATACCTAACACCTAACCACTAGCAAGTGGCTATTAAACTGAACCCTGTCATTTCCATCTAGACTTCAAGTAAGATCCTGTCATCCTGATTCTTGTGGTTCCATAACCTCAATAGATTTTCCCCCGTGAGACAACATTTGGTTATAATCTCTCCATATGCTAGCAGAAATCAGTACTCCATCATCAAATGTAATTCCACCATGTATTTGTCAATATAGATGCATAATCCATGAGTTCTCACTAGAATTTCTGCATCGCATTTTTTTATCCATGCATGCAAATGGACAAGTTTCCGTCACTGGCGTAGTAATATATGTGCATAATGATAGCTGGTCTTTCACTTTCATCTCAGCACATGAAGCCCAGCAGTGGAGTCACAGCTGCTCAGCTTATTAGCTCATTGAATTAGACCAATCATGAGCCAAATCGAGGGAAGACCGGACACACAACCATGCACCACTTGTAAATCAGTATAACACGGCTATTTCAGCTCTTCTTATTACCCAGCTGATTATGCAATAGTGATTTTTTTAGGAAAGGGGGGAAATTGGGACCGCTATCAAACATCAAGGCTGGAAGCTTGTGTAGTTCCAATGCAGGAATGCACACACTTAGGGGTAAAATTTACTGCCAGCAGATAAAATGTACTTATTCATATGATTACAGTTATAATATGGTTAAAAATAGAGCTGCACGATATTGGAATATTCTTATATTGCAATATTTTGTTTTCTGAAATATTTTGTGATATAAATACAATTTCCCCACTTGATATGAATAGCAATATTTGGAAAGATTTCATAATTTTAGAATGACTTAGATGTTTATGTAGTGGTGGTAGTGGATGCTTAACAGTAGTGGATGTTTAACAGTAACCATGTACAGACATTGAATCAATTCAGGCTCAATGAATATATGTGCCCAGGGCTACATTTTTAAGAACTGAGAAATATGTACCCGGGGCTACATCTGCTTGCAGTTTTTGTTTTTTACAAATCCACTCGAGGCCACAATTTACATTTGTGACACTATTAAATACATTATTTGGGCATGTTCTCTAATGTGTGCTGTTTCTCGTAAATGCACTGTGTACATTTCTGTTAATATCAAAGTCCTTCTCATGCAAGGTTAGTCAGCTTGTTGTGCATAATATATCAGCTTGTTATCAACTGAACCACCCATCCATTCCCTAAACCCAACCGATAGTGTTTAAAAATCGAACAAGAAGATAAAAGCTGCTACGGCCACATGCTTTTACCACACTGCTTTTTTTGTTTCATTTTAACTGGTTTCTGGAACCGTCATTCACTGGACTTGAACCCTGTTTTTCTCTGTTGGTTCCCAAGATCAGTGTCGTATGTGGTGAGCAAATGGAGCGAACCAGTCACAGGCACTAAAAACAAATGCAAATAATAAAGTTTCACTCTGTTATGGTAACTTTGCAGTGACTTCATAGATCACATTTGTTCTGAACACCATGGTTTCTGGTTATTGGTTTTAACTATATTTGACCCATTGTTGCAACCCAACAGAGGGTCAAATATGGACAAAGCCATCAGTTGAGTTAAAAATTGTGAAATAAATTTTATTGGAAAACATTGGGTTATGACAACTCAGGAGTTTGCATGTTCTCCCTGTGTTTGCGTGAGTTTCCTCCGGGTGCTCCGGTTTCCCCCACAGTCCAAAGACATGCGGTACAGGTGTATTAGGTAGACTAAATTGTCCATAGTGTATGAGTGTGGATGAGTGTATGGATGTTTCCCAGAGATTGGTTGCGGCTGGAAGGGCATCCGCTGTGTAAAAAATGTGCTGGATAAGTTGGCGGTTCATTCCGCTGTGGCGACCCCAGATTAATAAAGGGACTAAGCCGACAAGAAAATGAATGAACAAATGAATGAATGAATGAATGAATGTATGACAACTCAGTATTTGTAGAGTGTATATCCTGTTATTGTGAATGCATACATTGTGATGTCAATGCTGAAACTATATATTTTGCAACCCTAGTTAAAATAATACTATAAAATAATACATTTAATTCCACTGTATTGTGCCACTGTCTACACAAAGTTATGTCTGAAGTCTTTGAAATTATTATTTTTAACTCAACACTATCTCACGCCAATTTGTAACGTTTTGATTTAGTGCATATGAATCTTATTGGTACAGTTTAGTTTGATTTGCTTGGTTGGGTTTAGGGGTGGGGTTTGGTGCCATGCTTCCTTTTAAAAATCAAAGTCATTCATTGCCTCGAATACATTTGTGGCATCCATAAATCACCTTGTTTTGTTGATTGTGGCTAAAACTATTACTGCTCTGTCAATGGGTGAAAAGCATTGGTTAGCAGCTTAGCACGCTAATGCATAAGCATCATAAAAATGAAAGCAAAAATAAGCCCAATTCGAATTCTTCCCCTTAGCCCTTCCTCTCGTTTTGCGCGTACACGTGAAGGGGTAAGGGTGTCCCAATTCTCTTTATCTTGAAGGCGTAGAGCTAAGGGGAAGGGGTAGACACCTCTCGAAAGAGAGATTTTTCAGGACCACACTCGAAACCAAGGGGTAAGAAAATTTTCCAGAATACACCAGCTACGCTGCACCTGGAAGTAAGGAGATGCACAAATTAGTATTTTTTGTCATTATTACGAACTTTTACGGCAAACAAACTTATGTTTTAATACATTCATATCTGGCTTTCGTGTTTTACCGTCATGCTTAAAAAAAAACGCTAAAATAAAAGCCGCTAAATCTATTATTCATAATAATAACTCCTGTACAGCAGTCCCACAACATTCTGACACTCAATGACACTCGAATACCCTGTCAGAAAAGTCTAGTGGCTGGGCATGAGCTTTCTACAGTGTCTAGGATAATGTTAATGCTGTTTTCTTGTGTTTACATTAATGAATATGGCCACTGTGTAAATGCACAGTACAGTTATGATCTTATTGCCACATTATATCGTCATGATAACATAATATATGCCTTCAGTGATGTCCTGAAGATAAATACCAAACAAATAAAGCAGCTGGAATAACTACAGCAGTCGCGATCGTCTGATCTCATATAAAGCAAGAGCTCACGATGACATGTGATGACGTGTGCAGGTGCTGTAGTGGTGTCCCATTTTTTAGGGTAAATTTTGAAGCAATTCCCCTTAACACTCTGATTGAAGGGCCAAGGGGAAGGGGTACAAAAATAGAATTGGGATTGGGCCTAAGACTGTGTCCAATTGAATTTTTGTCACTGCATATTTACAGTCGAAGATTTTTTTGAGGTTTTAGAATTAAGCTTTGAATATCTGTTGTCATATTTTATGAAGGCAGCACGGTGGCTCACTGTCACCTTACAGCAAGAAGGTTGCTGGTTTGAGTCCCAGCTGGACCAGTTGGCATTTCTATGTAGAGTTTGCATGTTCTTCCCCGTGTTCACATAGGTTTCCTCCGGGTGCTCTGGTTTCCCCCACAGTCCAAAGACATGCGCTAATTGAGTAAACTAAATTGGCCGTAATGTAGGAGTGTGTATGTGAATGAGTGTGTATGGGTGTTTCCCGGTACTGTGTTGCAGCTGAAAGGGCATCCGCTGCGTAAAACAGATGCTTGAATAGTTGGCAGTTCATTCTGCTGTGGAAACCCCTGATAAATAAGAGACTAAGCCAAAGAAAAATAAATGAATGAATGTTTTATGTAGTAAACTATGGTAAACTGTGTGTTTTTGTAGTATAATTCAATTGTAAAAACATAGTACAGTATTGGATAATTTATTTATACTACTATATTGGTTGTATTACCATAGCAACTATAGAATTACCACAACAAATGAATTACTTTATTATAGTATGGGGCAGCGCGGTGGCGCAGTGGGTAGTGCTGTCACCTCACAGCAAGAAGGTCACTGGTTTGAGCCTCAGCTGGGTCAATTGGCATTTCTGTGTGGAGTTTGCATGTTCTCCGCATGTTGGTGTGGGTTTCCTCCGGGTGGTCCGGTTTCCCCCTACAAGTTCAAAGACATGCACTATACAGTAGGTGAGCTGGGTAAGCTAAGTTGTCCATAGTGCATGTGTGTAAATGAGAGTGTATAGATGTTTCCCAGTGATGGGTTGCAGTTGGAAGGGCATCCGCTGCCTAAAACATATGCTGGATAAGTTGGCGGTTCATTCCGCTGTGGCGACCCCAGATTAATAAAGGGACTAAGCTGGAAAAAAATGAATGAATAAATTATAGTATGGTTCAAAAACACCATTATTTACCAAAATATAACTAGTATTTTTTCATGTGTTTTTTTTACTTCAGTGAAAATATTGTTTTGAAGATATAAAGGAGTTAAATCATGTTTTTGTTTGCAGAAAGTTGCTAAACAACAACCGGACATGTTCAAAGTCACTTGAAAAAGTAGCAGCCGCTGAAATGCATGTGGTCAATTTGACCATTACAGCCATTCAAGTTAGAAATACTCAGAACTTTTTTGTGTTTCATAATTTTACTAAAATACCAATGTTAGAATGAAATAAATACATATTTAGGAGAAGTCAGAGTATTGTAGTTATATGGGTTTCATTTTAACAACTTATGAAATTACAAATTTAAGCAAAAGTGGTCAAAATGACTGCCTCTGTAGTTCTAGCATTAACAACAAGGGATTGTTCTGCAGAAAACACAACTTTAGTCATGACTGGGAGACTTTGATGTTTTATAGAAAGTTTGCCATGTGCATTTGAAAAACAGCTGTAGATAAATATAACCTTGTGACAGCTCTAGTGTAAAGGGATTTTACTTGAAATTCTAGTTTTCCTTTGCAGGCGGTCGGCGACCAACAGAGCAAGCTGGTCACCGGAAAAGGGTCACAGTGCTTATCCTGACTTTCTACATACGTGGTGCCCGCTAAAGCCACCCTTTTGTCTCAGCCCTGACTGAGAACACACCATTAACAGAGCCACAGCTTGACAAGAAAAATGAAGAGAGCTATTTTCTGTGGCCTCGAGTGCCAGGCTGAATAATGAGCAGACATTCTTTCTCTCTTCCCCCTCCACGGATTCACTCCTCCTTGTGAAGACCCAGTCAGAGAAGAGTGTTTCTGTCTCTTCCCCGCTTTTTCGCCCCCCCCTCTCCTCTCGCTCTCTCTTCCTGTGCCCTGATCTGTGACTTCTTTTCCTAGGAAACCAGGGCAGGAGCAGGCTGTGTGTGCACATCACATTCAGCATCTCAGAGAAGTGAATTAGATGAATGTCTGGTGTCGGATCTGAGGATCAGATAGTTCACATCTTGAATGTCACAAACATTCATACTAGATTCAAAATAAGAGTCTTGTTTACTGCATAGTTTTGGTTAGGTCAGGGATGAAAGAAATGAGACAAATGAGGTATCTTTAATATCTCTGTATAGACAGTATTAATTTAGGGCTAAATATCTGTTGACTGATATTAGAATGTTTTATATATACCATACAAAAATTAGAAAATGATTAAAGAAGTGAATGAAATTCTACAATTTTATTAAAGTTTACTTTTGTTTTATTTTATAAATCGCAAATTGCATTTCTTCCAATGTTAAAGAAATCTATATATGAGCAATATCACACTCATAGCAGTGTGATAAGGCTATATGTTGGCACTGGTACGAGGCGAAGAACATATATGTAAAAAAAATTCACCTACTTCAATTTACTGTAAAATGCTTTTCTTACTTTGCTGTGTCTTAAAACACGAGTAACACGAGTCTGCCGGCCGAGTGCCTTACGCCCCATTCACACGGGGCGTCAGCTTCGACGATTCCCATTCACTTTGAATGGGTGACGTCAGGCATTGCCGAACTGCATTGTGGATCCGTCGGCACCGCTTCAGTGGTGTTGCTCGCTGCAAAAATTGGAACTTTCTCAACTTTGCAAGCACCGACAAAAGCGTCAGCCAATCAACTTGCTGTATGCAAATACACCAGCTCAGACAGTAGTCGATTGCTGACTAATTTCATTGGCTGACGCTGCTATGATGATCACGTCAGCCCCAACTTCAGACACGCCCTCTGTGAAGCATTGATGCTGAAGCCCCGTGTGAATGGGGCGTTAGTGACCCACTAGTGCCGATATACAACCATATCGCAATATCGTAATATTGCATTTAAACAACAGTTCCACAGCACAATCGTGAGAGTCACATCCTTTTGTATGAGGAACTACATTCTTCCGCCATTCATTCACATCTGCAGCTGATGTGAGAACAGCTACTTCACCAACGTCATTTTAGAGCTAGTATTTGAATGATTCTCTAGCATAATGTCTAAAGTGATGACAAAACAGGTGCTTTTGCTGACATTTTAAGATTATAAGGCTGAATGGCATGAAATGCCATCAGTCTAGAGACATTTCTCAGTATTTCTCTGTTGCAATCGGGATATCACAATAATTAACCCCAAAAAAGTAAAAGCAGCGCAAAAACTGCCCGATAACGGTTGTGTTTGTGATAAGGAAAAACGCTAAACACATGCGGCCATTTCTTCTTTCTTTCTGTTTACTGAACTAGTCTGCAGTAAGGAAAACAGGAGATGCATGAGAAGCAAAGATGGCCAACCAAAAACTCAGGGTTATTCCAAGAGTGGCCAACACAAAATACATACACTCCTGATATGCAAGTCCCATCTCACACTCAATACACTACAATTACTATCATATAAATTCAGCACTACAACATACAAAAGAGAGAGATCGACTTAGAATGTCACTTAACAGATTTATAATGTTTTGATCAGCTGTAATTTGTAGTTTTACGCTGATTTTTTCTCCTCTAAGGGCTTATTATACAATCTCTGTCGCCATCTTGTGGATGGACAACGTCAACCGTAGAAAACAAAGTCAAAGTCAAAGTCAGCTTTATTGTCAATTCAACCACATGTACAGGACACACAGAGAATTGAAATTGCGTTACGTTTAGACCCTAGGTGCCTAACAGATAATATTAATACAAAGAGTAGAATTTTTAAAAGAAATTACAATAAATACAATTACACATATAATGTCATTTAAAAATATAAGTAAAAAATAAAAATTTGTAAACAATACAATTACACTTAAGGGCAAATGGCAAGGAGTGCAAACCAGAGTTGTGCAGATGCAAAACAGTATATACAGTAGTGCCAAAAATATAGTATAATGTAAAACAGTAAAACAGTATATAGTGCAACTACATTCTCGCCTAAAACAACTAAATTCTCGCCTAAAAAAGCCCCAAAAGTACATATGTTGTCCAACAGCTGCAATATTTGTCAAATTGTCGTCTTCTGCTTGCCACTCGTGTGGGCGGAGTAATAGAGAAGAGTGAAGAGGCTGTACGAGTACTGATATTGCAGAATATCGCACGGCTATTAGCCAGTCAGATTCGAGATCACTGTATTTTTATGGAATTTATACAATTTATGCAACAACAACAAAAAATGTGTACTTAGAATTGTCAAAATATCTACATTTCAAAGCGAAAAACAAGATTTATTTAACCTACCCCAATGGCAGATAATTTTGCTTGTGTTGGGGAAAAAGGAATGCATTTTTTCATTATTCTTGTCTCTTTTATTCTATATTAAAAATATGTTTTACCTAGTGATTGCCTAGTGATATTTTAACCAAACTTCCTTTGTGATACAGTTTGTGATGCAGTTTGCATACTAATGAAGCATTTTTGCAGAAGTAGATACAGCTTACTGGAAAGATAGGGTGACATCGATATATGAAAATAACTTTAATTTCTTATTTAGCTTTCCTATACAATGAGATGTGCTTAAAGGTGTAAAGACAGAATGTTCTGAAATGATCTGATAATAATGTCAGCTTATGTGCACAGAGAAGTTTGCAGAAAGAGGAAGTATGCTTACGTGTGACCGCCAGAGCACTGCAGAATGATTGACAAAGGACGAATTCCACCAAAACTCCACCTTTTAATATCAGCTGTGTATAAATACTGGTGTCAGGAAAATGTAGAGGTGTTGCGAACATTCTGAATGTAATTTTTGTATTGCATTGGTCTAACATGACCCAGAGCCCTGTTTATCGAATTATTAATTTGTATCTAATAAATTACTAATATTTTTGACATTGATGAAAACGCTCTCCGGACCTTTTCGTTGGACACGCATGGAATTGGTTAGATATTCCAACACTTTCTTTAAAGAAAAAAAAACTAATTTCATCAGGTTTTAAAAGCAAAACAATATTTTTTTACTTGATCTAAGAATTATTTTTAGATATTTGGACTAGAAATAAGACAAAGCAAAGTCAGAAAAGCATTTTACAGTAAATTGAGATATTTTTTTTAACATATACCTTCTTCAACTTAAGAGCTTTAAAACGCCATTTAATAATGTTGATTGTTATATTATCATATAAGCATTTAATTTAAAAAAATACAGTTTTCAGTCTCAAAATGAATAATATTGGATGTTTTATGATATCTAAATGCACTATTTTATTACTACAATTTTAATATTAACCATTTATTTGTCATCAATCATAGCATGACAATCTATTCTTTACTCAAGTGTTATATCCCACCAGCATTTTAATATATTTTCCTGCTTTTGTAATGAATGCCATTAACCGAATCATTCTCCAAAGGCATACGAGGAGTAACATCTGAGATGAAGTAGATACTTCAAAGCAAATAAAATATTTCCATTAAGTGAATGAGCAATATTTTTATCCTCTGAGTGTACTGATGCAATCTGAACTGTATATAAACACTATGAAGCATGTCCACAAACAGGAGGAAGAGGGTATTAGTCAGATCCTATACTGTAGAAAGTGACTGTGTTCCCCTCCAGACGCCTCTTCCCCTTCCCTCAAGTGTTAATAAAATGACGTGAGGACCCGTCTGCTGTGCAGGCAGCGTGAATTCACAGTCGGAGAGCAACCGATGAACCGCCACGGGTGTTTTTCCCTCACTGTGTTCATGTACAGATGTCTGAGTGTGTTCAAATGCGAATTTGCTTTGCGTCTGTGAATCGCAAATGCAGCTGTTCATCTCTTTCTCCTGTGTAAACATGTTGTTTGTGTTAATATTTGTCTCGGAATGAGTTGGGAGGCGAGTGCGCGCACATGAGGGAATGGCAACCACTGTGGCAATAGTTCAGCTTGTGATATATGCTTATAGCCATTCACAGAGAGCCAATTAGGTCTCCTCTGTTTGGAATCCCATAATGCACTTCTCTCCAAAGATGCTTCATCCAGTACAGATAAAGCTGGAAACAGAATTTTCAATAAGAGCCTTGTTTACTCACCCAAGCAGCAGAAAATGACCAATGTTCTTGTGTTTTGTTCAACTCATACAGACTACAAGACTATTTTTTATGGATCCATTGATCATCATCTTCTCAGTTCACAAGGCTCATTCATACAAGCACATCTTGTAGGAACAAGTGTTTTTTCTCTACTGTTCACATTAGATTGCACATACAGATGTTTGAATGCGTTCAAAAGTGAATTTGATTTTGGATCTGTGAATCGTTAATGCAGATGTTTATCTCTTTCTCTGGTGTAAACATGCTGTTTGTGTTAATGTTTTTGTCTGAATGAGTTGGGATGCGAGCATTTGTTCATGTTGGAAACGCAACCGCAGTGGCAATAGTTCAGCTTGGCTGCGGGGTTTGTGATATATGGTTATGGCCATTCATTGAGAGCCAATTAGGCCTCTTCTATGTGGAATCCCATAACGCACTTCTCTCCAGTGCTGCCTTATCCAATCGAGATTAATCTGTAAACTGAATTTCCAAATAGGAGCCTTGTTTACTCACACAAGCAGCAGAAAATGACCAATCTTCTTGTCTTCTGTTTGTTTCATATAGACTTTAAACCATTTTATGGATCCATTGATTGCCATCTTCTGAGTCCACAAGGCTCATTTCTACAAACACATCTTTTTTTTTATCTTTGTTTTTCTTCATTTTGTTTGCATTAGATTGCACATAAAGATGCCTAAGGGGCAGTTTTTATAATGTATTCAGCCAAAAACTGGACACTTTTTTGCATTTTGCCTATTTGTTTACCCAACATGACTGTTTTTCAGTCACAACACTGTTGTTGTGACTGGAAATGACTGGAAACAGGTTTCAAAGTGAAAGTTTTGAAAACGCTGCAGTTGTTGTGTCCATGTAAACAACTGAAAACTAGAGTCTTACAAGTACAAGCTATTTTTCTAATGACATTGACAGATGAATTGTTCATCACAAAACTAGCGAGCAAAGAAAATCACATGCTTAGATTTGATTTCATTTGTACTTTAAACAATCAGAATCAGAAAGAGCTTTATACTGTACTGCCAGGCACAAGGAATTTGTTTTTGTGACAGAGCTTCTATAGTGCAACAGAATTACAGAGACAGAACAAAAAACAGGTATCAAGTTTATTTTAAAATAGAAGTAAATAGTAGTAGTAGTAGTAGTAGTAGTAGTAAACTTTATTGTCCTTGACAGGAAATTTGTTATGGGCATCAACAACAAAAACAAGCAATAAAAACAATAAAAAATACAACAGTTACAGAATTTATAATGCTAGTTAAGATAGACTCTTGTTAAATAAACCCACTGAAACAGGTACAAAGGATTTCTTATAACGGTTCAACCTACACTTTGGGACTCTATATCTTCTACCAGAGGGAAGCAGTTCATAATGTGGAAACAAAAAATGAGTTAAATCGTTCACAATCCTTTCCACCTGATTGAGGACACAATTCTCATATAAAACTTGAGGATTAAAATATTCATTGTGCCCAACAATTTTCCATCCTCTCTTTAAGAGATGCATCAACTTAGATTTACACTGAACAGATAGGTTGCCAAACCACACTGTGATACCATATCTAGCAATGCTTTCAAGAACTGCTTTATGAAACAACATCATGAGCTTCTTGTTAACTCCAAAAAGACGTAACCTCCGTAAAAAATACAATCTCTGGTGTAAACGAGATCAAACCCACTCAATGTGTGTTTTCCACGTGAAAGAACTGTCGTTGTAAATGCTCAAATACTTATAGGTTTCTGACTGAGTGATAGGATGGTCATGTACAACCACTTGACGATGGTCACCTATACACTAGCGAATGCGAATATACAAATTGACAAGTGTATGTACAGGTGTATTACTATATAAAACGTTATATGAGCAGCTGTTATGTGCAAATTGGCATGTAAAGTATGTTGGTAAATAAAGTAGTGTTTATGTGTATAAGCATAGTGATGTTTGTTTCATAATTACTTTCAAAAGGTTTTTATGAGATGGATTGCCTGAAGAAACTGTTTCTGTGTCTGGCTGTTCTGGTGCACAGCCCTTTGTTGCATAGACCAGAAGGTAGAAGTTCAAAGAGGCAGTGTGCTGGGTGTGAGGGGTCCAGGGTGATTTTGGCAGCCCTTCTGCTAGCTCTGGATGAGTACAGTTCTTATAGAGTAGGGAAGGTTGTACCAGTTCAACATAGCCTTCTGAGTTCAGATTGGTAGCTGAGCTAAATCAGGCAGTTAGTGCAGAGGACTGATTCAACGATGGAAGTGTAGATTAAAGACAAAAACAAAAACAAAAAAACAAGAACATTGATGGAGTACACGGTAGTGTTGTTGTTGCTCACATGTTTGCTAAGCTTCATCAGCAAAGTGTCAATTTACGTCACATTACAACCAGAAGCGCAGACACATCATACACACAGCAAATTCTACAAACTGTACACATCAGCCCTGAGCTGCCAACAGCACATCTTCACTTCACTGCCATCTTCATTTACTAACAAGATGGCAGTGTCAAATCCACTAATTTTGGGGGTTTGTAATATATGGTTATGGCCGTTCATTGAGAGCCAATTACGCTTCTTCTGTGTGGAATCCCATAATGCACTTCTCTTCAGTGCTGCCTTATCCAATCAAGATTAATCTGGTAACTGAATTTCCAAATAAGAGCCTTGTTTACTCACACAAGCAGCAGAAAATGACCAATGTTCTTGTCTTCTGTTTGTTTCATATAAACTTCAAACCATTTTCTATGGATCCATTGATTTCCATCTTCTTAGTCAACAAGGCTCATTTCTACAAACACATCTCTTTTTTATCTTTGTTTTTCTTCATTTTGTTTGCATTAGATTGCACATAAAGATGCCCGACGGGCAGTTTTCATAATGTTTTAGCCAAAAACAGGAAGCTTTTTTGCATTTTCCCTGTTTGTTTACTGCTATTGTCGTGTCCATGCAAACACCTGAAATCCAGTCTTAAGTGTGGTTTATTTATAAACTAATTTTGAGAGGATCACGTGCTTATGATCAACACGGCTGGCACCTTATCAGCTCCGTAATCTGCCCTATTAGATGATTACGGACACACTATAAATAACCAGAGATTTCACTCCAGTTATCTTCGTCTCGAAGTTCCCCACCCTTCCACCCCTACTTCCACCCATTCCTATAGGGTGACACAGTGGATCAGTGACTAGCACTGTTGCCTCACAGCAAGAACGCCGCCGGTTCAACCTCCCATTGAGCTGGTTAGCGTTTCTGTGCGGAGTTTTCATGTTCTCCCCGTGTTTGCGTGGGTTTCCCCCGGGTTCCCCGGTTTCCTCCCACCGTCCAAAAACATACACCATAGCCAATCGACTAAACCAAATTATTACCTAAGACAAACTTAGTTTACACTTTTCACACGGCATTAAGCGGGGGAGTTCTCGAGACCTTCCTGAGCTCGAACTCCCCTCTCGCCCTTCTAAAGGGAGGGAGCCCCGGGCTCGAGGATATACAAGCTCAGGGCTCTCTCCCGGGACAGCATGTCAATTACGCTTTATTGATCATCAGCTAAGTGTGAACTCTTGAAACACCTGATTGTGAGTCTTACAAGGCCAAACTATTTTTCTAATGACATGAACAGATGAATTTTTCACCACAAAACTAGCAATGTGAGCTAAGAAAATCCCATGCTTAGTTTTGATTTCATTTGTACTTTAAAGGAAGTGTAGATTAAAGACAAAATGGTAGTGTTGTTGTTGCTCACATGCTTGCTATTGCTTCATCAGCAGTGTCGATTTACATCACATTACAACCAACAGCACAGACACATCATACACACAGCAAATTCTGGTAACACTTTAGGTCACAATTCATTCATTCACAATTCAATTCATTATTAAGACATTAACTGTTAGTAGTTATAAAGTATGATCTTATCATTCATACCTAGCTAATTAGTAGTTTATTAAGCAAGTATTGTTAGTTAATTGTTTGTTAATACCCTGAATTATGACCTAAACTAAAGTGTTACCCAAATTCTACATACTGTATACATCAGCCCTGAGCTGCCAACAGTACTTCTTTACTTCCATACATTTACTAACTAGATGACAGCGCAAAATCCATTATTTGTTTGATTTTTTTCACATGTATACATGGATAATTTTGAAAGCGTTTTCGTGTAGATGTGAAACTTCATTGAAATGCAAAGGAAATTTTCTGCCTACATCTTTGTCTTGTAAACATAACCTACAGTAAGTGTGTTCAAACATGCATTTGCTTTTGGATCTGTGAATCATTAATGCAGCTGTTTCCTCTTTCTCCTGTGTAAACATGTTGTTTTTGTTAATATTTATCTAGGAATGAGTTGGGATGCAAGTGCAACCATGTTGACAATAGTTCAGCTTGGCTACGGGGTTTGTGATATATGGTTATGGCTATCCATCGAGAGCCAATTAGGCCTCTTCTGTGTGGAATCCCATAATGCACTTCTCTCCAGAGCTGCCTCATCCAATCAAACTGGAAACTGAATTTCCAAATAAGAGCTCTATGTTTACTCACACAAGCAGCAGAAAATGACCAATGTTCTTGTCTTCTGTTTGTTTCATATAGACTTCAAACCATTTTCTATGGATCCATTGATTGCCATCTTCTCAGTCCACAAGGCTCATTTCTGCAAGCACATCTGAGACCTGCAAGCAGGTAAGTTTAATTTTTATTGTCGAATCAGAGACTTTTTGAGTTCAGAGCACTTAATCGCACTGCAGCTTTAATCTGCCTTTGTGATTTACAAAAGGGAGGGTGAGAAGAGAGCAGAGGATCTGCTGTTATGCAGAATTAAGCACAGGCTTTTATCCTTTCAAACGCAGGCAACAATTGCAAGACAGTCTGACCTCTTTTCTGATGCTGATTAGCGTGGTATTTGAGCTGACATTAAACATGGTGCTGTAATTATGCTAAAAGGTAACCAAGAGGTAAATGCAGGGAAAAGAGACTTGTGGTTCTCTGATATACTTTGGTCAAGTGAAGCAGTAGTTTACATATATGCAGCAGTTTTCGAGGTGAGAAATTAGCGGTATAGAGTAAGAAATCTCTATCTGAAGTAGCCATTAAGTTTTCCATAAAAGCAGTTTTGTGAGATCTTGTCTTGCCGTGTTATTTCAAAACTTTGCATCAAGTTCAACGGTGCAGTAAATGGCTCAATACCCGGAGCAATTCATTAGCAGTAAATGTGCAGTTATAGCCCGCGTTTTAAAGGAAGATGCTGAAATAATCTAGTTTATGCTGTGCACTTAAAGAAGAAATATGAACTTTAACAAAATGACTGTTAGTTGTGCTGTTTTCTTTTGAGGGGCCCCGTGGCAGTGCTAAGAAATGAAAATCGTAGAATTAAAGAAATAAAAAGTGCTTTAACAGCTTAGTACTTCCTTAGTGGTAGACTTCCCTAGTGTGTGCATATGTATGAAAAATACAGAAAAATAAACAATGCAATTAGCATATTAATAATTTTTATATAATTAGTTAGGATAATTAGCATAGTTGGTATTGTATTGTATGAAAAATATGTTATAATATATTATATTAGGCATCAGCATTAGGAATCCCGCATCTCTGGACTGTTTTAAGAAACTTTTTAAGACTCACATTTTTAGCATTGCTTTTAACTTTATTGATGATTATTTTTGTTAATTTATTATTCTATCTTATGGTTCATATTTTTATTGTTTTGTTGTATCTTTTAATTGTTGTGCTGTTTCTGCTTTTGTCAGTATTTTGTCTTATAGTGCTTTGAGTCTAAGAAAAGTGCATTACAAATAAAATGTATTATTACTATTATTATAAAACTTTATAGAATATTATATAACATTATTAGTATTAATATATATTAAATTATATTAAAAAAATTCATATTAGTGCTGGGAAAAGATTAATCGTGATTAAATCACATTTAAAATAAAAGTTTGTTTTGATATATGTGTGTGTATTATTTATAATTATGTTAATGTGATACACGCATACATAGAAACAAAACTATACTAAACTTGTTTTTGCATACATATTTAAATTGACATATGCTGTATCATTTACATATGTATTTTATATCTAAATATAAATAAACATGTTCTCAAATATATGCATGTATGTGTGTATTTATATATACATAATAAATAGTAAAAACAGTATACACACATATGTTATGCCATAACAAATTTTTATTTTGGATGCAATTAATCACAATTAATTTTTGCCCAGCATTAAGTATTATTAAATAGTAATGTTAAATATTGTTACAGCTGGCTCTTAAGCTGTAACAAAAAGGAGGACCAGACTCAACCATCACGGCCAAATTAACATTTATTTTAACATAACAATGACATAAATAATATAAAGTAAACGAAAAGAAGAGTCAGGACCAAATGGGATGGTCAACGCAGCTTAACCGAGTTCCATGCAAGGCGATCGCTCAGATTCAGAACACCAGTCTCCTACGAGCACACCAAGCAAAGGTTATATCCACATCCCAACGAGCGGCACCTGTGTACCAATCACGTCACCTCCAACTTGTAATTGAAACACATGGGCTGTTTCTCGATATGCGTTCTTCAGCGATCTTGATCCTCGTGTCCTCCTGTAACGTCATCATCAACCACCAAAGTTCAGTTCCAAAACTCAAGACTGCAAGAACAGAGGACGCGTGAAAGTTCATGGATGTGTTCTTGATATTTAGTGGCTAAAGCCGAAGTCACACTAGAGTTTGAGCTTGCGAAATTCTGTCGTACGGCGCTGCGAAAAGGGGCGGGATTAAACAAGATGATTAGACATTAAAAAAGCGAGCGATTGCTCCATGTTTTAAATTTCTGTCCAGAGAGGTCATGTTTTGATCCTGGATTGGTCTCATGCAGTCAAGTGATGCGATTTCACAGGTCAGAGTTCACCAAGTTTGAACTTTGCACCGCAGCAACCTGCGAAATCTGACGCATGACCTTGCGTTTCCGGTCTGACGCATTCGCGTGCGTATGAATGGAAGTCTATGGAGGGAAAAGTCCAGTGTGACCGCAGCTTAATTCGTATGAATTCGTACCATCTAATTCGTACAAATTAGTACGATTTGCTCATCACCCAATGACGGTTGGGGTTAGGTGACGTCTGTAACGACTGATTTGCCACTAAACTGACAAAACTTAAAATACTTACGTTTCCTCGTGAGATCAGGCTGGATGCGTCAATGCAGACTTGAGCACCAAACTCACTCTAGAAGTCCCAGAAGTCACCGCAACTGAATAAAGGAGGAGCGTAGCATTTTGTATAGATTTATTATTAAAATTGAGACATAACACTTATTTATCTCAGGAGTTTCCCTAAATGAATTGATGAAAGTAAACATAAATAAAATAAAATAAAATTAAATAAATAAAATATATTTATTATCTGTTTTTTAGTCCTGTCTCTGTAATTCTGTTGGACTGTAGAAGCTCTGTCACGAAAATAAATTCCTCGTATGTGTGAACATACCTGGCAATAAAGCTCTTTCTGATTCTGATTCTATTATGAAAATCTTAATTAATGCGTTAACACATTAAGGCCCAGTTTAACAAACAGGGCTTAGCTTAAGCCAGGACTAGACCTTAGTTAAATTAGGCTATTTAAGCCACATTTATAAAATCAACCTTATAAAAATACATTACTGGTGTGCACCTGTAGACAAAAAATGACACTGACATATTTTAAGACATCTCACTGTAAGTTATTTTCAGTTGAGACCGCTCAAACATGCAATTTAATCCATGACTAGCCTTAAACCTTGTTTGTGAAACCGGGGGTACGGGTGTTTATTTGCTGAAATTCGTGTTAAAATCTGTTTTATTTATATTGTGCAAAGTATATTTGTAAGGTTTTTGTGCACGTTATATATAATGAAAAGGGGGGGGGGGTCTATAAATCGATGTATGAATGCTGTAATGTTTAAATAATTTTCCGTTAAAAATGCGTGAAGGTCATGTGACCATCAGGAAAAACATGGCATCTCATTTCTCACAGGACGTGATCTGTGTTCTCTCAGTCTCTTGAGTTTGTTTTTCCGAGGTGACCTGGCAAGACCTGTCTTCACAAGAAGGCAAGTTTGTTCTCTGCGTTCTTGGAATTGAGAAACAGCCATGCATTCACCGCCGATAAGCTGGGACACCACACACACAGCCAATAGACTAGAACACCACACACACGCACACCCCATAGGCTGGGATGTTACAATATATTAAATGTTAATTAAAATATTTGTCAAATAAAATTTATAATTTCACAGCAACAATGGTTTGTATAACTTTCATGCATTCTTTATTTTTAAAAGCATGATACTTGACGCTGCAATAACACTACAAAACTGCAATGTCATACTAACCAAATCTAAAACTTGAATGTTAGATACAGTAAAAGCGTATGCATAATGCATGTACTGTAAGTGCTCTAAACTTGAACATCAAAAACTTTTTCTAGTTTGAATAGACCTCACGCTTCAAAACATTATCAGTCCATTTTCCTGAGATGCATAATTTCACTTTGCTTTTGGTGAACAAAGACAGATTTCAAAACATGCATAAATACATACAGCAGGCTGCAAACGAGAGCGAGCTGTGTTGGGCTAATGAATGATGGGCACTTGAAACTGTGAAGAACGATGGTACAGATGTACAGCTGGCAGAGGCAAACACTGATGTGAGTGAACATTAAAGATTCATTCAAACAGCTGTTCCTTATCCAGGACAGCACGATCCTCCACCATGTGCTCTGATTCTGAAGCCGAATAGTACGTTGAAAATTTGACTAAAGCTCAGGCTTTTACACAAACAGCGAACTCGCTGTCTTCAGTGATAGAAGGGTTTTTCTCATACTGAAAAGACCAAATCCATTTGTCGTTACAAACATTAGTACCATTAGTTGTTCACTTTGGGGATCTGGAAATATAAAGTATACATGTCTCCATTAGTATGTCTGTACTCTGTACTGTTTGGCCTTGTTCTGTTTTATACAGTAGTTTAATTATTTTGCCAGGTATTTGTATTGGAAATATTCAATGGCTCCTTAATTATCATTGTGTAATGCTAACAATTCCAAGTGAGTTTCAAGTCGTTGCATTGTTGTAAATGCTCTGGCCTAATGAGCAAAACAGTTGAGAAATTCCTCTAAATTTCACTAAAAATGGTTAAACTGGTTTGGAACAGGCTACATAATTCGCTATCTCCAGAAATGTATATAGGGCTACATTTTTGTTGAGTCCAATTATAAATGCTAATTTGACACACCAGGAGGCTGTTCCATAAATAAAGCTTAGAGAAAAAGCCAGGCTTATTTTGGTAAGTCAGGTTTAATAATGGTGGATTCGGTTTTATAAATCAAATTTACAATAGTTCAAACTCAGTTAGTCTGGCAACTTATGCTGAAAAACTAGCCTAGTTCGGGGCAGTTTTAAGTTCAAGCTTAATCAAAGTAATCTTATCATTCGCCTGCTGTAATTTGATGCCATGTTAATTCACTTAACCTCTTAATAATGATTAAAACTTTATAGTCACTTAATAGTTCACTTGTAGTAAATATATATATATATATATATATATATATATATATATATATATATATATATATATATATATATATCAAACATGTTTAAGAATAGAACGAAAATACATTTAAATGCATACAAGTTATTGCAAATACAAACTACAGCATTTCAACTGAATTTATTTTTTTAGGTTTCTGTTTTTTTTCCTGTTTATTAAAATTTTATATTTTCCCCCAACATGTTAATTTGGGTGTACTAATTTTTGGACTTTGATCTGACTTTATTTTTTGTTAGATTATGTCACAAAGGTATACACAGGAGACCCAAATGCAAGTAAAAACAAGATGATTTATTAAAAGAGTCAAAACTGGTATAGATCTCACCAGATATAATAGGGCAAGGATGCCCACAACAGAATACGATACGCCAACAGTGGTAAAGGTTCGTCCGTGAACCAATGTCGTATAGCAGTCTCTCATGGATATCTCACCAGATATCAAGGGAAGGGAATGGTAGACCTATGGAGCAGCTCTCAAGGAAATCGTCGAGTTTACCCACGGTAAAGTTCATTAGAGAAGCGGATTTGGGGTGTAGTCTCTCACAGATAATGTTGTCTTCAGAGCAGGCAGTAGTAACAACATCAAAGAAATGGAGACGAGCATGAGGTCCAAATGAAGCAGGTTATATCGGAGAGCTTCCACCAATTAGAGCGAGAGAGTCTAACAGAGAGCAGACACAGAAGTGAACAAACAACGGACCAATGACACGAGATACAAAACACTGAACATTTAAAGGCGCGGTAACGCGCTGCAGCTGTGCTAAATGATTAACAGCTGAGATGTATGAGTGGTAACAAGACATGTGACAACCCAGCTGATGAATGTAAACACACACATACACTCACACCACGCGGTAAAAACCCAAACAAACACACCCACTTCCCACACACACACACATGCAAGACGAACAGATAGATCACAACCGTGACAGATTAGTTCCAAATTTTGCTCATATATATATATATGAATTACAAAAAATTAATAAAGAAATTAATATTAAGAAAGCACTTACTGATATAAAGAAGTAGGCTACATTTCTTAAAGAATGACTTTAAAGCATCAAACCCTGAGTGGAATAATTGAAAGATGTATCTGGGCCTAGCAGTAGCCTCACTTTAATATAAAGAAATTTTCCCATGGGTCGCAACACAAGTGTTAAAGGGAAAGCAGCAATTTGCAGCATTTTCTAGAGCAAATTAAAAATCCCGCCGCTTGTGCATGCACGGCTCTTTGTAGCCATTATTTTAAACTTAATGTGCTTACGTAGCACATTTTGAATGTTACAGTGAGCCTGCAATGCATTAAAACTTTTTCTTGCAAGTTAACGTTAATAATGGCCTATATTTTAAAATCTGCAATTTCCTGCCAGCCTTCACTCTTGCTTTGTTGCAAGTCATGCTGTAGTTTTTGATTATTATGTTTAAATTACTATATGTTTGAATTTAAAAAACAAACGCAGCTCACTCGCCGAGAACATAGCTGTCTCTTATTTCAGAGCTCTTTCTTTCATCGTAGTTGCCATGGTAGCATACAATATAATCGATGCGTTTATGTTCGACCTTGAGGTTTTTACAACAATAACATGCACGAGCAGTTATCTAGATTATTTAAACTGAACTCAGATTAGTTAGATCAAATGATCTTCAACTTGCTGTTATGGAACCAATTTAAGCGTGGACGTTTAGTTCGGCTCACTGAAGTCAGGTTTTCGAAAGTTTTAGTTAAAGTAAACATTTTTTTTATTTTGGCGCATTGAATACCATTTGTAACCCCACAGTTTGGCAACAAATGCCATGTTTCAACTGTGGTTTGTGCAAAATAATAATTACTGATTACTTTTATTGCAGTAAAACCATGGTCACTTTTTTTATAAATGATGGTTCTAGTTGAAAACGTTCTAAAGATATTGACACAAATGCTTCTTTATCAGGTTTTATCAATCATACACGTATTATATACCGATCTCTTAAGAACACTAGCTAACAATGGGATTTGAACTACTCTGTGATTTTATTTATAACCAGTCGAATAGCATTCAGCTCTAATGTAGTTACTTTCTTTCAGAGTAGTCTAAGATCACTCTCTATTTCCTTTAAAGTGCTATATGAGGCATTGACTATACAATGAATGAGCAAATAAATGACTTGCCGTCATTCATACTTAAGTTCAATTTCATTAATCTGGTTACAGTACGTTTATGACCTATCACTTACATCTAACACTTAACACATTATTTATAGTTCTCAACTCATTCAAAGCAGCATATTTCTGTGTAGACACAAAATGAGACATTTAGCACGGCATATTACTTCGCATACAATGAAAGCTGCTAATTAAACGCTATTCGTAGAGTGTTGTTATTCACTGAAAGTCTTTCTTTTTGCCCTTTAGAGCAATATAAGAGTGTCTAGATGATGACATTTTCATTTTTGAGTGATCTAGTCTTTTAATTCTCCTTCACTGTAACATTTACCCTCCACAAAAGTACTAAATGACAAATTCAACCATGAGCGTCATCTGAAACAATGCTATCCTTTTGCCAACGTACAAATCTGTGATGGCTTTTATTTCACTTCACAGGATATAATAATAATTTCCAGGATGAAACATTATGTACTTTGTGCCTAGACCTTGGTGAAAGGAAAAGGCTGTTATCTGTCAGCGACACAAAACACGTACCTCCTTTTGCAGAATTTCAGCCACGCGCAAAATAATCAGCCAAACAGGAGAGCTACTCCCGCTGGAAATCACGGTAATAAGCCCACCATCCCCTTTCGAAATAACAGCTGGTTATGTTTTTCTAATGGAGAAGCGCCATCACAAGCCGTCGCTTCTCGTTCATCAGCAGCTGTTAGCTGTGACTGGAGGTATGGAGAGAAATCGGCGTAATATCTGTGTGCTGCATGCAGAAGCAGATCTTCCAGAGGTGTTGAGCTGCATAGAGTAAAGGCCATGACCTGGCAGAAATGATGCTCCTGTCTCGTCACCCTCACACCTGGATGTAGAGACGAGGGCAAGGGGTCCGGGTCGGCTTAATAGTGACAACTCTCATGCTGGTGATTCTGAGGTGATACATGTGATGCACACCATCTGCCGAGAGGTCAGTCTGCCCTGACAGGAACTGTTTGAAACATGAACGTGTGTCTGCATGTGTCAGACCCAGCACTTGCATCCCTCAGGCTAATTTGGAAGTGATGGAAGACAAACAGACATATCCTCTTCTGTGATTTCTCCTCTGTACAATTCAGGCAGTAATGTGTATATAGATATTATTTGTCTTCAGGGAGACAGTTTACATAATTTTTGGACACTACCTGACAAAAGTCTTGTCGTCGATCTCAGTTGTAAGAGCAAAAAATAATAACTTGACTTCTAGTTGATTTGGAAAAGCGGCAGAATTTTCTGATGAATCATCTGTTGAACTGCATCCCAATCATCACAAATACTGCAGAAGACCTATTGTAACCCGCATGAACCCAAGATTCTCCGAAAAATCTGTCAAGTTTGGTGAAGGAAAAATCATGGTTTGGGGTTACATTCAATATAGGGGCATGTACTTCAGCCTCCACATCAAAGTTCCTGAAATCAAAGGTCAAGGTGCTCCTGGATTGGCCAGCCCAGTCACCAAACTTAAACATTATTAAGCATGTCTGGGGTAAGATGACGGAGGAGGCATTAAAGATTAATCCAAAAATGAACTCTTGCAAGAACGCGTTCTTTGCCATTCCAGATGACTTTATTAAGTTATTTGAGTCATTGCAGATATGTATGGATGCAGTCCTCTAAGCTCATGGGAGTCATACACAATATTCATTCTTTTTCCACTGCACCATGACTTTATGTTCTATACTGTACATTATTTCTGTTAAGTGACAAGACTTTGTCTAAGATAAGTCAGACCTTACTGTCCTAATTAAATGATTAGAAATCAAGGCATGATCATATTTTATTTTGGTCAAATAAGCGTAATCTAGAGGCCTTTGCCTTTCATATAAGCCACTTCTAATACCAAATGATCAACTAAAAGTCAAGTTATTATCTGTTGTTCCTAAAAGACTTTTGTCAGGGAGTGTATGTCATGAAAGTGTTGAAGGAAAATTCAAGCAATAATGAAAATTTCTCCTTATGCAGCCTGGTTGAAATTTATTTATTTAACAGACTCGTTTATCCAAAGCAACTTACAAATGAGGATAACATAAACACTTCAAATCATCAGAGAGTAGCAGTATATATAGTAGATGCCATGACAAATCATTAGTTTAGCAGTTGCTTTATTTACAGACTGTATATACTCATACACACATAAACACATACATATATAAACACAGACATTTACAATATACACATGCACACAGAGAGGAAAAAGTGTCTCCTACGGGTGGTTTGTCAAATTTACTCACCTGTATGTAGTGCACTCAGAATTATACAATGGTTTCCCAGAAACGTGGAGTGTTTGTAAGAAAGTGTCTGGTGGATATGGAGAGGGAGGGTTTGTCGAGCCCACTCAGCTGTGTTAAGTACACTCAGAATCACACAATGTTTTCCAGTGTTGATGTTTCCAATGTTTTCCTTTCTTCATTTTGTGGATCACAAATGATGGACAGGAGGTCAGGAGATTGAAACATTAGATTTCAAGCAAGCATTTATACCGTGCTGGAGTGTTTGTTTGCTTTTTCGCACACTGTGACGTGGTGATTTTCTCCTATGCACATACGCATGCACTTAGTTTTGCTGAGCTTGAACTGATGGACTTTTCTTTTCAGATTCGTGAGTTTCTATTTTGCAGTGATTGGTTGGTGTGCTCTGACATCATTCTTGTCCATTATGCAATAGCTCAGGAGTCATAATCATATAATTTCAGCAAAGTGAGTGTCATAACTGAGAAAAATATTTTGTAGTTGGAACATGGCATTAAAGACCGGATTGAATTTAATATGGAAAACATAATTGGCAAAGGATAGACTAATAGTCTTTACAATGGAAAAAATAAATGATGCTCACAATACACATGTTTCAGAACTGTTTCATACCATTTTTGGCAGGGTCTTTTGGGAAGATATTTTGTCAGTAAAATTTATCATTTCCAATATTAGTTTTTTGTAACAATATCAGGATCACAAATATAATAATATAATATTTTACAAAATATTTTAGGCTGTTATTGTCTACAAAAAGTTTTTCATATACAGTATATATATTGACAGTATTGGTATGATACCAGCTATCTGTACCAATATTTGTTATTGGATATCAATAGCGATGTTGGATATCAATACCTCAACATAAGCTCATTCTGAAAACGTAGACCTATATTTGTTTCCGGAGATCGCGAATTAGGTAGCCAGAGCTACGTATGGCTTTTCTTTTTCTGGATTGCTTTTCAAAACACTGTTTTTGGGTTTAGGGAAGGGGGTGGGCAAATCAATCAGTGCTTTTTAAAATACTATTGGTTGGGTTTAGGGAAAGGGCTAGGTGGAGGAATTGGTCGGTTGGTCAGTCAGTTAGTCAGTCGACAGCGGCCTCTTGTGGACTTAGGGCGTACTCACACTATGTTATCCGAACTGTGCCCAGCCCCGTTTCCCGAAAACACTCACATTTTGAGAAATGTGAGTGCTCTGAATCGGGCTCAGGCACGGTTCAATTGTCCGGCCCTGGCCCGGTTGGAATAGGTGTGCCAGAGCGCGGTTCACTTGGGCTTTGGCGCTGTACGCTTGTGTGTGAGTGCAAAACGTGCCTGTGCGCGAAACTGAAAGCGAGACGTGACTTTTAAGAGACTGTTTGATATGGATTAATTAATCATTCGTACTGTTAAATTAATGCAAACTGTCATAGTTTATTAAAGACGCAAACCCCTCACTGCATGACAGCTGCACCTTCAGCAAACCTCCTAATTCCTGCAGCACGAGGACTTTATGATTGTTTATAAGCGTCAACAGTGGCTGATCTGTTAGGCGAAATATTTGACTGCATGTCACCACATATCAAACGACTTAAACAATATAACTAAAGAAATCTCCACTGTGCTGAGCGAGAGCGCTTACTGAACAGCGCATCTTCGATGACGTAAGCGTGCCCAGGCCCGAATGTAATGTGAGTGCGGGCCGTCGGGGGAGACGGGAGGGGGGACAAGTGTGCTTTAGCCCGGTTCAAGGCAACTGTACATAGTGTGAGTACGCCCTTACATGAGAAGAGCAGGCGCGAATGGCACTCGCGAAAGAAATTTGAGATCTGAAAAAGCATACACAGTGGCCTCCGGCGGATTCACGAAAACAAAAAATGCAAAAAAGCATAGCTCCTGGGACGTATTTGGTGCTCTCCAGAACTGTATATAGAGGTACGTAATTGGAATGAGCTTGGGTTGCAATACCTACTGTCCTGACTAAGGTCTACAGACTTTCATAATACAGAATGAACTTTTTCATAATATAGAAACATTCTTTAAAATACAATTTTATCTTATGTTGCACAGAAGAATGAATGTCAAGCAAGTTTGTAACAACATGACAGAGCAAATCTCATTAAAAGCTAAATTATTCTATTACGTATTCTTGCTTTTGGTTATCAAAAATATTGACACAGCGCTTTTTTGTGAGTTTTCTAACGTCCAGTACATAAAATCAACTAAATACCAATTTCATTTTCTTCAGAGTGTTTGAAAGTACAAGGCAACTTGAAAGTACTAGCTAACAGTCGACAATAAAGTTTGCTGTCCTCTTTGGCTAATTGAGGAAACCACAGGGTGTCTGTCTTTGCAATTAAAACTTAGATGAAAGTTAATAAGCAAATTTGCTTTAGAGATTTATCGATGGGGTGTTCGAGTTGAAATCAAGCCAAAGCATCTTTGTGCTCATAAATGTCCAAATTGTTCAGCAATTCAGAAGGTTTAATGTATAATGAAATGCAAAGATCCAAACAGTGCTCCTTCAGCTAAAAACAGGCCAGCACAAAAATCACCCTCCATCCCATTACAGGCCAATTTTAGCACAAACGTCCTAACAAAAGCTTTGTCTGACCTCGTTCCCCTGTTGTTTTGCAGCAAGTTTGACTCAGCTATGCTGATGTCATCGAGTTTCCCTCAAAACAATAAGAAGACAGGAGGAGACAGCGGAGGAAATAAGACAAAGAAATCCCACATGGCGTCATTTCACTTTTCAAACCGATGAGCCCTGCTCGCTGCCCTTTGCTTGGAAAGAGTCAGAGAAGGAGCAAGAGTAATGCAGATCATCTGTCATCACCTGGCAGCTGATCAAAAGATCTCATTGGCAGACAGAACTCGAAAATCCACTGGAGCTTCTTTTTTTCTCACTCAGAGCTGCAGCGGCAGTTTTTCAGACACACACATGCACTGGGTATTGGCTTTAGGCATGTGCATGGGGAGAAGAGAGAGAGGCGTGAAATGGCACTAGCATTCCTTGGAAAATTAAAAGCGAAAAGAAAGTGATGTTGAGACACACTTATGTTTCGAGACATCAGGGAATATGGTTTGTGGCATGCTGAATGTAGATCCCTGAGCAGGGGATTTGGGCAGAATGTAAGCGGGGTACAAGGGTATGGAGAAAAAAGGAGAGAAAATCAAATTCTTCAGAAGAGTGAGAGAGAGTCTCTTGTACTTTGTTACAAAAGCTGCACCCTAAGGCTTGTTGGTGTGCTGGTGGGGAGAAAGCAGGTCCCTGTGTTGTGTTGTTGTGCTGTGCTGCTGTGCTTTCACTCCTTTTATGCTATTGTTATGCATTTATTTTCAATTTTCTGATGAGAATTGCTTAAGCATTTTGCCAGGTCACAATTAAAAGTGTGTTTCACAGCTCAGTGAATCTTTTTACAAGCAGGTATTTAACATAATTGCCAATTCAAAAATGAGCTCTGGCATTCATAAATGTTTGATTTTAAGAATTAATGCTGTGGCGCATACTCAAATATTGTAGAAGTGTGCTGCTGTTACAGTAATCTGTTTCTGTGTGCATGCACAGAAATTCCCAGTGTACAGTGTGTACATATTTTTGAATATAGAATGAGATGAAATCCTGTAGGAATTCTTTCCCAAGAAATAATAATTCTGGTATGTTATTCCAAACCAAAATGGGATAAAAATAAAACCTTTGCATCAGGCCAAAAAAACTGCTATAATATCCATGTGGATCTAGATGTATTGTAATCTTTTTGTTTCAAATGTTTGCGCTACAGCGGCGCGGTGGCGCAGTGGGTAGTGCTGTTGCCTCACAGCAAGCTGGTCGCTGGTTCGAGTCTCGGATGGGTCAGTTGGCATGAATGAATGAATGAATGTTCGCACTATAGAATAAAGAGAGAAAAGCTTTTATCAATCCATAATTTAATATCCATATGGATCTAGTTGTATTGTAAGCTTTACAAAGGCCTTTATTAAATAATTGCTTTGACAGTGAATGTTTTTTGTTATAATAAAAAAAGAAAAGCTTTTATCAAGCAATTCTCTTTTTTTCTTTTAGTTACAAGATTTGGTCTCACAGTTCTCAAGATTTTCAATTAATATCACAATTCTGACATTTTTTATTACAAAAGTACAAGGTATCTTGCAGTTTTTAGTTAGAAACAAAAAAAAAATTGAAAATAAAGCCACATCCGTGAGGTCCCCATATAAACTAGCAATTCAGAGAAAAAAGCTTTTAATAAAAAATACAAATAAACTTTTTTGGTAACACTTTATTTTGATGATCCATTTGATGATACTGCTCCTTCAACAGACATTTAACTGACTATAAGAAACTTAGCTAGTACATGTGAACTTACAGTACCCTAACCACAACCTAACAGTCTACTTATAATCTAATGAGAATTAGTTGGCATGTAGATGCAATGTAACTTAACTTCAACAAACGGACCATCAAAATAAATTTGATGTTTTTTTTAATGAATTTATTTCAATGACAAATGTCGTGACGCAGTACTACAAGTCGAGATCGGATTTGTGTAATACAACCATGCAGATCTTTTTGTTTGCGCTAGGATTTTCTCTGTTCGTGCACAAAACTTCTTGCACGCCCTCAAATATACGCTGCTCAAGTGCAATTTAGCGCGTTTACGTAGTGAATTTGTCTCCAACCTTTATTACATTTGCTAGGAATATTTATGAACGTCTCCAATAGATCTACAGTGCGGCATTAATGTGTCCTGAGGTAAAGTGAAACGGCTATAAACTCCAGCAAGATAAAGTATTTGTTTGTTGTATGCAGAGCCATAGACCTTTATCTAAAAATAAAGTATAATTATGGAAACTGTGTTCATCCTAACTGAAAGCTATACGTCGTGTTTGCTGGCCTCACGCATCACGCACCTGTCAGTCAGTCAGTCAGTCAGTCAGCATGTACTACATCTACTACGGTTACAGAAAAGTTTGCGCTGTTATAATTCACTTCCCTTTTAATAAATTTTTGGTGCGATTATAACCCACTGTTTAAAAAAAAACGACAATGTTTTAAATAAGAAGCTGTAATGTAGCCGTGGCGGGATGAAAAACTGCAAAAAAAAGTAGCTCCTGGGATGTATTTTGCTCTCTCCAGAAATGTATATAGGTATACGTAATCAGAATGAGCCTGGGTTGTAAAATACTTATGTTTTAAAAATATGTTCTACACAACACGATGGCAAAGAATAAGTGATAGCAAATAATGCGTCAGAAAACAAATCATGACATTTTTGGTATAATTGTTTCATTATCTCATTTTAGCACAGGTAAAATTTCCCTTCCATTTTGTTTTAAGTATATTTACTTAAAGCATTTCCCCACTCAAATCAAGAAGAATCTGAGAAGAGATGCTGTTTGAAGTCATTTGCCCTGACCTAACACTGACATTCAAATCTGTATGCTAGAAAAAGCAAACACCTGACCAGTAAGTATGTCTCGTATGAAGCGCCTGCACCCTGTCTCACCTCTATCTGCAAAAGTAATTATGGCAAAACACCGAGCGAATGCACGCTGGATTGAAGTGAAGGCAGCCAATAAAGGTCATGAAAATAAACACATCTCTCTTGTTATTGAGGAGAGGGTACAGTTTGCAATGGAGTGCTGATGCTCAAGGCCAGGATTTCTCCTTTACCTCAACGGTTCTCTGGCAGATGCTGTTCCTCTACTCAAAACTCTCAAATTCCCCTGAGGTGAAGCATGACATGAGGACAGAGACAGAGCTTCAGCAAGGATCACGGGGTGAGAGGAAGGTTGCTGAGACTTTGTGGAAAGAGCATGGAAGCAAGTGACGGGTGAGAAATAAGAGAGGACGAAAGTGTGAGTGTGTTTGTGTGTGTGTTAAAGGTGAGAAATGAGACAAACTGTCAGGTTTGGTGGAGGAAAAGCTGTGTGGGTATACTGTATGCAGCAGTACAAATAAAAATATCAATATAAAGCCCTGAAAGTTTTAATAATGAACGGCTAATCAGATTAATGATTTAATTTAGATATGCGAATATTGAGCTTTCTGGAAGGTGTTTGAACACCTCTGTAGGATCATTGCAGGTCTAAAGAATTTTATTATTATTTTGTAAATGTCATGAAACCATCCGCTTGTTAAGTGTGACGTCATATAAAGCAGCTTCCTTGTCCAAGCGCTCTATCAAACTGTATGGGGTGACTCAATAAATGGTAATAATAAACGTTTACCAAGAGCTGTAATACTTTTGAAAATCACCTTCGCAATATATATAACCATGCCTAATATCCGATGGCCAGAAAGTGATAATTGTTTTATAAATTGTTAAAATTTTGGTGTTTGGGATGCAGCAAGTCCAGAGATTGTTGTGTACACCATAATTTTATATAAAATTCAATTTAATGTGTGATATGACTAAAAAAGTGGCCATAAACAAATATTTTCTCAGTTCTAATGAGTAGTGGCTTGGACCCGAAACAGTTCCATACGTCACCAATACGTCACGACTTAACAAGCGGTTTAGTACTGTGGTTTTAAACTTGCGGCCATTAGTAAATTTTCAAAAGAACTGTTAGAAAAAGTTTAATTTTAACTGATAAATTGACATAAAAATAAAGTTGTACATCATGAAAATTGGCATATTATAATATTAATATTATAATATGAAGAGTTAAAGGTGCAGTATGTAAGTTTGACACCCAGTGGTTGAACTAGGTATTGCATTCCTGGATCAAAACAAACGCAAGCGCAGGTTGCCAGATTGAGGACCAAGCGACTAAAGGCTGATTTAAGGCTGATTTAATTCATGTTCTATATAAAAGCAAAGGCACGCAATAGAAGGAATAATTTTCATATTAAAAGGAGTTTTTGTTCTAGCTAACACCTCGAATGTATATATTAGAAATGGTTTCTATTTCTTGTGACTGAACAACAGAAAACTGACAATGATCACCTCAGGTACACCTCATGTGCTTTATTCGGTGTTAAAGGCTAAAAATGTGAGTTTGAATGCCATTTCACGTGACATTCATTGCCATACTACTGAAAGCAGCAGCAGATAGTTCACCTCGGATCTTAAAAATAAAGCGTTTGAAACTTCAGAACTGTGACTCAAAAAGTTCACTTGGCATGTTTCTTAAATGTCTGCAAACATATTAAGGTATTTTTATGCTTTAGAAGAGTCAAAAACTAACATACAACACCTTTAAGATGCAAAATTACTATTTTATGTTCTGTTATTTCACTTTAAAAGCAATGAAAAGAACTTATTAATCATCATAAATGTGAAATTACTGAATCTACAATTCACAAAGAAGCCTGCTAAATCCTTTTCATTTCATTTCATTTTAGAAGAAAATTTCAGATGGCATTTAGAGTCTTTTGGATCTAAACTTTTTATATGTTCAATATCTGTTGATTCATCAAAGAATATATTTCTGAAAACTTCTGGATTCAACCAAATTTTGGATATTTTTTTATGGCCAAACATACATATATTCAAAAATATATAGTATGCTGTCTTTTTTTTTACTAGTTGCTCAATATTTTTCACATTAATGAGTACTTATAAAGCACATACTAATGTATTAATGTATCTTTTTATTCTTTCCCATACCTGAACTAAACCACTACAAAACCTACCATATTACAGTTTAATGAGAATTATTGAGGCAAAAGTCATAGTTCACAATATGATTACGCATTTACAACAACTAGAATGTCAATAAATGGTAACAGAATTTTACATTTTGGTTAAACTACTTCTTTAATCTTTATTTTGATAACTCACATTGTTAATCTTAAGGTGATTAGTTAATCCATGCAATTCAGTCCACTGAAAATACTGTTTGTTTTTTCATCAAAATCTGTCTATTAGCTTTTGTTCTGAAATGCCAGTTCTTCATGATGACATCGGTTTGATGGATTTGGGCCAGATATACTTAGCCACACCCCTCTAACCGTTAGTTTGCTGTGAGTGAAAGATGAGAGTAAATCTAACAGAAAAATAAAACCTAGCCCCCTGCTCAATATTCCATTTAAGTTGGAAATACATCATCATACTTGTATAAGATTCTTGCAGCAACTTCCAATTTAAGCGGACTTTAAGTGCTTGAATAAAATTGCTTGTTGTCAGCTGCTTTTTGAAAGTTGTGATGATCTTTGCAGCTTGGATGGAGTTTGGCAGCTTCATGCTTGGAACAGAGAAGGTGAAAGTTTTGGAAAGTAACTTAGTGCCTTGTTGTGAAGCATCAGCAGGAAGCCACTCATTCACTGACTGAGTGGCAGTCCTGAAAGCTCACGTCAAAGCCTTAAATATCCATCTGGCAGCCACTGAGAGCCAGTGGAAGAAAATCAGGACTGACCGCTTGAGGTGTAACGTGTCATAACATATTACTTTTATAACATATACTGTATATTATGACATTTTTACATGGATAAAAGCAGCCAAATTGACCATATGATTACATTTCTTGAGCCATATATTTGAATTTTATAGAATTGTATTTTATTTGGCTTGTTTTGCAGTGAGCTGTAGCATAATTATAGCAATAGAAAAAATGTAAAGACCCCTTAAAATAATTTATTTATTTAAATTTGCTTGTCATGATGACCAGTGATCTAATCCTTGCAGATTGCTGTAGACATACACATCTTTCACTGAACTGGACTACAAATACCATCATGCATCTCACACACACCAGTTCCGGGTTTTTTGATTTCTAAACTTAAAAAATAAAAACATTAGCATTGTGTTGACTCAACATTATATAAACATGTCTAAAAACATGCAATTTTTGCCATTTTATGCAAACAATGTTTTTAAAAAACATTTATAAATTTGGAAGAAATCTCGTAAGTAGTAAAACATTTCAAATTGTAAATCCACAGAAACTGAAAAATTTTAAGCAGTCTTTAGTTTTTCCATAGCTGCATATATTATATAATAGTATAATTATAGTTAAAAGTATATAGTTGTGTATTCTGAAAAACATATGAGTAATGTACTCATTATATAACCCCATTAAAATGTATCTGTGATGAAAGTTCACAAATGTCTCTAAATCACATTCTACAAACCTTTATTAGCCTGTCATAAAGCATTATTGCTCATTATGTTGATCATTTTAGCAGTGGATTTTGGTCTTGGTACAGACTCAGTCGCAGTGAGTCTGTCTGTATTCTGACCTCTGGCATCTTCTGGATGTTGACCTCCAGAGTGTGAGGATTGACCGGGCCGACTGCCCAAAACCATGCGGCTGCCGGCTGGCCCTTGCCCAAGCAGACTCGATCCAGAGGATTATCCCCCCCAGCTCCAGAGACGGCCAGCCCTTCAGACGCACTGACTGGAAAAAAAACAGCCTTTTCTTGCTGTGGGCCAGTCTTGGGGGATTGATTGTTTAAATGAAGTGTTCCCAGGGGTGAGCCTTTGGAAAAGTAGGGCTCACGGACTGATGGAAGACACAAATTTAGCCAACTGCTTAAAATGTGAGTGAACCAGAAGTTCTTACTGACTTTACTTGAGTATTGTGACATATTTCCAACTCAAATGGAATATTGAATAGCTGCGTTTTATTTTAGACATCCACTTCAAGGTCTAAAAGGAGTGTTTAAGGTTTAAGGAGGTCACATTTTCTGTGGATTAACTTGCAGGCTTAATTGTTCATACCCAGAATTGACATGTACTCTCCAATACAATAGTATGTCATTTTCTGAAAATAAACCAATAGTAGTGTTTAATAAATGTGTGACATAGCATCACCCTTTAGTAGTACACAAATCATTTTGTTTGATCCCTGCAACATGCGGACACACTAATAAATACAGTATGTACTTTCAAATTATGTTTCAGTCTACTTTTTGCCAAATGTAAAAATACATTTGTTTGGGAACGGCAGTCAAACAATAAATAATTTTTGTCAGAACAAATGCAAATTGACACTATTAATCATTATTAATAATTTTTTATTATGCCAGTTAGAGAGGTACATTTTTTTTAAGGTGCTGTAGGTGATTGTCTTCAATTTTTTTTTTATTTTAACATTGTCAACATTTTTTTTGTTGTGCTTGTTAAAAGTCTCTTTACAGTGCAATAGTAATGATTAAAGTAAATGATCTAAATATATTTTTATGTATTTTTATATTCTGGGTAAGCCATAAGACTAAAAAATGTTCTCCAATAAAAATTTTTAGGGCCGACAATTGGCAAAATTCTGATAAGTAGCCCAAACTGTCAGTCAACAAATGTAGATTTGTACATCTGCACATCCTGTTCACGCAGACAGATCTGCCGTTTGCGCATGCACGTGGACACGAGAGTGATAGCGCTAAAAACAAATGCTGAATCAAAACTTTTTCAAATTCTAAACTAATATTTGAGTAACTTTTGAAGCATTTCTTTTAGACAGGTAATGTTATGTTTTAAAAATATTTTAGTCACACAAAGCTTATGTAGACAAACAAATAAATAAATAAATAAAATTTGGACCCCCTTGAAAATGAGATGTTCTTAAGTGCCTATCCTGTCAATAAATAAATTTTAATTCCTTTGCCACCTGAAAATGCAAAAATACATAATTTTAAGCAGTTACATTAGTCATAGTGATGCACAGGTCGTCTCATAACACGTGGACCCACCCTTTTTGCGGAGTGGGTCATTAAAACAACATTTTAAAAAGTCCATGTATGTTGCGTGCAATTCTCTATAGCATTAGGGGTCTCAAACTCAATTCCTGGAGAGCCGCAGCTCTGCACAGTTTTGCTCCAACCCCAATCAAACACAGCTGATCCAACTAATCAAGGTGTTCAAGACTTTTAGAGACTATCAAGCAGGTGTGATTTGGTGCCAAAATCCCTGCCAATTGGTAGGAGTTTTTCTTGCCGCTGGCTTGAGTGGTTCGGGATCTATGGAGCTGTGCGTCGATGGAATTGTTCTTCTGTGTTTGGACTCTCAGTAGTGATCATTAAACCACACTGAACTGAGCTAAACTGAACTGAACTTAAACACTGAAAACTGTACTGACACGGTTTCAATTTACGATAATCTTTTATAAGAAGCTGCTTTGACACAATCTACATTGTAAAATCGCTATAGAAATAAAGGTGATTTGAATTGAATTTTGTTGTTATGAATGGGTTATATGCACAGAAGTGTTGTTCAGCCACTGAAATCTTCCAGTGAAAGATTGATTTGACTATTTTCAGTTTCATAAGACAGTGGTTTCCAACCTTTTTTTTTACCTGAGGCCCCCTTTTCCCCTGGAAAATATTATAAGGCCCCCCTCCACATTTAATTTATTATCGCTCATATAAGTTTGCAGTAAGAAAGAAAAAAATGCTGTTTTCAAACAAATGGTATGTTTATTACTATATCTAGATATGTTTATGCACAAATAATAGCCTACTGTACAATTTAAAAGCAAAACATCAGTAGGCCATTTGTAACTAAAAAACGTAAGCCTTTGGTGCCTTGTGGTCAAGAACTGCTCTGGGCTTGTCGGGGTATTGGGGAGGAGTTGTCTGCAAATGTCTTATTTATTTGGATGGCCTCATGCATTCGTTAGCAAGAACTTTGGCGCAGATAATGTACTGTGGCTGAGTCAGGGACTCTTTACCTCGGGAAAATGGAATAAAACCATAGTTCATGTAACTATCTTGGTATTTCCTGCATTTCGTGTTTCCAGTATTGCTAGTGCTGCAACTCGAAATGTTTGGAGCTTCCTCACTTGGGTCCAGTATGTTTGGGTCATTACTATTAGCTGCTGGAAGCGAATCGGAGAGACTCTGTCTTTTTTGTGGAGGACAATTCACAAATTTGTCCTTTTTTTGACTAGTCAGAAGATGAACTGAACTAAGGCAACATGATTGTTTCTAGATTATATCTATTATATCGTGCTAGATATAATAGTTTTTCGCTCGGGATTGTATCATTATAAAGTACTATAAAGTTTTCTATCTGGTGAATGACATGATCTAGTGGGTCTCTGTCATCATTAATGTGCGCGTTCGTGATTTCAGGAGGCGTGGTTTTGGACGGCAGGGGAGGGATTTTGTTTTTAAAGATATTATCATTTTGGCAGATCACCTACTGCACCTTAAAGTGTAGTGTAGATAGGAAATAGTGTCAATTTTAATGTAATAAAGACTTTAAGAAGGGTTGTTAAAAGTGAAGATCCTGGAATACATCAGTTATAGCTTTCCACAAAACAATACAGAGATAGTTTGTCCAAAAATGGAAATCCTGTCATCAATTATTTACTTTCATGTGATTTCAAACCTTTCTTTATTCTGAGAACACAAAAGAAGATATTTTTATATGTCAGTGTTGTTTTGGAGCCCTCTGACTTTAAATTTGTGAACAGTTTAAATATTCTTCAAAATGTGTCTGTTGTGCTCTGCAAAAGAAAGTCGAGCAGATTTGGAATCAAACAGGGGTGAGTACGCGACGACAGAGAGATCATTTCAGGCTAAACTGTTCTTTTAAAGATGCTCTCGAAATTTAGTTTGAATAAATCCCAGTATTATTCATGCAGAGAAAGGTTTGCTTGTCAAGAGTGATTTACTCGCATTTAGAATAAAAAACTAACAACATTTTAATTGGTTTTAGACAAAATACGAACATTTAACTTATTTTACATGCACATAGTTCTGCAGAAAGGTAAAAACGAGGCCTTCCAGAAAGTATTAACTTGAGAATCCTTAGGGGTTTTTTAATGAGCTACCCGGACCACACTAAAACACGACAGCCTATCAATCTATAAATTATATCAATTACAGCCTCAAAATTTGCATTTCAAAATCTGTTTTCAATAGCACATTTAGAATCTTCCTCAGATGTGCAAAGCAGCTGATGCTAATAGATTCTGAAGTATATCTAATTAAGATAATGAGCGCTTTGATGTCCCATGTCAGAAAGTACAACTCCACGGCTGAGCAACTACATACATAAAAAAAAAGGCAGCCAGTCCATCTCCACATAAAAACAAGTCCTTGAGGCTCTATTCCCCTACCTTCGAGTACTTTTCTTCAGGGAAATAGAGAAAGGTTTGTTTCTGAGAAAGAGGTCATGTCTACAGCTCCTCTCCATATTCATTTGACCTCTCTTTCTGTATGGCCGACTGGGAGAAAGAGGCTACTGTACAATGAATATGCAACAGCTTTTTCACACGTGCTGCACTGTCCTTCATGGATGATCAACAACCGGACATAAGCAGCAGAAATTCATTTACATTTGTATTGGCAAGAGATTTCTCCAATTTAATCACCTTATTTTCTCATTTGTAGCTTTTCTTAAAGTCAGCCTACTCTTCACTGTTTTTTTCCTTCTTCTCCAAGCTGCCCAATTTCCATTTAAATTGAATAGGACACACATCTTAATGTGACAGATTTATTTTTTTTTTTTAAATGGCCATGATGGCTTGGACAAATCTCGGCATCATTGGGGGCTCAGGAAATGCTGGCACCACACTTTTTCTCTTTGCTTTGTAATCCTGGCGGGTTAATGTGTTTTTAGTGAGCTGAATTGGAATTCTATGTAATGACATATTTGCTTGAAAGTGCCTAAGAACGCTCTGGTTACTAAAGTAACCCTCGTTCCCCGAGGGGGGGAACGGAAATATGCTATGTGGAAACTTCCACTATGGGGATTTCATTCAGAAAGCCAATCATCTGAAAGAGTATGTAAACGGGCCAATGAAATGCCAATGAGTTGGCAGCTTCAGCTTGCGCACCTGATGCTCGTTGCAATTAACTTGCTATAAGAGTACATGTGCGAGCAAAGCCAAAGCATCATTTTTTTAGCGGAAGAGACTTTCACCTCAACAGCTAAGGGGCAATCATTATGGCGAAGGAACATAGCATTTCCGTTCCCCCCCTCGGGGAACGAGGGTTACTTTAGTAACCAGAGCGTTCCCCTTCGGAAGGGGAACTTCAATGCTATGTGGAAACTTCCACTATGGGGAAATGTTTGGAAAACGCCATAATGATTGAACCTTACCTTCGCCCCCGATGAGAGGTTTGCCAGGCAAAGAGCGTGAGCGCACCTGCGTCACCAGAGGCGCGGTCTTCCAACGTGTTCCCTGGCCCTTACTTATCCCACTTCAACAAAAGATTTACGGATTTAGATATATTTTTCGGGAGCCGCAAATGCGTCTAGAATAATTTCTAGGAATTTAATACGACAGTACGTTGGGAATGCGTGCAGTCCCGATAGGGAGGACGCTGCGGAGGCCACCTGCTACCCAAGTGGGGAGACTGGGGCAAATAGCATATGAACTAACCCTGAGAAGGGGGAGTAAGCATATGAAAATTAGATGGTTAGCGGTGAGGGAAGACACGGGTCCGCCTGTGAGGGGGGACTGCACCGTGGCAGTATAAGCATATGGGATCGCCTAGTGGGGATCGCACATAGCAGGCACCTTTACCCAGAACGCGGGCTGACCATCGGGCAGACCAGCAACGTAACGGGCCAGTGCCTGACTCCTCCGCTGAGTCAGGTGCTGGGGGCCTCGGAGGAATATCTGCAGGGTTCGCCAGCGGGGAACTTTTCTGACAGAGCGAAAAAGCGCACGTATCTCTGGGTTAGAGAGAATGGCGCAGCAAGCGTTTTACAACACCTAACCGAATTTCTTATTCACCGCGTGAGAAAATCGGCTCCCCTCAAGATTAATAAATCTTCTAATAGGTGTCGCCCAGCCCGCAGCTCTACAGTGTCTGTTAGAGAGGCGCCGCGTGCTAACGCCCAAAAGGATGCGCGCTTCGAGGAGCGCTCTTACTCTTGGGGGACGTGGCTCGCCCTGGCTCAGATGAGCGAGGGAGATGGCATTCAGAGTTCAGTGGGTATGTTCCAACCTCTGTTTGGATACGGCACTTCCCGTCTGCCGATCACCATAACAGATAAAGAGCTGAGTACGGTCCGTGTAATAGCAAAGTGCGAAGGACCAAATAGGGGCTGGGTCTGCCTCCTCCGTGGGCAGCGCTTGCAGGTTCACTACGTGGCTGAAAAAACGCTGTAGGAACCTAGGGCACCTAGGTGGGCCGGGGTCTCAGGTAAACGTGAGAGTGGGCCGACCCAAAACGTTGGCACATTTCGCTGACCGAAAATGCCTCCAGATACCCACCCATTTGGCCGATGCAAACGCGACCAGCAGAGCTGTCTACCTGGACAGAAATCTTAAAGATACTGAGTCGAGTGATCGAGCAGACCTCTCCTAAGAGAGATCTTCAAGTGGGTATGAGAGGGAAACAGGAAAATTAATATTCATGTCTCGCGCCTCTGGGAACTGGATGATGAGACGATACTTCCCAGCGCGCCGCCATCGCCGCATCCTTAGAGCGGGGATGATCGTAACGCCAACCCCTCAGAGCGGAGGGGACAGCCTTAGCTCCAGTCAACTGAAGGAGGATAGCATCACTCTGATCTGGCATGTTCAGGGTTCCTTCTCGGGGAAAAAGGTAACCACACAGCGAATAGACTCCACTTCAGGCGTGGGCATGCCTCGTAGAGGGTGCTCAGCCTGAGTGACAGTGTTAACCACCTAATCGGTAAGTCACCTAAGTCCTCCGCGCTCCATCTATGAACCGTACGTGAAGCATAGATCTGGGCGCGGGTGCCAAACGGTGCCTGTCCCCTGTTCCCAGGGGATGTGCCAGGGAGGGGCCATCACGAGGAGAGAGTTGAAAGCAGGTCCGATTGGGCCAGAGAGGCGCAATACGAGAGCTGTTCCTCGACCTCCCTGACTTTACACAGTATCTGTGCGAGTAGGCTCACTGGAGAAATGCGTATTACGCACGCCCCGAGGCCAGCTGTGTAGCCAGTGGACTTTGCAGGGTTCGCCAAGTGGGGAACTCAAGCGAGAGCGCACGAATCTCTGAGTTAGAGAGAGAAAGGCGCAGCACCGAACAGCTGGACAGTCGGGGGTGGAGTCTCCATTTTCCCAGGCGAAACTGCCGTGAGAGCGAATGGGCTGCACGGTTGAGCTCGGTGGGGGAAAAAATGGAATGCAGCGATTGCGCCGCGTATGACTCCGGGGGAGCAGACGGCGAGCGAGCTGAGACATGCTGCGAGAGCGGATACCCCCACACGGTTGATATACGCCCCCGCTGCCGTACTGTTCGTCCTGACCAGTACGTGTTGTCGCTCCAGCACCGGTAAAAAAACGGCGGAGAGCGAGAAAACACTGCCAACAGCTCTAGGCGATTGATATGCCAATGCAACTGGGTTTTTTTCAGCTGCATGCCCGCAACACACGGCGCCCCAGCCAGTGCTGGAAGCATCTGTCAAAACGACAATATGTCTGGACGCCTGTCCTAGAGGCACTCAGGCCTGTAGGAACGAGGGGTCGTTCCAGGGGCTGAGGGCGCGGCGACACAGCGCAGTGACAGTCACTCGGTGTGTGTCCGCGTGCCATGCGCGTCTGGGGACTCGATCGTGAAGCCAGTGCCGAAGTGGTCTCATATGGAGTTATCCGAGCGCATACAGCGGCTGCGGATGTCATATGCTCCAGGAGCCTCTGAAAGATTTCAGTGGAACCACTATTTTGCTGTCGAACTCTCACAGACAGTTCAGCATTAGCCGAGCGCGCTCTCCGGAGAGGCGCGCTGTCATGGTGACCGAGTCCAGCTCCAACCCGAGAAAAGAGATCCTCTGCACGGGGGCGAGTTTGCTCTTTTCTCGGTTGACCTGAAACCCCAATAGGTGGAGGTGCTGGAGCACCTTGTCTCTGTACATAGTCAATTACTCCCGCGAGAGGGCTAAAACAGCCAGTCGCCGAGATAATTGAGTATGCGGATGCCCGCGAGCCGAAGGGGCGCTAGGGCACCCTCCGCGAGCTTGGTGAAGACCCGCGGATACAGAGAGAGCCCGAAGGGGGGGACTTGTACTGTCAGGCTCGCTCGACGCAGACCGCAGAAAAGTGACGGTGGCGTGGAGTATGGAGACATGAAGTACGCGTCCTTCAGGTCTATGCTGCAGACCAATCCCGAGGACGAACGCACAGGAGGATGCGCTTCTGCATAAGCATTTTGAACGCCAGCTTGTGCAGACAGCGGTTCAAAACGCGCAGATCTAGGACTGGCCGTAACCCACCGCTCTTTTGGGTACGATGAAGTACAGGCGTAAACCCGCTCTCCATCTCGGCTGGAGGGATCGGTTAGATTGCATCCTTCGCCAGGAGGACAGCAACCTTCTCTCACAAGACAGGGGCGGGCACAGGGCTGACCCTGGTGACGTACACCCCGTGAACTTGGGAGGCCGTTTCGCGAATCGAATCGCGTAGCCGAGTCTGATCGTGCGTATGAGCCACCGCAAAGGGCTGGGCTGCGCTAACCAGGCAGGCAGAGCCCTCGCTAATGACTGCATCGCTACAATCGCTGACGTACCAGCAGTGGGGCAGCGCGGACTGGGAGTGCTGATCCGAGGAGCGCTGGGGTCCCGCGGAAGAGCTGGAGGTGAGAGATTTACTCACCTTGCACTCAGACTCCAGAGGAGAGGGCTGGAGGTGTGAGAGAAAGGAGACCGTCCTCCCAGACCCCGTGAGCCACTGGCGAAGTGCGCCGATCCTGCGAGCTGGAAGGCTTTTCATCGCGTCCGAGACTGGCAGTATTCGGGCTGTCACATCCAGGGAAGGGAAAGATGCTCTCTCTCTGAGGAGCCCGGCCCCCCACCGGGGAGAGAGCAAGTTCCCTCTTCTCCAGATGGCCGTCTCAAGAGCGCTTCGCGGTCCGTTATCCGGACTTAACGGCGCCCTGGGACGGGGAGCGCTGGTTGCCTGCGAGGTGCTCGGCGCTGCCGCTGGCCGGAGGCGCAGGCGGGGGCGGAGCAGCACTCGAAGACGGGCGCTCTCGGCGACAAGCAGTGGATGTGGATGGTTCGGCGGGAGGGGAGCGGTCTTACATCCCCGCCGAAGGATGCCCATCGTATCCGACTGCACCGCCGTGAATTCCTGGGTGAATTCACCAACGGTGTCGCCGAACGGGCCAGACTGGTATATGGGGGAGTCAAGAAAGTGAACTTTGTCGACTCCGCCATATTTTTGCCAGGTTTAGCCCGAGGGGGCGCTCCTGGACCTCTAACGTGGCCATCGTCTTTCCCGGGGCACACGCAGCGGACTTGAGGTCCGTGGAGCTCAGTCGGGTGCGGTGCGGGGCTTGTAACAAGCCTGGGTCAGAACCACCCTCGTGCAGCTGGGCCAGCGCGCGCGCATGGACCCTGGCGTGCAGGGTGGAAGCAGTCTGGCCCGCGGCTGTGTGGGCTCTGGCTCGGGAGGCAGAAAACCAACACGCCTTGGACGGGAGATGAGGCTAATTCCAGCAGAAGGAAGCACCACGCGGGCCCGTGATGGCACTCTTAATCTGGGGAATCGACTCGTACTCCCTGGCTGCTCCACCATCAAGAGTGGTGAGGTGGAGGCGCACGCAGATCAGGCAGAGAAAGGTGCCCTCAAGACTGCGTGAGCCCACTGTGCACTTCCGGGAAGAGAGGGATGGGAGGCTAGAAGGTATTGCCTTTTAATCCTCCACATACACCCATCTAGTCGGTCCGGCCGCGGGGCTGGGGGATAAACCATCTCCAGACCCACGACTGAAACAGCCCGGGAAAGCACGGTTATCATGTCTGTTTCAAGATCGGCCGCCGCCGCGCTCGCTCCCGATGGGAGGGAACGGAGGGGGGGGGATCCTTCATCAGACCATGACAGCCCAACCTCCGATGCAGCGGTGGACATCTGAGCCTCGGTGTCATCAAGTGAGAGGGCGACCATCCGAGGATGGAGCGCTTATCTCGTGCCCATCATCCGAGGACAGGAAACCACCGCATCCAGAAACGCACAGTCGGAGCGACGTCTTGAAAAAGACGCGCTGCACGACCGTGTTGCTCTTTTAGGAAATTCGCAACAATACATACCGCTCTGGAGGACCGGACCCAAAGGACGCCAGGCAAGGGAGAAACCCAGCTCGACCATCTGCCGCTGCGTGTCACACACTCTGGACCGGGAGATCGCTCTCGTTCACTCTCTGTCTAAAACTCAGCTGGAGGAACCCTCGTCGACTCTCTCAGAAGGCTGTTGAAGTCTCTGAAGTGAAAATGATGCTTTGGCTTTGCTCGCACATGTACTCTTATAGCAAGTTAATTGCAACGAGCATCAGGTGCGCAAGCTGAAGCTGCCAACTCATTGGCATTTCATTGGCCCGTTTACATACTCTTTCAGATGATTGGCTTTCTGAATGAAATCCCCATAGTGGAAGTTTCCACATAGCATTGAAGTTCCCCTTCCGAAGGGGAACTCAAGTGTGGCAGTTTTAACTGTCATGTGCAACATTACTGTTAAAGCTGAAGTGTGTAAATTCTGCACCACTAGCAGAGCCAAGCATAAATAATGACTGTTTCCGAGCAGGTTTCGCTCTTGTTTGCTATTGGTCAAGCCAAACAAATAATCCTGCCTCAGACACACAATTGGTTGAGTCACTGTTGCTATGTTGCAATGTTGCTACTCTTTTAAAAGTTACACTTATTGTCTGCAAGTTAAACTCGTGAAGAATTAAGTATTTAAGAGAAATTAGACACTTTAGCTTTGAGAAATGACTACATTTTTGAAAAAAGACTGCAAAGTTGCATACACAGTAGTGCTCACAATAGAAAGCCTGAAATACCTTAGACACCTTGATCTTTAATGTAACTTTCATGTTTGGCCATTAATATATTAATACACAGGCTCACAAAGACATGTTAGATTTATCAGCCAAGCCATTAGCCACATAACTAATTTAGTACATACAGTTGAAGTCAGAATTATTAACCCCCCTGAATTATTAGCCCCCCTGTTTATTTTTTACCCTAATTTCTGTTTAATGGAGAGAAGATTTTTTTTAACACATTTCTGAACATAATAGTTTTAATAACTCATTTCTAATAACTGATTTATTTTATCTTTGCCATGATGACAGTAAATAATATTTCACTAGATATTTTTCAAGACACTTCTATACAACTTAAAGTGACATTTAAAGGCTTAACTAGGTTAATTAGGTTAACTAGGCAGGTTAGGGTAATTAGGCAAGCTATTGTATAAAGATGGTTTGTTTTGTAGACTATCGAAAAAAATATATATAGCTTAAAGCAGAGATGTCCAAACTCGGTCTTGGAGGGCCGGTGTCCTGCATAGTTTAGCTCCAACTTGCTTCAACATGCCTGCCTGGAAGTTTCTAGTATATCTAGAAAGAGCTTGATTAGCTAGTTCAGGTGTGTTTGATTGGGGTTGAAACTTAAATATGTAGGACACCGGCCCTCCAGAACCGAGTTTGGACACCCCTGGCTTAAAGGGTCTAATAATTTTTACTATAAAATGTTAGTTTTTTAATTAAAAACAGCTTTTATTTTAGCCGAAATAAAACAAATAAGATCTTCACCGGAAGAAAAAATATTATCAGACATACTGTGAAAAATTTCTTCCTCCGTTGAACATCATTTGGGAAATCGTTAAAAAAGAAAAAAAATTAAAAGGCGGGCTAATAATTCTGACTTCAACTGTATATAAGAAATATCACACAAGTAGATTGAGATTTAAAAACCAAAATGGACTATTGTGTGCATGTGTGTGTGTGTGTGTGTGTGTGTGATCTGTATAGAGTACAAATTCTGTCATCTTTTATTTACTTATATTTTGTTTCAAACTTGTATACGTTTCTGCAGTCTGTAGAATAAAATAGTATCTATTTTTATATGTCAGTGTTGTTTTGGGCCCCTCTGACTTTAAATGTGTGAACAGTTTAAAAATAATTCAGAAAGTCTGTTTATGTTCTGTTGAAGAAAGAAAGTCAAACAGATTGAGAATCAAACAAGGGTGAGTAAATGAGAATAATAGTTTTAGGATGGATTAATATATTAATACAGAACTGAAATATGTATGTTAGATTCATCAACCAAGCCATCAGCCTCATAACAAATTTAATATAAATGTAAGGAATATCACACTAGCAAATTAAATTTAAGAATTCAAGAATGAACTGTGTATCATCTTAAACTAGGTATCATATTTAAATGAGATCATCAAGTTTGTTTAAACATCCTAAATGGTGCAGTCTATTGGAGATTTTAAAATAAAGGTTATATCGCCAATATACTGTATATGAGGAGCAAAGAAATACGTTTAAACAGATTGCTTAACTTGGTCATTTGAAGAAAAAAAGTCTAGGATATTGCTGTAATCAAATGGGGTGGGGATTTTTCACATAGTGAATTTAGCAAAACAAGATCTAATTTTTGATCAAATAAGATAAACAACATCACATTAATTAAAACTGGAGATGTGAATGGAGAAACGAGTTTGTTATGAACTCTAAGGAAAATACTTTAGAGACTGATGAAGATACTTATTGCAAAACTGCCTCTGCATAACACTATTAATATGTGATATAAATGAAAGTTTAGTTTAGTCCCAAGCCACACGCCTCTATCAATAAGTTTCTATCAAAAGCCAAAAATTATAACTTAACACTTTTATTAAGCACAAAGTTATTCTCCAAAAACCCAGTCATGAGTAATATTGAAATTAGACTTAAGAGTTTGTTAAATTCGTAAAACATTAGATTTAGATATTTATGACAGTGTAATCAGAATAAAGTTGAACATTACAGTTTTTAAAAAATGAATGGCAAATTATTTGCGCAAATAGAAAAATGAAGGGGTCCCACTATTAAGCTTTAGGGCACACAAACTTTTTTTTTTTTAAATCACAAAATCAGATTTATTTCCATTAATTTTTAGCAAAACTAATCGCATGCTGTTTATATAAAAGTAAATGAAAAGTGTGTGTGTCCGGCAATCACTTTTTCAAGCAATCGCTGTTTTTGGTTGGTCTGACTCACTTTGTGGGTTCAGTCATCAAATTAAAAAAGTTGTCCAATGTGGTATGGTGGTAGCCAAAAAAAATTTTCGGTAACACTTTATTTTGATGGTCTATTTGAGTATTAGTAGACTGTCTGCTTAATATCTGCTGATACTGCTCCTTCATTCATTCATTCATTTTCTTGTCGGCTTTGTCCCTTGCGGGGTCGCCACAGTGGAATGAACCACCAACTTATCCAGCACGATTTTACGCAGCGGATGCCCTTCCAGCCGCAACCCATCTCTGGGAATTTCCACACACACACATTCACACTCATACACTACGGACAATTTAGCTTACCCAATTCACCTGTACTGCATGTCTTTGGACTGTGGGGGAAACCGAAGCATCCGGAGGAAACCCACGCGAACGGAGGGAGAACATGCAAACTCCACACAGAAACGCCAACTGACCCAGCCCAGCCGAGGTTCGAACCTGCGACCCAGCGACGTTCTTGCTGTGAGGCAACAGCACTACCTACTGCGCCACTGCGTTGCCTGATACTGCTCCTTCAACAGACATTTAACTAACTATAATAAACTTGTAATGTAATGTAATGTAATGTAATGAAATGTGTATTTATATAGCGCATTTATTCTGTATGGCCATACACCCAAAGCGCTTCACAATCATGAGGGGAGTCTCTCCACACCACCACCAGTGTGTAGCATCCACTTGGATGATGCAAGTACATGTCAGCTTACACTAACCCTAACCCAAAATCTAACCCTCAAACTAACAGTCTACTTATAATCTAATGAGAATAAGTTGCCGTGTAGATGCAATGTAACTTAAATTCAACAAACGGACCATCAAAATAAAGTGTGACCAATTATTCTTTGTCTAAAGGCATCAGAACCACTTTTTAAATCCTGGCTTTCTGAATTCTCTAGCACTTTACATTTAGAGAGACTTAGACACAACCTTCTGATAGCGTTGCTGGCTTCAAAGCCACCTGGAAACCCTTTTTTAAATTATCTGTCAAATGTCAAGGAGAACGCTCTGGTTACTAAAGTAACCCTCGTTCCCCGAGGGGGGGAACGGAAATGCTATGTGGAAACTTCCACTATGGGGATTTCATTCAGAAAGCCAATCATCTGAAAGAGTATGTAAACGGGCCAATGAAATGCCAATGAGTTGGCAGCTTCAGCTTGCGCACCTGATGCTCGTTGCAATTAACTTGCTATATGAGCACAGAGCTAGCAAGCGAAAGCATCATTTTTTTAGCGGAAGAGACTTTCACCTCAACAGCTAAGGGGCAATCATTATGGCGAAGGAACATAGCATTTCCGTTCCCCCCCTCGGGGAACGAGGGTTACTTTAGTAACCAGAGCGTTCCCCTTCGGAAGGGGAACTTCAATGCTATGTGGAAACTTCCACTATGGGGAAATGTTTGGAAAACGCCATAATGATTGAACCTTACCTTCGCCCCCGATGAGAGGTTTGCCAGGCAAAGAGCGTGAGCGCACCTGCGTCACCAGAGGCGCGGTCTTCCAACGTGTTCCCTGGCCCTTACTTATCCCACTTCAACAGAAGATTTACGGATTTAGATATATTTTTTGGGAGCCGCAAATGCGTCTAGAATAATTTCTAGGAATTTAATACGACAGTACGTTGGGAATGCGTGCAGTCCCGATAGGGAGGACGCTGCGGAGGCCACCTGCTACCCAAGTGGGGAGACTGGGGCAAATAGCATATGAACTAACCCTGAGAAGGGGGAGTAAGCATATGAAAATTAGATGGTTAGCGGTGAGGGAAGACACGGGTCCGCCTGTGAGGGGGGACTGCACCGTGGCAGTATAAGCATATGGGATCGCCTAGTGGGGATCGCACATAGCAGGCACCTATACCCAGAACGCGGGCTGACCATCGGGCAGACCAGCAACGTAACGGGCCAGTGCCTGACTCCTCCGCTGAGTCAGGTGCTGGGGGCCTCGGAGGAATATCTGCAGGGTTCGCCAGCGGGGAACTTTTCTGACAGAGCGAAAAAGCGCACATATCCCTGGGTTAGAGAGAATGGCGCAGCAAGCGTTTTACAACACCTAACCGAATTTCTCATTCACCGCGTGAGAAAATCGGCTCCCCTCAAGATTAATAAATCTTCTAATAGGTGTCGCCCAGCCCGCAGCTCTACAGTGTCTGTTAGAGAGGCGCCGCGTGCTAACGCCCAAAAGGATGCGCGCTTCGAGGAGCGCGCTCTCACTCTTGGGGGACGCGGCTCGCCCTGGCTCAGATGAGCGAGGGAGATGGCATTCAGAGTTCAGTGGGTATGTTCCAACCTCTGTTTGGATACGGCACTTCCCGTCTGCCGATCACCATAACAGATAAAGAGCTGAGTACGGTCCGTGTAATAGCAAAGTGCGAAGGACCAAATAAAGGGGCTGGGTCTGCCTCCTCCGTGGGCAGCGCTTGCAGGTTCACTACGTGGCTGAAAGAACGCTGTAGGAACCTAGGGCACCTAGGTGGGCCGGGGTCTCAGGTAAACGTGAGAGTGGGCCGACCCAAAACGTTGGCACATTTCGCTGACCGAAAATGCCTCCAGATACCCGCCCATTTGACCGATGCAACGCGACCAGCAGAGCTGTCTACCTGGACAGAAATCTTAAAGATACTGAGTCGAGTGATCGAGCAGACCTCTCCTAAGAGAGATCTCCAAGTGGGTATGAGAGGGAAACAGGAAAATTAATATTCATGTCTCGCGCCTCTGGGAACTGGATGATGAGACGATACTTCCCAGCGCGCCGCCATCGCCGCATCCTTAGAGCGGGGATGAACGTAACGCCAACCCCTCAGAGCGGAGGGGACAGCCTTAGCTCCAGTCAACTGAAGGAGGATAGCATCACTCTGATCTGGCATGTTCAGGGTTCCTTCTCGGGGAAAAAGGTAACCACACAGCGAATAGACTCCACTTCAGGCGTGGGCATGCCTCGTAGAGGGTGCTCAGCCTGAGTGACAGTGTTAACCACCTAATCGGTAAGTCACCTGAGTCCTCCGCGCTCCATCTATGAACCGTACGTGAAGCATAGATCTGGGCGCGGGTGCCAAACGGTGCCTGTCCCCTGTTCCCAGGGGATGTGCCATGAGGGCCATCACGAGGAGAGAGTTGAAAGCAGGTCCGATTGGGCCAGAGAGGCGCAATACGAGAGCTGTTCCTCGACCTCCCTGACTTTACACAGTATCTGTGCGAGTAGGCTCACTGGAGAAATGCGTATTACGCACGCCCCGAGGCCAGCTGTGTAGCCAGTGGACTTTGCAGGGTTCGCCAAGTGGGGAACTCAAGCGAGAGCGCACGAATCTCTGAGTTAGAGAGAGAAAGGCGCAGCACCGAACAGCTGGACAGTCGGGGGTGGAGTCTCCATTTTCCCAGGCGAAACTGCCGTGAGAGCGAATGGGCTGCACGGTTGAGCTCGGTGGGGGAAAAAAATGGAATGCAGCGATTGCGCCGCGTATGACTCCGGGGGAGCAGACGGCGAGCGAGCTGAGACATGCTGCGAGAGCGGATACCCCCACACGGTTGATATACGCCCCCGCAACCGTACTGTTCGTCCTGACCAGTACGTGTTGTCGCTCCAGCACCGGTAAAAAACGGCGGAGAGCGAGAAACACTGCCAACAGCTCTAGGCGATTGATATGCCAATGCAACTGGATTTTTTTCAGCTGCATGCCCGCAACACACGGCGCCCCAGCCAGTGCTGGAAGCATCTGTCAAAACGACAATATGTCTGGACGCCTGTCCTAGAGGCACTCAGGCCTGTAGGAACGAGGGGTCGTTCCAGGGGCTGAGGGCGCGGCGACACAGCGCAGTGACAGTCACTCGGTGTGTGTCCGCGTGCCATGCGCGTCTGGGGACTCGATCGTGAAGCCAGTGCCGAAGTGGTCTCATATGGAGTTATCCGAGCGCATACAGCGGCTGCGGATGTCATATGCTCCAGGAGCCTCTGAAAGATTTCAGTGGAACCACTATTTTGCTGTCGAACTCTCACAGACAGTTCAGCATTAGCCGAGCGCGCTCTCCGGAGAGGCGCGCTGTCATGGTGACCGAGTCCAGCTCCAACCCGAGAAAAGAGATCCTCTGCACGGGGGCGAGTTTGCTCTTTTCTCGGTTGACCTGAAACCCCAATAGGTGAAGGTGCTGGAGCACCTTGTCTCTGTACATAGTCAATTACTCCCGCGAGAGGGCTAAAACAGCCAGTCGCCGAGATAATTGAGTATGCGGATGCCCGCGAGCCGAAGGGGCGCTAGGGCACCCTCCGCGAGCTTGGTGAAGACCCGCGGATACAGAGAGAGCCCGAAGGGGAGGACTTGTACTGTCAGGCTCGCTCGACGCAGACCGCAGAAAAGTGACGGTGGCGTGGAGTATGGAGACATGAAGTACGCGTCCTTCAGGTCTATGCTGCAGACCAATCCCGAGGACGAACGCACAGGAGGATGCGCTTCTGCATAAGCATTTTGAACGGCAGCTTGTGCAGACAGCGGTTCAAAACGCGCAGATCTAGGACTGGCCGTAACCCACCGCTCTTTTGGGTACGATGAAGTACAGGCTGTAAACCCGCTCTCCATCTCGGCTGGAGGGATCGGTTAGATTGCATCCTTCGCCAGGAGGACAGCAACCTTCTCTCACAAGACAGGGGCGGGCACAGGGCTGACCCTGGTGACGTACACCCCGTGAACTTGGGAGGCCGTTTCGCGAATCGAATCGCGTAGCCGAGTCTGATCGTGCGTATGAGCCACCGCAAAGGGCTGGGCTGCGCTAACCAGGCAGGCAGAGCCCTCGCTAATGACTGCATCGCTACAATCGCTGACGTACCAGCAGTGGGGCAGCGCGGAGTGGGAGTGCTGATCCGGGGAGCGCTGGGGTCCCGCGGAAGAGCTGGAGGTGAGAGATTTACTCACCTTGCACTCAGACTCCGGAGGAGAGGGTTGGAGGTGTGAGAGAAAGGAGACCGTCCTCCCACACCCCGTGAGCCACTGGCGAAGTGCGCCGATCCTGCGAGCTGGAAGGCTTTTCATCGCGTCCCAGACTGGCAGTATTCGGGCTGTCACATCCAGGGAAGGGAAAGATGCTCTCTCTCTGAGGAGCCCGGCCCCCCACCGGGGAGAGAGCAAGTTCCCTCTTCTCCAGATGGCCGTCTCAAGAGCGCTTCGCGGTCCGTTATCCGGACTTAACGGCGCCCTGGGACGGGGAGCGCTGGTTGCCTGCGAGGTGCTCGGCGCTGCCGCTGGCCGGAGGCGCAGGCGGGGGGCGGAGCAGCACTCGAAGACGGGCGCTCTCGGCGACAAGCAGTGGATGTGGATGGTTCGGCGGGAGGGGAGCGGTCTTACATCCCCGCCGAAGGATGCCCATCGTATCCGACTGCACCGCCGTGAATTCCTGGGTGAATTCACCAACGGTGTCGCCGAACGGGCCAGACTGGTATATGGGGGAGTCAAGAAAGTGAACTTTGTCGACTCCGCGCATATTTTTGCCAGGTTTAGCCCGAGGGGGCGCTCCTGGACCACTAACGTGGCCATCGTCTTTCCCGGGGCACACGCAGCGGACTTGAGGTCCGTGGAGCTCAGTCGGGTGCGGTGCGGGGCTTGTAACAAGCCTGGGTCAGAACCACCCTCGTGCAGCTGGGCCAGCGCGCGCGCATGGACCCTGGCGTGCAGGGTGGAAGCAGTCTGGCCCGCGGCTGTGTGGGCTCTGGCTCGGGAGGCAGAAACCAACACGCCTTGGACGGGAGATGAGGCTAATTCCAGCAGAAGGAGGCACCACGCGGGCCCGTGATGGCACTCTCAATCTGGGGAATCGACTCGTACTCCCTGGCTGCTCCACCATCAAGAGTGGTGAGGTGGAGGCGCACGCAGATCAGGCAGAGAAAGGTGCCCTCAAGACTGCGTGAGCCCACTGTGCACTTCCGGGAAGAGAGGGATGGGAGGCTAGAAGGTATTGCCCTTTAATCCTCCACATACACCCATCTAGTCGGTCCGGCCGCGGGGCTGGGGGATAAACCATCTCCAGACCCACGACCGAAACAGCCCGGGAAAGCACGGTTATCATGTCTGTTTCAAGATCGGCCGCCGCCGCGCTCGCTCCCGATGGGAGGGAACGGAGGGGGGGGGGATCCTTCATCAGACCATGACAGCCCAACCTCCGATGCAGCGGTGGACATCTGAGCCTCGGTGTCATCAAGTGAGAGGGCGGCCATCCGAGGATGGAGCGCTTCTCTCACTCAAAGCTTGGATGGAGCGCATGGAGGAGTGAGAGGTCCACAAGCCCGAGGGCGGCAGATTTACTCCCACTGTAACCCTCAGATCTGCCCGAGTGCCCACCGCGGAGCGGGGGACAACTGGGGTGGGTGGCTCTTTTGCAAGAGCGAGCCGCGATCTTAACTGCGCAACAGACATGCCACCGCAGTGATGGCATGCACTGCCCACGAGCACCGCATTAACATGCTGGACCCCCAGACATGAAACGCAGTGCTCGTGCCCATCATCCGAGGACAGGAAACCACCACATCCAGAAACGCACAGTCGGAGCGACGTCTTGAAAAAGACGCGCTGCACGACCGTGTTGCTCTTTTAGGAAATTCGCAACAATACATACCGCTCTGGAGGACCGGACCCAAAGGACGCCAGGCAAGGGAGAAACCCAGCTCGACCATCTGCCGCTGCGTGTCACACACTCTGGACCGGGAGATCGCTCTCGTTCACTCTCTGTCTGAAACTCAGCTGGAGGAACCCTCATCGACTCTCTCAGAAGGCTGTTGAAGTCTCTGAAGTGAAAATGATGCTTTGGCTTGCTAGCTCTGTGCTCATATAGCAAGTTAATTGCAACGAGCATCAGGTGCGCAAGCTGAAGCTGCCAACTCATTGGCATTTCATTGGCCCGTTTACATACTCTTTCAGATGATTGGCTTTCTGAATGAAATCCCCATAGTGGAAGTTTCCACATAGCATTGAAGTTCCCCTTCCGAAGGGGAACAGTTTAAAGTACTCTATGACCCTGTCAAGATCACCATATTGCCTGTGCCCACTGCCCCAGAAATAAAGGTGTAACTTTCTTAACCTAAGGAAGAACTAATGTAGCAATGTGTTAAATAAATGTTTTATTTTTTATATTTCTTCTGTTTTGTTTTGTTTGCCTTTTCTTTTCTGTCTTTATAGTTTTGTTATTCAAAATGTATATTTGTTCAGTTTTTAAATTAATTTCAGTAATAATATTGACTAATACAATGTAACCTTTTCTGGCACCTTAGCTGCCAGAAAAAAAATGTAAATAACAGATTTTTTTAAAGTGTATGAAATGTCATATTTTCGGTCTTTTAGTACATATGATATGATAGATTTGCTTTGTTTACCAAATAAGTGGATCTAGATGAATTTGCATTGTAAACATTAAATAAAAGTTAAAAAACTATATATTTTTTTATTTCATATATTAACTTTTTACTTATGATACTCTCAAAATAATTCTGCATAAATCCACAGATTTTTTATAAAATTCTCCGCAAAAAATGTCCGCAGATTCTGTCTGGCCCTAGTCATGACATGCTTTTCTGGATATTCCAGTTGTGCACCCACAAATAGACAGCAATCATACTGGACCTCCAAGTTCGGCCAAAAACATCCATGTGTGTTTTTGAGGATGACAGAGCTTTTATCGCTCCTAAATGTGCCAAAATTAGTCAGAGGGGGGGAAAGGAAGCTGCCTTGCTTTTGAAGAATTAATAAGGCTGTCTCATTTAAATGTGCACAGCGTCTGAGACAGCCTCTGAAAGTCCCAGTTTTACATTTTCTTGACAGTGCCTTTGATGAGCGCTGATAACGTACAGCAGCTCCCAGGGAGCCCACATCTTATAATAAAGAGTTTGGCGGCAGAGACGAACTCCGCTGATCCAAGCTATGCATTATTATGTGTCTTCCTAGCAGAAAAAGCAGCTCCCATTTATGCCTCCCACTATTTTTACACTGTTATTATGGCTTAACATTATCCGATTGTTCATATGCCAGCCTATACACATGAACAGCTTTTGTTCTGCAGCAATGGTTTATGTGAGTGATGGTATTTAATGCCTGTTTTGGTGTCTGACTTATTATAAATTTAAGATTCACCATATTAGCACCATCTCCAGTGCATCGGGTTAGAAAAAACATCCTAAGCGACTTTTTTTTTTTAAAGATAGATAAGGGATTGCCTTTTTTTTACAAGCAGCAGGTCAATAAAGATGGATTTTAAAGGGGTTTTCTTTCTTTTGTGATTGTCTTAAGCTGCATCCTGTCCGCTCAAATTGCACAGCAGCTCTTGTATCAGATGACTGCACATGAACTAGATAGCCTACCTGTGACCCATTTTTAAAACACAGCCTTAGGCCATGCTATGCATAGATGCACAGAGCATGTCTGTTCTCACCTAAGTTACCACAAGCTTGATGAAGACAAAGTGTGAGAAAGGAGAAAAGTCCCAAAGGCTGGACATTCACAGCCTGGGGGTCAGGAAGTGGCTGATTGGGCACTGGTTGATGGTGCAGCTACATCATGACTTGCCTGTTGATGGCTGTTCAGAAGTAAGCATGGGATCTGAATAGATTTTTTTAAGGGATTCAAGTGCATAGTGCAGAATCCCTAGTGCAGTTGTTGAGATTTTCAAGGATCACTATTCTGGCTTAAAAGTGTCTAAACTGTAAGTCATACAGACTTAAAGCTTTAAAGAAAGGTTGAACCCATCCCATCTACAACATCATCAAGACACACTTTGATCAGGAGGTGGTGGTGCTACAGCAGTAAGAATTATAAAATTGCTCGAAAATCAAACACTCAGATCTCTTATAAGAATTATTTGCTCAAATATGATCACCACTTTAGCAAGTTTTTGTATATTTTGGATTTATTTTGGTACCAAACCAATTCTGAAATATTCTCTGGAGGCTAATTATGAACCTTGGAATTTGTATTCACGTTTATGAAAAGATGCCAAAACATTCACAGTGAGAGGGGACCTTGTTTTAATAAACTGTCTTTATTGGAATGAGATGTCTTCTCTAAATACATATTTAAATTATAAGCTCACTCTGAGTTTGCCTGAACATATAAAAACTGGTAAATGATTGTTGCTATGCAATGTTTAGTAATCTAACATGACATTAGTCATGCAGAGTCTTCATCCAAGTTACCACAAGTGGACATTGGTGTACCTTAGAAAGCATGGCCACCATCTGTTGATTAACTTTATATATTTTCTCAGTAATATTTTTATTTAATAAACTTGTCTATTACCTAGTTTTTCCTAAGTGTATTTTATTTAACTTATTTTACTTAGTTTGTTATGTTTTACATTTGGACCAAAATCCCAAAGGTGCTTTATTGGATTGAGTTCTGGTGACTTTGGAGGACATTTGAGTACAGTGAACTCACTGTCATGTTCAAGAAACCAGTCTAAGATGATCGGCACTTTTAGACATGCCTGCTGGAAGAAGCCATCAGAACATGGGTACACTGTGGTCATAAAGGGATGGACATGGTCAGTAACAATACTCAGGTAGGCTGTGGCGTTGACACGATGCTCAGTTGGTACTAATGGGCCCAAAGTGTGCCAAGAAAATATCCCCCACACCATTACACCACCATCAGCAGCCTGAACCATTGATACAAGGCAGGATGGATCCATGCTTTCATGTTGTTGATGCCAAATTCTGACCCTACCATCCGAGTGTAGCAACAGACTCATCAGACCAGGCAACGTTTTTCCAGTCGTTTATTGTCCAATTTTGGTGAGCCTGTGCGAATTGTAGCCTCAGTTTCCTGTTCTTAGCTGACAGGAGTGGCACTCAGTGTGGTTTTCTGCTGCTGTAGCCCATCCTCCACAAGGTTCGTCGTGAGATGCTCTTCTGCATACCTCGGTTGTAACGAGTGGTTATTTGAGTTACTGTTGCAGTTTCTGTCAGCCCAAACCAGTCTGGCCATTATACTCTGACCTCTGGCATCAACAGGGCATTTGCACCTACAGAACTGCCACTCACTGGATATTTTCTTTTTTCAGACAATTCTCTGTAAATCCTAGATATGGTTGTGCATGAAAATCCCAGTAGATAAGCAGTTTCTGAAATACTCAGACCAGTCCATCTGGCAAAAACAACCATACCACATTCAAAGTCACTTAACTCACCTTTCTTCCCCATTCTGTTGCTCGGTTTGAACTGCAGCAGATTGTCTTGACCATGTCTACATGCCTAAATGCATTGAGTTGCTGCCAAGTGATTGGCTGATTAGAAATTTGCGTTAATGAGCAGTTGGACAGGTGTTTCTAACAAAGTGGCCGGTGAGTGTATATACTGTAGTTCAGCAAAGTTTGTACCAAGCTGATGGAAAAAAAATAATAATTATATATATATATATATATATATATATATATATATATATATATATATATATATATATATATATATATATATATATATATACAAATTTAAAACCCTGAAATTTTTAGTCCTAAAATGACCGTAGTCCACCACAGGGTACAGTGAGTCATGATTACTCTTGGTTGCGTAGTTCCAGTGGTCATGCATCAGTGAGCAGCTGCCTTTGAGATGAATGAACAATTTTAACAGATAGTTTTCTCCTTGTATTTTTGACCTTCTTGGTCACAGTGTCTTTTCAGGAGGCTGCAGCAGAGGCGATAGGGCAAGGAACCGCTCGCAGCTCTGTCAGCAGAACGCAATCAAGTGTATAACCGCAAACGCCACCTTAAATGTGAGAGCTGCCCATAGTGATCTATGTTAAATTACCCTGTACACCAAGAAAAGCCTCCTTTTTTCCCACAGAATCTCAACTATCGTGCAGAAGTGTACGGCTGTTTGGATTATTGGGATAGAACATTTGTCCTCAGCACCGACTGGGGCAAGTGGAGGTAAATGATAAACATACCGCTATCAATGCTGTACAGGGGTAAACATATTCTGAGAAATAGATTTGTAGCACTGTTGGGGGTTGAAATGAATTTTCATTCAATGTTCTTATATGCTTCCCAGGCAAAGAGCTAAAAATAAATGTGAGACTTTGTGGAGAGGGGGAGTTGGAAATGAATTTCAAATGCAGCAGGAGTGGGAAAGTCTGTGTGTGTGTGTGTGTGTGTGTGGATCTCACATTTCTCTTTCAGGCTGTGCTGAAGTCTATGAGCTTTGGATCCATCCACAGAGTGTTCGGCTACAGACAGCTTGCATTTCATACACTCTGCACTTTCTGTCTCGCTAGGTTGTGTCTTTCATTCGACAACCCTTCCAATTCTTATCTATACCATTCCAGGCTTTTTGCCGGATGGTTTCGGGGTTATATTACATCGATGTTGTTTTCCTGAAGTCCTTGACAAACATTGGTTTATTTCCCAACAGATGCTGCAGTTCATTTTCCTTGCCAAACTATCATCAGCGCTTCGACCTCTCCCTCCCGCGGCTTTCCAATGATAAAAATGGCCGTTTAAATTATTGGAAAGCGGATATTGTACTGTACAGATGGCCATTGCTCCAATTAGCATGCTAAATGCTCGCGCCAACCGACAACTTCTCTCTACTCTAAGAGTGCCCAGTGTGGCATTCGATCTCCCCATGCAATCATCACAACTGCTCTTTGATGTAGCTAAAGGGATCAACAGCGTGACGCAAGGCCTTTTTTTGAACCAGCACTTCCCTGGAGTGCTAATGAAACAGCAGGTCTGCTCCACCCCGCCGAACCCTCCGTGGGAGCTCTTTTTATCCGGTTCTGGGGCTGTGGTGGAATCTAAACCAAAGTGACACTTATAGGCAGGGCCAAAATGGAGAGATGGAGGCACAGGCTCTCCCAGGGAGAAGGAAACCTTTGAATAGGTAGATTGACAGGCAGTGAGCTCTGCGGAGATGGAAAGCGCGTGTGCTTCTTTTGTGGCAGCGAGGGTCAGGAGTAGAGATTCGCAGCGTTTGCAGAATGGCAGCGGTTCGACGTGACACACTGTCAAGCGTTTCGCTGCACCTCTGTGGCGACAGCAAACACAGCTGGTGCCTCATGCTGGATGCTAATTCCTGGAACCTGCGGGGCCTTTGTTCCTGTTGTTTGTTTTTTATTTGGATGGCATGTTTGGCTTGAACACTAAATGGCAGGGTGGAATTGCTACCACTTTTGCTGGTGCATTCACAAACAGGTATTGCAGAAAACACATCAATTTCATATGGCGGAACGCTTCTGTTATGCAGGACCTTTTGAACTCTGTAACTTTAAAAAATAATAAATTGCCTGTGCTGTGTAGGAAGTTTTAATATAAAAAAGCTATTTTTCCGGTCAAGTTCAGGAGCTCTGCCTATTCTTAACTTGATACTTACAGACGAATGAAAATGAACAAGACGAATAACAGGGTAGAAGCTAATGGGATGGAAACAAAGAGCTAAATTAGGCTTTCAAGGGGATATTAACTGGTATCTCATATTTTTCTTTTAATGGATTGTATCATGGTTTTCTGAAAGAGGGATATTTTACATAGGCACCATACAGTGCTCAGCATATATGAGTACACCCCTCACAAATCTATCTTTTAAATTCAGATTTTATGTATATTTGTGCATATACATTAGATTAGCCAGTACTGATCTGAGCCAAATCTGGAGCTTATCTAACAAAATAACTTACGATAACGGTCCAAAAACTAGTACACCCAAATTTATGTTAGAGAAAAATGTTAAATACAAATAAAATTTGTAAAAAAAAAAAAAAATAAATAAAAATGTTTTATTTTTTAATAAAAAAAAAAATTAAAAAGAGAAAAAATCAAGAGAAGCAAAAAAATTTGAAATTTGAGTTGAGTTGAAATTTTGTAGGTTTTCATATTTTCCAGTATTTTGTTTAAAAAAAATTTATTGTATTGTCTTTCAGTTTCTAAATTTTTTGGTGACTAAAATATTATTTTAATAAATATATCTGTTTTGTTTAAATGCATCAAAATACAGTGCCTATATTCACTGAGAAATTGATAAAAATATTTATTTTCAAAATGGGTGTACTCAATTATGCTGAGCACTGTACTATTTATTTATTTTTTTCTTGTTGTTGGTGATTGAATCATGCATTATTGTTTGCCATTTTCTCGCATTTAGATTACATTTGTTGCTATAAATTAAAATACTAATAATTATAGTTAGGTATTCATTTTTCCAATGAAATCAGAGGGCCCATATTATGTACCATATGCCCATATACTACCTGACAAAAGTCTTGTCGTCGATCCCAGTTGTAAGAGCGACAAATAATAACTTGACTTCTAGTTGGTCATTTGGAAAAGTGGCAGAAAGTAGGTTTTTCAGATGAATCATCTGTTGAACTGCATCCCAATCATCACAAATACTGCAGAAGATCTATTGGAACCTGCATGGACCCAAGATTCTCACAGAAATCAATCAAGTTTGGTGGTGGAAAAATCTTGGTTTTGGGTTACATTCAGTATGGGGACGTGCGAGAGATCTGCAGAGTGGATGGCAACTTCAACAGCCTTACACATTTGTGTTGCCCATTACATTATAAACCACAGGAGAGAGCTAATTCTTTAGCATGATAGCGCTCCTCATATTTCAGTCTCCACATCAAAGTTCCTGAAAGCAAAGAAGGTCAAGTTGCTCCAGGACTAGCCAGCCCAGTCACCAGACATGAACATTATTGAGCATGTCTGGGGTAAGATGAAGGAGGAAGCATTGAAAATGAATCCAAAGAATCTTGATGAACTCTGGAAGACCTGCAAGAACACTTTCTTTGCCATTCCAGATGACTTTATTAATAAGTTATTTGAGTCATTTTCCACCGCACCATGACTTTATTTTCTATACTGTACATTATTTCCGTTAAGTGACAAGACTTACTGTTCAATGAAATAATTAAAAATCAGAGCATGATCATATTTTATTCTGATAAAAATAAGTGTAATCTAGAGACCTTTGCCTTTCATAAATCACCTACAGTAGAAGTCAAGTTACAATTTGTTAATCCTAAAACTTGGATAGGCAACAAGACTTTTGTCAGGTAGTGTATACTGTATATGTGCTGTATATACTATATACAGTATGTTTTACTTTAATATATTGAGTAAAAAATATAATAAAAATTTGATTTTTAAAAAATAATATAGTAATTTCCTTTGCTATATTCATTTATCAACACATCCTGTAGGCCATATGATGAGCACATAAAAAGTGATGAAAGTCAACACTATAGACTCCAGTTTTGCCTGAAGGAATGACCACAATTTTTAACTTGGTATAATAAAAACATCATGCAGTTATTCATTTATCTAGAAAGCTTTATTTGTCCGGGACCTCAGCCAAGGCCATTAGGAATCATGAAAGCGTTGTTGTTGTTTTTTTCCATTTCCACTCATTTAACATTTGGTTATTGATGCCCACAGAGCGGTGTAATACAAACCCATCGCTTTATGCCACATAATCAGTTCTCCTCTGAGATTAATTACTGTGGATGTCCTGATTAATTAAGCATGGAAGAGAAGAATGGTTGTTTGGAAGCAACAATTCAAGGTCAATTATTTGCAATAATTGCGCTGAGAATGACCCAGTGATCGTTAAAGAAGCTGCAGATACGCAATAAGAGAGGTATAGTTGGTACAACAATGCTTCTTGCAGGTTCATGTTTCTGTATGGGGAAGTGTGTTGACACAGTTGCAGGATTTACCTTTTAACTATGAAGTGATGGGATAATTCAATTAAGGCTCATAATGTTTTTTTTGTTTTTAATGGTTTGGTCACTGTTTTTCCATGTCATTGCTCAAGGCAAAATTATACATTATTCAGAATTGAATTATAGATAAATAGTTATATTATAGAAAATTATAAATAATATATATATTTTCAAATATAATATGAAAATATTGAATTATCATACTTTTAAACTGTTTTTTAATTTTGGTTTTGAACTGAGGCTGTACGTAGGATGCAAAATTGCAATTGGAAATAAAATGTTAGGATGGAGATTTGATTCCAGGGAAAGTGTTTGTCAAGACAGAATGCAAATGCTGGCAAAACTTTAGAAAGAATAAATTTACTTTATATAAGTTAATTTTTTCAGTGTGCTAAAATATATATTTTAAGTGCTGTATACTCTATTTATCACAATCACAAACAATCTAGCCCTTACAGATCGCTGGGGAACATTTCTTATCACCAGAACTACAAGTCTGCCACTGAACTGCACTACATTTTCCATCAGGCACCTCATACACACACCAGTTACAGATCACCCCTCATTACTTGCACACAGCTGTAGCTCATGTAGACTGATTAGTTGGACTATATAGAAAACTCTCATTCACATACACTTTGCTGAGTCTTGTTGTTTGTAACATTATGTAAGTGTTATCCCTGGTATTTCCCTTTAATGTTTTGACCCTTGTTGTTTATCGTTTATGCTCTTCGCTGCCTGCACCAACCTATTCGCCTGATTCTGACTTCGCTTTTTAGATTACCCTCATGCTCCAGTTTGTACCTGTTTGACCGTTGCCTGCCTGACTATTCTCTAAATAAACTGCACTTTGACCCTTACTTCTGTTGCACCCCGACTCACTTAGTTACACTATGTAGTTAGTATACTAATAAAAATATACTTAAGTATACTTTAAGTGTAACAGTATAGGTAGTAGATATTAGATAAGCAACTAGTTTACAGCTTGGTTTTCGTTTTTATAGAAACTATACTACAAATGAACCTATGCTGATTGTTTAGTAGTTAAATAATAAAAAAGCACAAATTGCTCAAGTACGGACTTGTTACTATATAAATCTTGAAGTTTATTGTATTGAAAAAGTATTCAATATTGTTTAAGTCAGAATACTTCATTATCAGACGCCCTAGTTTTTCGCTGAATCCAACGCAAAATCAACAAAAAGTTGAAGATTTTTGTGATTCTGCAAAATTCTTAATTTAAAACATTTATAATCAAATCACATAAAATCAAATTATATTTATTTCAGTTTGTAATTAGTTGTTTTACACGACTTATAGATGTTGCATACGCAGCGCACGTGAAGTATTTGAGTGTCTCGAAAAAAAAAAAATGACATCTCACCTGCGCCCTCACAATCATTACATTACATTACATGGAATGGGGGCGGAAGGAGTTTTCAGCTTGTCAGAGGCAGATGAAGCGCGAGTGGTTTACATGTGAAGTCATAGCAAAGTTGAGATATAGACATTCTGTGGCACGAATGGGCGTTTTGTGCATTTGATGTGCTTCAGACTGCAAAAGCAATGGAACAGACAGATGGAGACTGGTTCACGGATGACGGCCGCTGGACGTATCCGAATTGAAGGACATTATTTGTTCTTTACATACTGTTAAAGTCAGAAATATTAGCCCCCCTGTTGTCTTTAACACATTTGTAAACATAATAGTTTTAATAACTCATTTCTAATAACTAATTTATTTTATCTTTGCTATGATGACAGTACATAATATTTTACTACATATTTTTCAAGAAATTCTATACAGCTTAAAGTGAACATTAAAGGCTTAACTAGGTTAATTAGGTTAACTAGGCAGGTTAGGGTAATTAGGCAAGTTATTGGGTCCCACTTTATATTGTGTCGCTTATACCTGTGAACTTACATGGTAATTAGATGTGTAAGTAGTATGTAACTACAGTGTATGTACACACTGGTACAGAGTATTTACTTGTGTATACTGGTGTAACTACACTCATGTAACAACCAACTGAATAGTATGTGTAAGTACAAATGTGTAACAGGACATTGGTAACAACAGTAGGAAAGTACACATCTGTAACAAGAATTATGTAAGTGCATTGTGTAACAACAATATGTACTTGCAGATGTTTTTCCACATCCACACCTGTTTGCAGATCATGCACTTGTGAACACTGTATGGCTGCATTAGAAGGTTTCACCTTGTGATACAAGTGTACTTGCATGGTAAATCCACAGGATCCACTCAATATAAAGTGTAAAAAGGTCACAAATTACTGTTCATACATTCATTCATTTTCTTTTCGGCTTAGATGGGTTGCAGCTGGAAGGGCATTCACTGTGTAAAACATATGCTGGATAAGTTGGCGGTTCATTCCGCTGTGGCGACCCCAGATTAATAAAGGGACTAGACCGAAACGAAAATGAATTTTATTTTAAACTTTATATTGTGGACTGTTCCTGTGGAGTTACCATGTAACTACACTGTTATTAAAGTGTTGCATAGAAGATATTTCTACAAGTTACACAGTAATTTGTGACCATTTTACACTTTATATTAAGTGGACAGTTCCTGTGGAGTTACCATGTAAGTACACTGGTATCACAAGGTGAAACCTTCTAATGCAGCATTAGTTCTGCCATACAGTGTTCACAAGTGCATGATCTCCAAACAGGTGTGGAAGTGGGAAAACATCTGCAAGTACATATTGTTGTTACACAATGCACTTACATAATTCTTGTTACAGATGTGTACTTTCCTACTGTTGTTACCAATGTCCTGTTACACATTTGTACTTACACATACTATTCAGTGGGTTGTTACATGAGTGTAGTTACACCAGTAATACAAAAGTAAATACTATGTAAACGTGTGTACATACACTGTAGTTACATACTACTTACACATCTAATTACCATGTAAGTTCACAGGTATAAGCGACACTTAATATAAAGTGGGACCAGTTATTGTATAACGATGGTTTGGTCTGTAGACTATCAAAAAAAATATTGCTTAAAGGGGCTAATAATTTTGACCTTAAAATGGGTTTTAAAAAATCAAAAACTGCTTTTATTCTAGCCAAAATAAACCAAATAAGACTTTCCCCAGAAGAAAAAATATTTTCAGACATACTATGAAAATTTCCTTGCTCAGTTAAACATCATTTGAGAAATATTTAAAAAAGAAGAAAAAAATCAAAGGGGGGCTAATAATTCTGACTTAACTGTGTATGGCTGGTATTATGATGTTCGTCAAATTGATAAATTATTTCATTGAACACTTTCCCTGTAGATAACGTGAGAAAACACTTCCCTGCCATTGACAAGTTTTACGGCAATCCCTGTTTTAAGTGTATTACGGTAGGGGAAACCCTAATGCATGTCCTATGTGTGACATGATGTCAGATGCTCCGGGGAGTGAAATCTAAGAGAAAGTAAGATCCTGGATAAAAATAAGAGTTATACAAACTTCCTTTGTCTTAATCCCTTAAGCCCAAGGGGCCAAAAAATAAATAAAGAAGCTTTATTTTTATGATTTGTGTCATTGTCTTTGTTTCAGATTGCACACCTAGCATAGTAGGCTACCTAATATGGTGAATAAGATTTTTTTTTTTACATTTCTATATATTTTTAATTGCGAAATTGTCAGCAAATTGGGAATTACTGAAAAAATATCAGTCATTTTTATCGGATAAAAATCACACAAAAAAAATTGTGGAAAAACTAGGGGGGTCTGAATTATACTTTTTATTATATCTCATCAAACACTGAGTTTAAGTACACAACAAACAGACTTTCTGTCTTCTAAGTCAAGTATGCTTGACTGTATGTTTTGTATATATCTGAGAAGTAAATATTAAAATAACACAATAGCTCACTTGAAGAATTTAGTTTATTTGTGAGGGAAGTGAACTTTTGTAGACAAGGGCAAATAAACGCTTTCTTGCCTTGCACACGCTGAATTTCTCTGACTTGTAAATTCCTCCTCCTGTCATTCCGATTCAACTTCCTGCATGGCCACTTTAATTCACACTCATGAACTGAAAGGGAGCCAGTTCAATTCTGAATTTCGCCCAACCGTGGCTCATGCAATTTCCTCATCCCATTTTGATGTGTTACACCCTAATGGCAGACGCAGATGCATTCATAAAAGCGGGCAGAGGAAGACGAGTCTGCCACAGTGAAGAATGAGTCATTTAGATTTACAAAGCATGGCTAAATACGATCACTGTTTACGGCGAGAATGTGTACTCATGCGCTCCTGCGTATTGTCCCTGTGTGACAGACACTGTGTGAGAGGGCAAAGACCTGTCAATGCTCAGCGCTGTTATCAGTCCAGCTGCCACCAAATAATATTTTCATTCAAATGGTGAAATCCATTACCCCAACCCGGGGCTGTAGCGACAGCATTTAATGGCACAATTAAACTCCAACAGCCTAGTATCTATTGAGCAATTAACCTTTGATAAACCAATTAATGTTTAGCGTTTGATGACAGAAGTTAGGCCTGGAGGAGTCATATTTGAGTTTAATGGAATGACTCCCGGTCCCAGATTAGCTTCGCGCAGCTATAAAATTGTCAGAATTCCTTGTTTTCTGCTATATTGATTCCTTTGTGCCGAGCCATCGCTCAGTTTTGCAGATGAAAAAAGGAAATTACCGGAAAGCATGCGGGAGAACAGAGGAGCTGTCAGTTATTATAAAGCCAAGTTCGATGAATTATTGATAGCAGTGTGAACACATCTCCAGACACTGCTTGATTATTTCCTACATGCTAGTTTGCTTTGATGTTTTGATGCTTCATTGTTTCTGGCAACTTCCTCTAAAAGATGCTGCCTCTCAGGTCACTATGGAGACCGTCATAGACAGACTTGCTGAAATAGCGGCTCTCCAGCTGCCATCCTTTTAATGTGGTTGTTGTGGCTATAAAATAAGTATAAACACGTCAAGAGGATTTACCACCTGTCTGGAGGGCTGGTTAATGTGCGTTTCCCAGGATCCCAGGGGATCTCGACAAAGAAAATGGTTTGATATCTGTTCCTTGCTCTCATGCTGCGGTTGAATGTTGTCACGTTGTCATCGGAGGCGCACCGCAGGTCATCGTGTGCCTGTCATTCATCATCAGTAACGTGCCGCAGACAAACCGGACAGTGCCTGGTCCCATTCGCTATTAGCAAAGCTCCACGCGTGAATTTATCTTCTCTTAGTCTCCAGCAATATCATTTTCCCTGGCTTGACAGGCCTCAAGCCTCCCGAATGCAATAATAAAGAATTGATTATATTCTTTATGGAGCGCAGAGGGCTCAAATGTGTTTTGTGTTCCTTCTCCTATCAGCTGTAATGAAAAAGAGAAAAAAGATGGAGGTGAGTTGATGAATGTGTGGAAGTGATTGCGAATAGTTTCACATTACCAGTCTTCTTGTTGAAATGTCCTCACCAGGCTTGCGAATGCTGGATTTTTTTTTTCACTCATTCATCGGTTAATACAAAAACATACGGTTGTCCACGTTTTGCGCACTTGCATATAATGAATTGAGAGTCTGGCTGAAAATATGTTATTGTGCGAGGCCTCTCACGTATTGATGTAGGTTTTAATTTCCTGCTCTCCCCACGTTTGCCATTAGTATCTGAGACGATACAAGCGTTTAATGAAAAACACCCCCCTCCCTCCTCCAGACTAAACTGTCACGGGCAAAATAATGAAGCAGACAAAGCACCAGGAAACTAATAAACCTCATATTTCTTTTGACATCAGCATGAAATCATATGAAAATAATACTTGCGAGAGGAGACTCGCACCATCGCATAGTATTTCAGTTCAATGCAATTCATCTTTATTTCTATAGCATTTTTACAGTGTAGATTGTGTCAAAGCAACTTAACATGGAAGATTATAGTAAATTGAAACAGTGTCAGTCCAGTTTTCAGAGTTGAAGTTTAGTTTAGTTTAGCTAAGGTTTAAATTTCACTGCTTAAAGTCCAAACACTGAAGAGCAAATCCATCAATGTGCAGCTCCACAAGTCTCAAACCAAGCAAGCCAGTGGTGACAGCAGCGAGGAACAAACTTCACCAATTGACGAAGGTCTTACCAGTGGTGTAAAGTAACCAATTACAAATACTCAAATTACTGTAATTGAGTCGTTTTTTGGGGGAGTAGTTTTTAAAATGTGTACTTTTACTTTTTATTGAGTACATTTTTAGTGCAGTATCTGTACTTTTACTCCACTACTTTCTTTCAACCTGCAGTCACAACTTTATTTTTCTTGTCCATGGGGATTAGAAAAATCAGTCCTGAGATTCCTGTCCACTCAAATTGCTCATACCGTAGAAGGTAAATCGCATCATAATGAACTACCTCAAGACATGTGCACTTTATAATTGCAGCAAACTGTTTGGAAGTTTTAAAAGTGTCCATGAAGATGTTCAAAATCTTTCCGCGCATTGACCCAGAGACTGTTTAGATGTATGTCACTGATGAGAAGATCACGGATGTTTACTGTATGATGACCGAAATGGCCTTATGCTGTGTTCACACCAGACGTGGAAAGCGCGGATAAATCGCGCTATTCGCATGTAAATAGACGCGTGAACATTTGAGTTTACTCCCTTCATTCGTGCTCAAAATCCACTTCATTCGCGCATCAAATTCATTTCAGAACAGATGCAGATTCGCGTCATGGGCAGGGCTTCTGTCTGCCCTGTGACTGTAGCTTTGTTGCTAAATGGCTAACATAGATTTTACTGAGAAAATAACTGTTTATGTGATTTATGAAGGCTGAAAAACAGCGTCGATTCATTTGAAGCAGTGTCTGAGTCCACTAGGTCCTTTCAGAGGTGCACCCAGCTCTGTGGGTACATTCGCGCGTATCGCGCCATTCGTGCCGCGCCGGATGTGTATTCGCGTCTTTGCTTTGACATCTGATTGACGTTAAACCCTAATGTCATGGGGACATTGCATTTTGTTTGGAAATGAAAATCGGTTTGACGTCAGAACTCAACATCAGGCCAACATCAATATCCAATGTCCAACCTAAAACCAACCAAGTATCAACGTCCAATGATGTTATAGCTTGACTAGAGAGATTTTGAGTAATATTTACAACAGATACTTTTACTCTACTTGCACTACATTTTTAGGCAAGTAATGGCACTTTTACTTGAGTATGATTTTTCAGTACTCTTTCCACCACTGGGTCTTACAGGAATAAGTCTCATGCTCTCCACTCCTCCATGACCACCACAGCAGCTGATCAGAATACGGCCTGGTCCAGGATTATGGAAACCTCGGGAACAATAAAAACAGACTAACATAAGTGCAGATTCCGTTCAAATTATAATGGTTTTTGGGAAGTGTTCCCGACTCCGGTTGCCCTAAATAAAGCAGACTAACAATTCTGTAGAGGATTTGGATTTCAAAAGCATTTGTGTTTTATGTGTATGCTAATGCAAAGAGATGTGTTTTTAATCTAGTTTAAAACTGACAGAGTTTGTCTGTTTCCCGAACAGTGCTAGGAAGGCTGTTCCAGAGTTTAGGTGGCAGATATGAGAAAGCTCTACTGCCTACAGTTGATTTTGATATTCTGGGAATAATCAATTGTCCAGAATTAATTGAGCGTAGTGGACGTGAGGGGCTATAATACACCATGAGCTCCCTCAAATACTGGGGAGCTAAGCCGTTCAGGGCTTTGTAGGTAGTCAATAAAGTTTTTACATTTATACGATGTTTAATAGGGAGCCAATGCAATGATGAAAGAACTGGAGTAATATGATCATATTTCTTTGTTCTAGAAAGCTCTCTAGCAGCTGCATTTTGAACTAGCTGAAGTTTGTTAATTAGGCCAACAGGACAACCGCCTAGTAATGCATTACAATAGTCTAACTGAGAGGTCATGAAAGCATGAACAAGCTTTTCCGCATCAGACATTGATATCATATGTCGAAGTTTGTCAACATTTTTAAGATGAAAAAAAATGCAGTTTTAAAGATGCTTGAAATCTGGCCTTCAAACGAATCAAAGTTCACCCCCAAATTTTTGACTGAAGAAGAGGACTAAACTGACAATCCATCTAGAGTTAGAAAGTGTTCTAGGTTTTTGCATGGGTAGTTTTTGAGTCCAATAAGCAAGACCTCTGAATTTGAATTTAGTAATAAGAAGTTATTTGTCATCCAATTTTTTATATCAGCTATACAATCTGTTAATTTCATAAATTCATACAAATGATCAGGTTGAGAGGATATATAAAGTTGAAAATGAGCCCAAATGAGCTAACTCATTTCACAGAGAATTGGTGGAAAATGCGAGCAATAACGAGCCTGTATCATCCCTAAAATGAGCTTCATTTTATCAGACCTAATGAACAAGAGCTGTCACAAGCGTCAGCCACCTCGGTGCTTTAAGGTGACATATCATCACTTAAATCATTAGGGGTGAGATTTTGAGGAGGAGGTGTGAGTTATGATATTTTGGCAGTTCGTCATAATCATCACACGTTAGGACATTTGTCATCAAAGCCCATCCCATGAAAACCCATGAACCATTTTTATAATTTATGCCAGCTCATTTTTAATAATCCATCAGTCCTTGAGAACAAATTGAGAAACCTGATTTGGATTTAGTGAGGTGCAATAAATTTAAGCGGACTGGGGTATGATGTATGTTTTGAGATCTGGTTAATTTAATGGTAGTCCTTCATGTTGCACAGACGTTGTGCTGAGTCAATAATCAGTGTATGTCAAGTTGTGGATTGATGTGCATTAGAAGTGTGTTCGATTATGGAATGTTTTCTAAGAAATGTCAATCCAGTTGTCTTGGCAACTGGAATTAATGAGCTTTGCCACAATCACGTTCTGTCAATGATTACCTCACATTTATGCAAATACAGCTACAGTGGCAATTGCAAATGCAGTGTGGGAAGGCTGTAAGGAAACATGAGGGGAAATGAAAACAACTACTATTAAAAAAAATAACATGCGTATAAGATTGATGTTGCAGTCAGCGATGTCTGATATTTACACAATTAGATTATGTTTTTGTGACAAAATGCAAATTCCTGGTGTGCCAACATGCAATGGCTAAGAGCTCCCACTCAACATCTTTGCAATCTGGCAGGCTGTCCTGCTTAGGGAACGCTTTTCTGAGCTGTTTAAATCTACCATGTCCTGTTTGGCCAGAAACTCATTATGGGCCACCATCTGCAAGTGATGAACAAAATCCAGATTCTCATCTCCTGGCACCCTCCGTTAGTCCTGTGGGATGAGGAAAGAGTTTAGGCAGACCAAGCTGTGTCTTTCAGTGTGGCTTCAGATCTGCTTTACCAAAGATATGGCATGTTTGCATTATGCATTCTGAAACTGATAGTGGCTGACACCATAAATTACAAATTCTGCTCATGCAAGGTTTTTAAGAAGCTCTCGTGGAACAAGCTGGAAGCTGTGAAGTCGACACTTATATGGGCCTGTTATGCATGAAGCGTCTGTTTTTCATACAGTCTATCAGCTATATCTCATACAGTCAAATCCAAAGATAATATCCCAAACTTGTATTTTCATTGGTCAGATTTGGTTACTGTGTGATATAATTCTCTGCATTTTTTCGTCCTCTTGGTTGGTTGCGTTTAGCTGGTGGAACTCGTGGGATTGGACTGCAGAGAGGGACTGGAGGGGAGGATTCCCTTCGGCAGATAAGCAGGATTTGTGTCTGGGAAACTGGAGATTGCGGGCCTGTCTCTCTGAGAATTACAACAGCCACTCAATGCAGGCCTTACTCAAACCTTTGTACGGATCTGAGGGTCTCGCGGCGGTGACACATCCCATGCCTGTTATCGTAGATATAGGCTTGGGTCAACCAAGTTTTTTTTTATGTTATTCTTGTTTTTCTTCTAGCAAGGACACCAGGGTCTTTTTAGATATTCGAATTCAGATAATAGTAGGAAAGGATTTGTCAACATAAGCACAGTGGTTGTTGTGAAAAGCTAAACTTCAGAAAAAAAATTGCATGTAATAAGAATATGCTGAGGCACTGGCTACTACAGAACAGCAGTGAAGCCTTTATGCTTTGAAGACCTATTTCCTTACTTTAGAGACTGCTTAGAACATTGCGTTATGCCAATTAAATATTCATAAGCTAGATAGACATCATCAAATACACATACATTTTGACTAGCATATACTTTTTAAGATTCTGATTGTGTTTGCACCATTGGTCCTGTCTGCATCTGGTTTTAACCCTCTGGGGTGATTTTGGACCCCCTAAGATGTTTTGACCTGCCCTGACATTTGTGTTTATTTCAGCTATTTATTACATAGTATTGGCCAACATGTATTTTTTTGTATTCAGCACAAACTGTGCTACAATAATATGTGAAAAATATTGATGTACATGCTTGTGTTTTTTAGAAAAAAAAATATTATGTGTGTTTAGGAAGTGTTGGAGAAAAAAAAATGTAGCTGAAATAAGGTCCAAAAAAACACACTGAATGGGCCTGAACAAGACTTTTGAGTAACCAGTCTTGTAGGCTAGAATATTTACTAGAAAATTATTCTGTTCTCTCATTCAAGAAAACATTACAATGATTTACATTTTATAAAGACTATTTTGGGTCAGCATACTGTATGAGTGGCAGTGACAATGGTGATGAATAATTCACAACTGGAGAGACAGAAGACACTCCCCCACTAACTAATGTTCACCCATCAAGGGCATTGTAAAGCAATGTCCAGCTGCAGAAGCTACCCCAAACTAAACGCTTGTTTATTACTTGCTGTATGACCATGTAAACACTATGGATAAATAATGTTTGTGCACTTATACAGCATGCACAAAAAATATATTTGAAATGGTATAAAATGTGTTTGCAAAACTGTTGTAATAAAAACTCTAGCATTTAATAATAACTTCTGAATGACTCCGAGACACTGAAACAGCCAACATAGGCTCATTCTGAAAATGTAGCCCTATATACATTTCTGGAGATTGCAAATTATGTAGCCTGATGTACGTATGGCTGCATTTCATTTTTAAAACGAACGCTACAGGGCAGTATGACGCCGTTCCATTTTACACTTACCACCTGACTGCTGAGCGCTTACCTCCATATGGACATTTTCCTGCTGTTACCAGTTTGTCCAGTTAGCTGGCCATGTACGTCAGTGGACTTGAGAAACAGAGAGGAGTTGACCACGACGATGGGGTTCGAGTCCGGTGAAGAACGGTTTCAGAAAGCAGATAAGACAAAAACGGAATCCAAAAAATAATATTAACAAGTAAATAACAGTGTGAGAATGTGGTAAAATCTGAAAATGTGGTATAAATCAGGTGAGGGCTTTTCTTTTTCTGGATGGTTTTTTAAAATTGACGGTTGGGTTTAGGGAAGGAGGTGGGCGGGTCAATCTGTGCTTTCTAAAACACTATTGGCTGGGTTTAGGGAAGGAGGAGGGTGGGTCAGTCGATCGATCAGTCAGGCAGTCGACAACAGCCTCCAGTGGATTTACGCGAGAACATCAGGCGCGAATGGCATTTGCGAGAGAAATTTGGAATCTGAAAAGGCGCACACAGCGGACTCTCCAGAAATGTATATAGAGGTACTTTTTAAGAATGAGCCTGGGTTGGAATAGCGTGTTGACAAAAGCTTTAAACCCAAGAATAAATAATATTTTTAACATGAAAAACAATTACTTTAAATCAAAATAATTTTTTAAGACCTTTCATTAGTATTTTGATCAAATAATTGCAACCAGGAGGATCCGGCCAATGGTTGAACCTAGGATCCAGGAGGAACAATGCGGCTTTCGTCCGGGCCGTGGTACACTGGACCAACTCTATACCCTCACCAGGGTGCTCGAGGGTTCATGGGAGTATGCCCAACCAGTCCACATGTGTTTTGTGGACTTGGAGAAGGCGTTTGACCGTGTCCCTCGTGGCATTCTGTGGAGGGTGCTCGGGGAGTATGGGGTCAGAGGCGCTCTGTTAAGGGCCGTCTCGTCCCTGTATGAACAAAGTAGGAGTCTGGTTCGCATTGCCGGCAATAAGTCAGACTTGTTTCCAGTGCATGTTGGACTCCGGCAGGGCTGCCCCTTGTCTCCAATTCTGTTCATAATTTTTATGGATAGAATTTCAAGGCGCAGCCTGGGGCTGGAGGGGGTCCGGTTGGGGGACCACAGAATCTCATCTCTGTTATTCGCAGATGATGTTGTTCTGTTGGCTTCATCGAACATGGACCTTCAGCACGCACTGGGGCGGTTTGCTGCCGAGTGTGACGCGGCTGGGATGAGAATCAGCACCTCCAAGTCCGAGGCCATGGTGCTCCACCAGAAAAAGGTGGTTTGCCATCTTCAGGTTGGAGGAGAGTCCTTACCCCAGGTGGAGGAGTTCAAGTATCTCGGGGTTTTGTTCACGAGTGAGGGAAGGATGGAACGTGAGATTGACAGGCGGATTGGAGCAGCGGCAGCAGTAATGCGGTCGATGTACCGGTCTGTCGTGGTGAAGAAGGAGCTAAGCCGAAAGGCAAAGCTTTCGATTTACCGGTCAATCTACGTTCCTACTCTCACCTATGGTCATGAGCTATGGGTCATGACCGAAAGGACAAGATCTCGGATACAAGCGGCTGAAATGAGTTTTCTTCGAAGGGTGGCAGGGCGCACTCTTATAGATAGGTTGAGGAGCTCTGTCACTCGAGAGGAGCTCGGAGTAGAGCCGCTGCTCCTCCACATCGAGAGAAGTCAGTTGAGGTGGCTCGGGCATCTGTTTCGGATGCCTCCTGGACGCCTTCCTAGGGAGGTGTTCCAGGCATGTCCCACCGGGAGGCGGCCTCGGGGAAGACCCAGGACACGCTGGAGGGACTCTGTCTCTCGGCTGGCCTGGGAACGCCTCGGGATCCCCCCGTAGGAGCTGGAGGAAGTGTCTGGGGAGAGGGAAGTCTGAGGTTCTCTCCTAAGACTGCTACCCCCGCGACCCGGCCCCGGAAAAGCGGCAGAAAATGAATGAATTAATGAATGAATAATTACAACCATAGTTAACTCTTTCCAAACTTTGACTGGTTCAACTACGGTAAAATAAATAATTGTGTTAGGTCACACAAACAGAGGATTTCTGTTTACATTTCTTGTTTTAATCCATCACTTTTACTCATTTTCAGCCACTTTTATAAATTATTTAAGGGGAGGATCTGTGAATGGGTTTACGCAGGGGGCTTTTCTTCTAGTATTGCTGATTAAATTTGTATAATTACATAAGAACACGATGCAGAGAGTATCATCTTTAGTGTCTGCTCTGACAGCCACAAAAGAATTCCTAACGCTGCATTTTTTTTAGAAGCGGGACTGCTAAAAGAACATTACTTTTTCAGTTTAAACCCAAACCTAGAAAGTTTTAATTATGTTCCTCTTTCCTGCTGTTTCCTGTTGCTCTCTTGCCGAGTGTAGCTTACTCGTCTTACTGTAGCTTAGCTCGCCTGCTTTGCTTAGCAGTTCAGTTTTCATTTTAAATTTGATTACTAGTCGTCGCAATCAAACTCCGCCAATCATATTAAATACTAACTCCATAAATATTAAATACTACCACCGTGAGCTCACTGTGTTAGCATTGCAGCTAACACATTTCAACAGTCCAGCTGTAAGTATTATTAGCCCACTTTTTAGCTCATCTTTGGCCTGTTTTCTCTGTTCTATATAACTGTTTACAATCCCATATCAAGACTATAAAACTCCGACAGTCAAATTAATTACTAGCTCTTTAATTTCACATTACCTCAGTATAAATGCATATTTATGAATCTGTCTGGATTCTTCCCTTACTGACTGTTAATGTTTGGACGCACTCATGAATCGGCCACCAGTACAATAAAGGACCGGCAATCTCTTGAATGGAGTTTGCTGAGGGCCTTTTTTACATTGAGCAGAGTTGTCTTGAGGCAGAGAGGATGTGACAGAGTGCATTAACTTGATCTGTCTCTGTTCTGAGGGATTAAATGGCTATCCTTATACATTAGCCTTGAGCTAAATGCCTATCAGCCCTCTCACATATTGTTCAGTCCTCACTGTCAGCATCACATGAACTCTACGTCCGGCGACTGTTCACGGTTTGTTTCTCGATGGATTAAAAAAGAAACAGCTTTCCACACTGTAAATCGATCGTGCCAAGTGAGTGGTAAGACCCTCTCTGATGCTGAGGGGGGCAGCCATATCGATCCTTCTCTCTTTGCAGGGAGTAGCAAATCCAAATTGAAGTCTGGGGCGATTTACAAAAGGGGGAAAGAAAATGAATCACTGCAGATGTCAGGGGGAACACAGAGATATAATTCAATTACCTAAGTGTGGAATGACATTTGATTTAATCTGAACTATTAATGCCAGTGAGGTCAAGCCAAAAGAAAGGGCACTTGTCTAGTTAGTCGCAATTAGAGTGTAAATCTCAAATGTCTGTAAGGCGGGGGGGAAATGTCATTTGCAGAATAACTGGCTAATAACGTGGTTCCCCTCACCTTTGAGTAACCAGGCAGCACGGAGTGAATCTAAATCATGCAAGACTAACAGTAGAGTCATTCGAGAAATTTGTCTGCCTTTTGTCATGCTTGGATAAGAATTAGTGGGAGCACTCGATGAGTCGGTATGGAGCGCCGAGCACCCACTAATCCTTGTGAACAAACACAGCGAATTAGGAACCTTGGCAAGGGCTTAGGGAGATGCTATATGCGCATTGTCATGTTGTTCCCTTTTCGCCTAATCATCCGTGTCACTTCAGGCATCTTAAAGTGGCGGATCGCTTATAACGTCTCAGGTTAGATTAAGATTTATGTTTTGAATGATAAACTGCAGCTTTATTACATCTACATAGCACTCCATTGAACCCCAGAGGATGTTTGGATAAGTGTACGCTACATGTGTGCTTTGTAAGTATATTGATTACGCAACCATATGAGCAGGACCTGCATTAGACAGCTTTTATCTGCAGGCATCAGGCTCCATCAGGCACGCTTTTACTGCTATCTCAAAGGGGCCGCCATGCATGTTATTGTCTTCTATTTTAAGTGACTGCCCACTGGGTGGTGCAGAGAGTGAAATGAGAAGAAGTTTGGAGTCGTGGGTCTCCTGCAGCGCTGACACTGCGGGTGCGACTGATACTGTGTGTTTATGTAGCTGTCTGTCCAGAAAAACTTTCCTCCCCCCTGCATGGAGACAAGCATAAACCAGCATATCCCCAGAAGCCAAATCTGTCAGACGTTATGGCAGTGTTCTTCCACCGGGGTGAAATACCAAACTGATTGTGACAACTTCTTTTATGTTAGTTAGCTATAATTGGCTGTAAGCGAACAGATCTGGACTGTGTTCGCTATTTTTTTTTTCCTTATCGTTTATTCATTTCATGAATTATGCATGATTTGATTCGTGGCATCTGTGTTAGTCATCTAAGGGCTTGTTATTGCCATCTTCTCTTGTTAATGACTTCACCAAGAAGTCAGATTTTGGAATTCGCTTCTGACGTGTTGACTCTTTGTCAGTGGCGTTTTTGGGTCTGATTCTTACATTAGTCACAGATCGTTTTAGTTTGATCTGTGTTCTGTTTAAAGACTGTACAGAATGATGCTGGTTCCCTAACGGTTTCATTATTCAATCGTTTGAATATTTGGAAAACGTTTTTGTAAAAGAAATGCTAATTTTCACATTAATTGAGAAACTGCTTCAGATGTCTGTCATTTTTTTTATTTAATTAGCAAGAACTGCCTTGTGTTTTTAGTTTTTGAGTCAGAATTTACTGAATGTGCTGAAGTTTTTAATTTAATTAACACTAGTACTACTAAAGCTGTCATTTTGACCATTTTTAAATTTAGTAATTTAATAATTTGTTAAAATAAAACCCATATAACTATGGTAGGCGAGAGCGGGGACGAAAGCAACATTTTAAAAGATAATGTTTTTTTCAGAAATATATATTTTTTGCTGTGGTTACTAACTCAAAGTGTAGTCCATCAAAATCAAGTGTTATTTTGTATTAATGAAGAACAACACCAATATAACTTCACTTTAAACAAAAGCACATTAATTGTTTATTTTGACCCCATCAGCAGGGACGAAAGTAACACACGGGTGGGTCAAAAGTAACACAACAATATTTGCTAGATTTACTGGCTTAATCTTGTTTATTTTGAATATACTGTATCTGATTATGACCTTGTTAGTTAACTGCAAACATATTTTGTCCTGTATTTTTGCAAAAAAAAAATATTAAACGGCATTTTCATTTTAAATTTCACTTTCATCAAATGTTTCAAAAGGAATCCAACAATGCAAAATGTAAACATTTTCTACAATTTTTGAATATTTTTTATTATTATTGGCAATATGCATATCTTTTTTTTTTAAATATCTGAATCTAAACACTGCAAACTCTAATGTGGAAGCAAAAAATAAGGTTTGTCTATTAGCAGGGGAGGATAAATAACAATGTTACTTTCGTCCCCACAGCAACTCTTGCAATTTAAACCTGATTTACTTGTAAACTGAAAAACACAGACATTTCAAAATTAAAGATGAGTTTTTGCACTAAATAACCTGTGGATTGATCATTACTGTGACACATGATAAGAGAAACACAACTTGTAATAAGGAAACTTGCACTTAAAAGAGGTTGTATGCTGAATGTGCTGTTATAGCCTGGAAAGCAAATGTTGTTAGTGCTTCCAGAAAATGTTGTTACTTTTGTCCCACGTTACTTTCGTCCCTGTTCTCCCATACCCTGACATTTCCTAAATGTGTGTATGTTCATTCTAACATTATTGTATTAAAATTACAAACAGAGATCTGAGCATCCACTACTTTTTCACTGAGTCCACTACTAGACTACTTTGTGGGCTGTCTAGTACCTTGTACAAAACTATTGGCTTTATTACAAAAAAGAATGTACATGAGCAGTTTCAGCATTATGAATGTGACATTTTCAGTAAAAACTTAAAACATAAATGAGAAAGTATATGTTAACAGTATATTGAAACACCTGTTTATATTTTCCAAAAGAACTAACCAGAGAGTTATTGGATCAGAAAACTAATAAATAATAATAATGCATTTTATTTAAAGGCACCTTTCATGACACTCAAGGTCACCGTACAGGACAGCTAAAACAATCAGTTCAAATAAAAACACAATAAAAGTCAACCGAATACAATACAAATTTCAAAAACGCAGTCGGGTTAAAGAGAATAAGTTGTTCTAAACAGATGTGGTTTGAGGTTGGATTTAAATTGTGAAAGAGAGTTTAGATTACGGAGATCAGGAGGAAGTGAATTCCAAAGCTGAGGAGCAGAGTGGCTGAAGGATCTGCTCCCCATGGTGACAAGGCGTACAGAGGGAACAGTGAGGTGAATGGAAGAAGAAGACCTGAGTGTTCGAGAAGGTGTGGCGATATTGAACAAGATCAGCAAGGTATGAAGGAGAATGATTGTGGATGGCTTAAAAAGTGAGAAGAAGTATTTTATAATTAAATCTGAAAAAGATGGGGAGCCAGTGAAGCTGTTGTAAAATGGGTGTGATGTGATATCAATCTGTAAACGTTTTTTATATTTTAAATGAGGAAAATAAACATGCGTTTTCATGTGACCAAAACAGTCTGTGAGTTTACAGTATACAACATACATCAGTAATTCAGTGAATTAAACTGCACAACCCAAAAGAAATAATGCTAATCAGAAAGAAAAGAGCTGGCTCACTATAGAACAAAAATGATTGATTTTATTTTATTTGACTTTTTTTGTAAAATTGGCACTTGTGTGACTTTGGTAAATCAAATATAATTGTTTGAGAACAATGACGGAAACATATTTGAGTATTTTTACAGTCCTGTAAAGCACAAGTCTACACAAAAAAACAGTTTCGGTTTTTTACAAAAAAGGGTTTTGCTATTTTAGTAAAAACTTTTTTCATGACATTTGCATGCAATTGCTCATATTTAGGGTAATGACTTCATAAAATACGCCGACAGATATTAATAGCTTAATTCTAAAATCTCTTTGATTGTAAATATGATTTAATACAATTATTTTATTATTTTATTTGTACTTATTTGAGCAGTCAGAATGACCCCTATGGACGTTGTAATAGTTACAGAATTCTGGTGTTCCAGTGTTAAAAGAACCTTCACAGTTACAATACTGTGTTCAGTTACAATATGTTTCCAATATGGTTCCCCCAAGGTTATTATTGCATTGTCCATTTTTACACAATGTACTGTTTACAACATCACATTATTATGTCTTACTTTTCTTTATAACCTGTTTTAACACTGTTTTTATCTGTTTTAAGCATTTTTAATTCTTTTAATCATTTTAAATTTTTTTGTTTTCTTTATTCTTGTTTATGTAAAGCACTTTGAATTACCATTGTGTATGAAATGTGCTATATACTGTAAATAAACTTACAATATGTTTCAAAAAGCTTTGTGCTGTACAGTACTGTATATAATGCAGGCCAGCTACTAAGAGCTGTATGAGTAAAACCACTCTTCTCTAGCCTCAAGGGGTACACTAGCAGCTGACGCTGGAGGATGTCATCTTTAGTGCCCTTGTTTGCAGTCTTGCCTCTCACACTGAAAAATATGTCGCTAAAAGTGGTCCAAGTAAAACCTGTGAGATTATACATGCTATTATATACTAATGCTAATTGCTAAATACATTGAAATGTTCATTGAAACAAGTTTTAATACAGTGCTTGAAAGAGTGCTTGTTTTTAGATTGGTAGTTAACATAGTTTAGTTTGGTAACTTAACATTCAATTCTATTCAATTAATTTTATTTTCTATTGCACTTTTAAAATGTAGATTGTGTCAAAGCAGCTTAACATAGAAGTTCGAGAGCTTCAGCAGTTTTAATTTAACTGTGTCAGTCCAGTTTTCAGAGTTGAAGTTCAGTTTAGTTCAGTTCAGTGTGGTTTTTTTAAGTAACCAAAAGTGGTAATAGTGGCACGGTGGCTCAGTGGTTAGCACTGTCGCCTCACAGCAAGAAGGTCGCTGGTTCGAGTCCCGGCTGGGCCAGTTAGCATTTCTGTGTGGAGTTTTCATGTTCTGCCCATGTTTGCGTTGGTTTCCTCTAGGTGCTCTGGTTTCCCTAACAGTCCAAAGACATAAACTAAATTGCCCGTAGTGTATGAGTGTGTGTGTGAATGTGAGAGTGTATGGGTGTATAGAGTGTGTTTCCTAGTACTGGGTTGCAGCTGGAAGGGCATCCGCTGCATAAAACATGTGCCGGAATAGTTGGCGGATCATTCCGCTGTGTTGACCCCTCATAAATAAGGGACTTAGCCAAAGGAAAATGAATGAAAAGTGGTAAGTAGTTACTTTTTAAAGAAAGTAATGTGAAAGTATGTTATTTTTGTGCTTGTGTGTGTGTGTTTTTGTATCCTATTTAAAGCAATTGTTGTTTTTCAGGTTTCTTCAACCTGTCATCATATTTGCTTGACGTATTACTCAAGAATCCATGTCCACAACAATCCCTGGCATCTAGAAAATAGCCTGTATGAAATTCTTTCAAAAAATGGTAAATTCTCAGGATCCGAATGACAATAGTTCCTCTGCACTGCAAATCTCCTGAATCTTTTCTTTGATGTTCCTCTCTGTAAATCCCATCATTAGGCATTGATTCATGCCATGAATCACGGTGACAATACGCAGCCACATCCACCCTCTCTAAAGGCTGGGAGGCGTTTTGACAGTGCATACAAAGGAAAAGATGGAGGTCATCCTCACTCATCCTGAACACAGCACAATACTCGCTGATGCGTTCACAATCTATTCCAGAAATAAAGCAACACGACAAACTGAAAGCCACTGTTATGTGCCCCCCGTGAGGGCAAGTAGCAAAACTGTCAGTCAGTGAGGCGGGTAGAGATTCAGCCTTATGCTTTTCACAGGGCTGAAAGGGGGCTTTATAGACAGCACTGGGTAAGAAGAGCGCCAGGAATTTGCTCTGTGGAAAGCGATAGCACAATCAATTCTGCCGCTTTAGAAATCATACACAATTTATGTAAACATATTTTGAATCAATTACAGAAGTAGAAGCACACATACTATTTTAACCACGTGAGTAGCCTTGTACGGGTTGTTTATTTTTTGCTTTATTTTGTTCAATGACACAATACACGTTCTGAATCATAATTTACACCATGAATGTTGTATAATACATCTCCATGTGCTTTTATTTCTATCATTAGATGCCAAGGAAACAAATAATAGTGTAATCATCCATTAACATGAATAAACATGATCTGATTTGCCTTAATGAAGTGTGAAGCACGGGTGTACTGAAGAAATGGAAAACTAAATAACGACACATTGTTTAAAATTAATATTCAAGTGCTCATTTATCTGAATTAAGTATGTGATAATATTACAGTACTCCACTACATTACTTAATACTATTTGATTGTGCTGTTTACCATTGATTATTTATGCAGAAACAAATGGGACTTGCTACAAATGTTAGGTTACTGGAATAGTTTACCCCAAAATGTCAACATTTACTCAGCCTCAGAAGCAATGACATTTGACAGGATGCATTAAAAACACCAGTTGAATTGAAAGATACCGGGAAAGGCAGTGAATATGAGTCAAACTTGACAAACATGGCCAAGATTTCCACTTTAAATGGTCAAGATTTTCACCTTAAAACTGCAAATGGGTTTTGTAATGAATAAATATTACAAGAAATATATATTTTTTGGTGAGCTATGCCTTTAATGGTATCAATCATACTGTGAGTCAAAGCCTGCTATCAAAATCATTTTCCTCTCTATAAATGGAGGTTAAAGACTTCACTCCCAATGCATTCATGTTCATCAGTTTAAGCACTAGCGTTAAGCACTACATTGTACGGGTCATAAAGGAAATGGGCTGAACTGGGGTTCAGTAATGACTGGAGTTGTTTAGTCCATCTGTTCTGAATTCCTCTGGGTGGCTGTTGATTGTAGGGTGAACAAGAGCATTGAAGAAAACGTGATGAAATAAGGTCATGATTGACTGTAATCAGTCCCAGGTTGAGTCCACCTCCTGTTGCCGTCGCCTCATGACCTCCTGTAGCTCTGTATCGCCACTACCCCTCTGAGAGAAAGAATGACGTTTAAGCTCACCTTTTCAGTTCATTTATAGATAGTGCTATAGATTGCAAATCAAAATTTCTAATGCAAATGTTCATATCGCTATATATAGTACATATTGCAATGGTTTGCGATAAATGAGTAATTTAATACAAAAGTAAATGGATGCTGAATAATTACCAAACAATCAAGCTATGTTTAAGGCATAGTTCACCCAAAAATGTCTTTATAGGGTTGGGTGATAAAATCAGTATTGGTATTTATTGACTGAAAACTATTGTCAATAATGATAAAAAAAAGTTTGGTATGAAGTTTCGGCATGACGGCTATAGTTTTATTAAAATGTGGTCGCTGAGTGTGCCTTGGAAGGAATGCCAATAATGATAAGAATGTCGCCAGAGTGGCTTTTTGGTTTCTTTTCTTGTGCATCTCAGCCACTAGCACCACATCTGAAAGATTATTTAGCAAAAGGGGTAATGTAGTCATCCAACTTCATGATTTGTAATTTGTATTTGAATAATGATGGCTAGTTTTTTTCCCTTAAAAGCTCAGATTTGTTTATCTTTATTTGTGTTGTATACAGAGTTTGAGGTTTACTGTATCATTATTATTCACACCTTACAGATGTTGATCTACCTTTCCATTGCACACACTTTGTAACATTTTATTTACCAAGTTTAAGAGTCTCTTTAACACTTCTGTTTATTTTATTATAAAGAGATCAGATATTTAATTTAAATCTTTTTTGTTTTTGACTAATAAAACTATTTGCCTTAGTAATGTTGGTAAATTAAAATAAAGTGGTTAAATAAAAAAATCCTAATATTTCTAAATGTATTGTTAAAAAAAATCTTCAATAATTATCAACACCCAATGATATGAAACATGATGTCGTGATAATTTTTTTTTGCAGTATCGCCCAGCCCTATTTCTTCACCATTTATGCACACTCAAGTTGTTCAAATCTTTAAGGACTTCAAAAACATATTTTTTATACTTTAAAGAGCCCCTATTATGGGTTTTTGAGAATGACCTGCCATGTAGTGTGTAACACAGCTCTAAGTGAAGTGAAATATCCAGCTAAAGCTTAAATCTGAAAATGGACAGTTTTTAAAACTATTGATTCATCTAAAAAAGAGTCGACTCATAGTGGTTTAAACGAATCCTCTTGATAACTAGTCTTCAGCCTTTTTTGATGTGACGCCGATACGAAACATAAATGTTGCGCACGCAACTTTAAACCTTCGGCCCCACCCACTAACACAGCAGCAAAGACAGACAGATCCTGAAGTCATGAGTCATGAAGACTTGAGGGTTGGTGATCTTTGTGCAAACCAGAGTACAGGTAAGCCCTGAGATCATATAACACTTACAAATATTGCGACTAAATCCACACTAAAAACGCAACGCGTGCCGCTTTCTTTGTGGATTTAAACGTGTTTGTGAGCTTGCAGTCCTGTCGTTTGTCATTGCTATGGCTACCGTCAGCTGTTCTTACACACTTTTATTTATTTATTTTTTTTTTTTTTTTCACTTATACTTTTATTTTTGTGTTGTATCCTCCGGAGGAGGGTAATGTGTGTGTGTCTGTGAAAAAAAGAGCAGGTAGAGCAGTGTTGCCAGATTGGGCGGTTTCCTGCTTAATTGGACTGTTTTTAACACGATTGTGCGAGTATAAACACTAATCGTGTTTTTCGTGACCGTCACAACCGTGTTTTCCAGATGAGTGGGCGGGTTTTTTTTTGCATTTCGGCGGGTTTTGGATAGTTTTTGGGCTGGAATCAGTCAGCTCATCTGGCAACACTGAGGTAGAGTGTGACGGGCTAGGAGACTCGTGTCGATCTCCTCCCCAGTTCTTGGAGTTTTTGCTGAATAAAATAGTTAGTCGTTGGTATTTTCAAGTCCATCGTCTGTATTTACATGCACCCACTGCCAAAATCCACGCCTTACACTAATATGAAGTGTACTATATTGTTGATAAGCTGTGCCATTTCACTCTGTCTTGCACTGAAGGCTGTCAGTGTCGACCAATCGCAACAAGCTGTCATCGGTCCAATCACCGCAGATTAGCTTCGCGCTAAGGAGGGGTTTGGGAACAAATGAATCGCTGAACGATTCATATGGGAGTCGCTGGGATAATAAGGTAAAAATAAATGCAGATTACAAACCATGAAAGTGTTTTTTGACCTTGCATGCAGATCAGCCTGTTGTTGGAGACCCTTACAACCAAAATATGACCCTATTTAATGTATAATAGGGGCTCTTTAAGGAGTCAAAAATATATTCTGAAGAAAAATTACAAAGAAAAAACAGCAATTGAGCTCCATGATAGGAACAAAAAATAGTATGGAAGTCGATGGTGGCTATTTTCAGTATTTTATTGTATTTGTGTTCACCAAAGGAAAGAAACTTAAACAGGTTTGGAAAAAGTGGAGAGTATATTAAACAATGACCAAATATTAATTTTTTGGTGAACTGTCACTTTTAGAAAGCAATAAGACTGCAAAAAAGAAACTTCACACTGTTTTTGTTTAGCTGGTGATGCTTTCTTTTCCCTGAAGTAATAAGAATCATATGTTGGTTGTATAATTTAAAAAATATGTGTATTGCATATCGAATATCACATTATTAACATGCTATCGCATATCACATTTTCTTCAATCTTGTACAGCCCTAATTTAAAGCATACTTTTTGTAATATTAGCATACCTATACAGTATGTATTTGTACTAGCTTGAACAATCACCACTTTAATTTACAGCATTACTCCTGTAATTTAATTACAGTATTAATCCTGTAACAAAACGTAACACAATGATAATGGTACATTGTGGTACTACATGGTACAATGATAATTACATTTACACTATGGCTCCAAGATATTGGAAAAATTTGACATTGTAATATTTTTTTTCTTTGCGATATACAGTTGAAGTCAGAATTATTAGCCCCCTTTGAAATTTTGCTTCTCTTTTAAATATTTCCAAAATGATGTTTAACAGAGCAAGGAAATTTTCACAGAATCTCTGATCATATTTTTTCTACTGGAGAAATTCTTATTTTTTTTCGTTTCGGCTAGAATAAAAGCAGTTTTTAATTTTTTTAAAAACCATTTTAAGGTCAAAATTATTAGCCTCTTTAAGCTATATTTTTTTCGATAGTCTACAGAACAAACCATCATTATACAATAACTTGCCTAATTACCCCAACCTGCCTAGTTAACCTAATTAACCTAGTTAAGCCTTTAAATATCACTTTAAGCTGTATAGAAGTATCTGGAAAAATATCTAGTAAAATATTATTTACTGTCATCATGACAAAGATAAAATAAATCAGTTATTAGCAATGAGTTATTAAAACTATTATGTTTAGAAATGTGTTGAAAAAATCTTCTCTCTATTAAACAGAAATTGGGAGAGAAAAAAAAAACAGGGGGGCTAATAATTCAGGAGGGCTAATAATTCTGACTTCAACTGTATATTGTGATATAAATACAATTACACCAGATGACCTAAATAGCTCTATTTAGAAAAGATTTCATTACTTTAGATTGACTGGGATGATTTTTTAGGGAAGTGAAATATAAATATATATTTTACATATAATATACATATAATAAACAAACTACAGTCATAAATAAACAAATCTGAGCAAATATACAGTATAAGCTCATTAAAAAGGGGTTTATGGTTTTCTGGGGAGAGTGTGACAGTATTTGGTTGCAGAAATTGAATAATCAAAATGATCAAAAATCAAAATATTTAATAAATTGAATCTTTATTTAACTTCTTTATGCGCTATTAAAATGCTTTAAACTCTCTTAAAATGCTCACATAGTCACAGGCCTTAAATTACATGCAGATGATGAACTTTCACTCTATCATGGTTAAATTCTGCAGTGACTCCTCAAATCTCATGTGTTTTGACCTGTTGTTTGTGAACAACTATAATCCCAACTCAACATCACATATCTTGCGATGTGACTATTGCGGACGCACACATTGCGGTAACGATGCTGAAACGATTTTGTCCAACCCTAAATTACACTGTTACAACATGGAACATTACATTTGTGCAGTAATTTCAGACAATTTTGTTGGTGCAGTACACTTGTAAAAGGCAAGTGATACTGTGTGTGTGTGTGTGTGTGTGTGTGTGCGTGCGTGCGTGCGTGCGTGTGTCACACTGAAAAAAAATATTTTCGTAAAATTGTTGCATACAATTTGTATAGGCGCAATTTTAACAAATAAAATTAGTATTGTTTGTTTAAATTCTGCCCAAATAAATTATGTACAACCACTTAACTGTTAACCACTTAAAAAAATTTGTAAATCTAATGAATCATCCTAAAATATTTTCTTTCATTGCATTTGAACAAACATAAGCAATGTTGCTTTGTGACAGACCTCTGTTTGAGCTTTCTGCACAGTGATCTGACTGAAGACTCGTGAACCCTCGTCCCCGCACACAGCTTTCAGCTCATCCTTACTCAGAGAAAAGAGTTGAGCTCCGTTCAGGATCCCAAGACACTCCACCACCCTAGAATATGGAGAGGATATTACATCATATTATCACTTTTTATTACTTTAAAGGAGGCTTATCATAAGGAATGTAATTTTATTTGATCTTTTTCGGAGATTGCTTCATATACTATGAAAATATACTGAGGCAAATTTAATAAACAACTTATCTGTTACAGTTTCCAGACTCTAAAAGAGCTGAAATATTGCCACTGTCAATCTTTTCAGCATAGAAATGTCTCCTTATATGAATGGAAATCAATATAAATTGTGAAAGCATTGCACATAATTTAAAATAAACTGACATTGAAATATAATTTTTTTGTTGTGAATCTTCAAATTATTAGCTCTCCTGTGAATTTTGTTTTACATAGTTTTAATAACTAATTTCTAATAACTAATTTATTTAGTCTTTGCCATGATGACAGTACGTCATATTTTACTAGTTATTTTGCGAGATACTAAGTGCAATTTAATGGCTTAACTACTGTAGTTTAATTAATTTAACTAAACAAGTTCAGTTAATTATGCAAGTCATACAAAAATGGTTCGTTCTAGCAAATATAAAAAAAAAAATCTTACGTTGGCTAATGATATTGAGCTTAAAATTATTATTATTTGAATAAAAAACTGCTTTTATTCCCATCAAACTAAAAGAAATAATCTTTTAATCTCTTAATATATAAAAAGTATTAATAAAAGAAAATAAGACTATAAAAAATACTGCAAAAATTTCCTTGCTGTTAAACATTACTTGTTTAGTAAGGGGCTAATAATTTTGCCTTCAACCGTATAAGAGCATAAATAATAATAATAACAATTGCATTAATAATATAACTATGATTATGAATAGAAAAATTGTATAATCATAATTTAGAACAGTTAAAATAATAATTTTGACATTTTTAATAAAGATAATTTTGAAATAGTACTGTAAAATGACAATAACAATATTTAATTCTAAATAAATCTACATTGGAATTAGGGCTGTTTGGTTAATCGAAATCGAGTCGCAATCACAATTTGAAACGTTACGATTAGCTAATCGTAAGAGGCTGCTATATGAAATATGTATTATTTCATTTCCCCTGCCCAGAGCAAATGCATGCATGGCATCTGTGTGTGACGGTCGTACTAGCCAATTGATTGAGCACATTTTCGTTCAGCCCAATCAGAACTGCGCAACCGAACTATGCAGAATGCCCACAAAAAAAAAAAACACACAAACTGGAAAGCGCAGGTGAGTGGGATGATGGCGTCTCCTGCTTCAGAAGCATTAATAGACGAATTAATATCAAAGAAAACAGGACATCAGTAATATGGGTTTCAAAGTCACAAAAAAATTAAGTTTAATGTTTTGATAGCTTCATGTGTATTTTGCGAGCATTCACGGCTCGTGATGCAGGTATGTGCGTCGTCTGTAGTGACTGACTGTATGTACTATATGTAATGTACTATAAAAAATATAATTTGTCATTTCATTTTCATAGGACTGTTATATATAGATGCATTAGCTGCAGAATTTTAAAGCAGTTTAACGATTTAAATGCTTTTTATTGGATATTATGTCATTCAATTCAACTATACAGTATGCATGAGTTTACGGAGAGCTTACGAACTACTAACTACAGTTTGCTTTAAGAACATGTTAACAAATTTAGTTATAAACGTAATATTGTAAACTTACGAACAGCTGGTGCAACCCTACCCAGGACATAACTAATGCCCTAACACACTACCTCGCTAAAGACACGGTGCCTTTTAATGCAGTGACCGAAGAGGGATTTAAAAAAACTCATCTAAATGCAGGATAGGAGATATACGTTTTCGTCTCGCATTTATTTTAGCCATTTTGGAGTACCACAGCTGTACGTTTAACGTCATGATATTTTGTTTAGGATATATTTACTGATAAATATTTTGTTATAAACAATATAAGCTTCAGAAAGGCTCTTATCAGCCAAATTAGTTTACTGAGTGTTCTGTATTTTTATAATTATTATTTTTTTGTTTGTATAATAAGCTACACTATCTGCCTAATTTGAGTAAACTTGTTTACAGAAAGATAAGTTTATTTTATTTGTGCTTTAGAGAAAAATGAGTGTTTAATTTCTGAATATTTAAAAACAAATTTTGAATAAAAGTTTAAGTAAGTTAATATCTTTTCAGTTCCTTTTTTTAACTAACACTCACTGCATTTTAGCAGTAAGAAGCTACAATACAGATTACTGAGCTGAAGCTTGAAAACAAAATTAAATCACAAATCAAATCGAAATCGCAATATCTGTCAAAAAAATTGCAATCAGATATTTTCCCCAAATCGCATAGCCATAATTGGAATATAGGTAAATATTCACCATGTCCATTTTTATTTTTTAATATATACTATTATTGTTTTAGTTTTACAAACTCAATTCAAGAGAGTCTAAATCACTGATGATTGTTGAAATAATATAAAATACAATTTTATTATGAAATGTATTGATATTATATTACATTTATTCATTTTACTTCAGCTTAGTCCCTTATTTATCAGGGGTCACCACAGCAGAATGAACCACCAACTATTCTGACATTTGTTTTACAATGGATGCCCTTCCAGCCACAACCCAGTACTGGGAAACACCCATACACTCTCACATTCACACACACACTAATACACTACGGCCAATTTAGTTTCTCCAATTCACCTATAGTGCATGTCTTTGGTCTTTGAACCGGAGCACCCAGAGGAAACCCACCTGAACACTGGGAGAACATGCAAACTCCACACAGAAATGCCAACAGGCTCAGCCAGAACTCAAACAAGAGACCTTCTTGCTGTGAGACGACAGTGCTAACCACTGAGCCACCCCGCCACCCTATTAAATTACATATTGTTAATAAATATACTTATATTTCCCAAATGTTATTATGACCCCTGTGACAATAATCTTTATATTCAGAACATCTTAACCACAGTCCCCTGGAGTCACCTGCAGTGTAAGTACCTTGTTCAAGGGTACATGGGTCATTGATTCTGAGCTTTGAACTTGCTACCTCGGTTAACAACCCAAACGTTTAACCACTAGGTCACACCACTCATATATCATCTAATTCTAAAGTGTCACACGTGTCACTCACGGCCTAGAAAATCTCTTCGCATTGAGCCAAGCGTGGACCTCAAAGGGCTGCGATTCATCTGTGATGGGAATGGATCTGCTAGAGCGTTCCACCCGAAAGTTTCGAGCCGGAGGTTGAGCTTTATTATCTGTTATCCTCTTCAGCAGCTCATCATTTACCTCCTTCTGCTGGTCGCGGTCTATAGAGACAGACAGGAGAAGCTGGAGATGGAGAAACAAGCGCTGGGACAGAGACACAGTGAATAAGATTGGCCAAGACAGGAGCGATCTGCAATCTATGTACATAAGAGCACTCGCACACCAAATTCATTTCCCACTTCTCTGCATTTTTTTTTTCGGCAGACTCTCCGCGCTCTCCATCTCTCAGCAAATACAGCGAGGCCGATAAGAGGTATACGTACTATCTTTATCCCGGGAGGATTTATTCGTCTCCAAAACCACGGCGTGATTTACAGGTACAGGGCTGGTGGTGGTACCTTTGTAAGGATTCACAGCCTGTAGAGATGGAAACAAAAGAGAGGCAGAAAAAGGAAGAAAGAGTCAGTGCCTGCCATGTAGAGCAGGAGAATATATACGAGCACTTTTCATGAAAGCGCTACAGAAAAAGAAGCGTTTTTCTCTTCTTTCCACAAGTGGTCGGTAAAAGGATGTGCTTAACCTTCAGAAAATGGTCTGATGTATTATATTTGCTCGTTTTTATTTCTATATCCCTGCGGAGTGCAATTTTTTAAAAACCCTGTTAGCAAAATTCCGTGTGTGTTCTCCAGATCCATTTGTAAATGTGAGTGAACAACGTACAGTACTTGTACAGTATTTAATCATCTTAGTAACTAAGGATTGCAACATTTTGAACAATATAACTAAAAAGAAAAATATTAAAAATATTTACCAGGAAATTTAGGACTGTTTTGCAAGGCTTTGGGTTAAAGGTGATGTATGTACATTTTTGACTATTCTAAAGCATAAAAATACCATGATATGTTTGCAGATTTTTAAGAAACATGCTATTGAGCATTCTTGTTTATCTGAAAAACAATGCTAAAGTCAGATATTCTGGTTTGAAAATGTGTTTTCCATGCCGAAATGGGTGTCTTTGTTTTGGTTCTTTTAACCCGCCCAACCACTCCGGGTTGCCTTGTTGGAAAACCGTGTATTTCATTCATTCATTAATTCATTCATTCATTCAGAAAGGCTCTTAAAGCATGTACCATGATTCAGAGTTCCACAAGAGGTTATTAAATAGCAAATAATATAAATATTACGAACTAACAATACGTATCAATTATGTATCGTAACAACACGTTACGTGATGAGATTTGCAGTGATAAGCAATTGGGCTGTTTGCATCAGACGAAACACGACAGAAATTTAAATACAGCCATTCAGAAGCACAGAATATGCACTCACTGACGAAATGGCAAGGTCTATAATGTAATTAATACATATTAAACCTCTTTAACATTATTAAATGTAGATATGTGTTGGTTTTCATTATTTCACAGTTCAATTTCAAATGGTTTATTTTATCTTCAAGATCTAAGGTGAACTATCTGCTGCTGCTTTCAGTAGTATGCCAATAAATGTGGTGTAAAAGGGCATTCAAACTCAGACTGTTAGTATTTAACACTGAATAAAGCACATGAGGTGTACCTGAGGAGATCATTGTCAGTTTTCTGTTGTTCAGCTGCAAGAAATAGAAGCCGTTTCTAATATATCAATTTGAGGTGTTGGTTAGAACAAAAACACATTTTAATATGGAAAATATTCCTTGTATCGCGTGCCGTTGCTTTTATATAGAACATGATTTAAATCAGCCTTTAAACTCAATAGTCAGACTCACTCCTGTTGGTCGTCAATCTGGCAACCTGCGCTTGTGTTTGTTTTGATCCAGGGGTGTCAAACTTATACTGCAACTTTAAAGGTAATAACTTTGTAAATAATTTTCAGTTCTAAGATGTTTTTTTTACTTAACTGTTGATTTCACCAAGAATCACAAAAAACAATCTTGGACTGGATATCTGTAAATTACCAGGAATTTTTCACTTTGTGCATGAACTATGCATTTAAAAAGTCTAAATGCACTAATTTTCTTGTATACGTGTCACTCGTATACAGTATATATATATATATATATATATATATATATATTCATACATTCATTTTTTTTTCGGCTTAGTCCCCTCATCAATCTGGGGTCGCCACAGCAGAATGAATCGCCAACATATTCAGCATATGTTTTACGCAGCTGATGCCCTTCCAGCTGCAACCCATCGCTGGGAAACATCCATACACACTCATTCACACACATACACTACGGACAATTTATCCTACCCAATTCACCGATACCGCATGTCTTTGGACTTGTGGGGGAAACCAGAGCACTCGGAGGAAATCCATGCGAGCACGGGGAAAACATGCAAACTCCACACAGATCCACAACTGACCTAGCCGACCCATCTTTTTGTCTGGAAAAAGTAAATGGCATTACCCCCAACAGGTTATTTAATTACGATCAAAAGTATAGCTGGGTTATAACGGATGTTGCCAGATTGAGTTAAAATGCTTCAAGACCTGAATATTTTGTCAATTGTGTGAGGTGATTTGGCAACTTGACAAACATGGACAAAAAGTGATTTTTCATAACTAGATTGGGCCATACAAATTACGGGAGTTTCATGGGAAAAATAACAAAACAGGATGGTGGCAGGAGATGGGTGTGAAATATAGGAGACTCCTGGGGAAAATGGGAGTGTTGGCGGTTATGGTTTAAAAATTTGTTGAAAAAGATTATTTTTGTTAAACAGCACTTCACAGGAGGAATATTAATTTTGTCTTCAACTCTATCTATCTATCTATCTATCTATCTATCTATCTATCTATCTATCTATCTATCTATCTATCTATCTATCTATCTATCTATCTATCTATCTATCTATCTATCTATCTATCTATCTATCTATAAATTTGCACTACAAAACAACATGTGAGCTGTAAAAGCACTAATCTGAATCATATCCATGAAGTGCACTTGTCTGCCACTTTAAATGCTCAAGCTCTAAGCTGTGTCAATGTTTTCTGTCATTCATAGTTGTTTTGATAGTGATTTGGATGATTTCATTCTTCTGAGTATTTATCTTTATAGTTATGATATGGACTCTGCTAATATTTTCAGTTCGGAATTACTTTTAAAGAAAGGCTCCACTTCTGGTGTAGGGAACTCTAAACAAGTCACTTCAAATAATAGGGTTGTGCTATAAAAACAACCTGATCTCCTGAGTAAGCTCCAGAGACTTTTTTACATCTTGTAAAAAGGGGTATAATAGGTCCCCTTCAAGTGATTGTTTTTAATTCAGTTTAATTTACTCTCATAATTCATGCAAAGCATCATGGCATTGGAGAAAGGTGGATGGAATTATAAACATAAATATATATATGGACTGGTTGGTGAACATTGAAGTAGTTTAGCTAACCTGGCTGCTGAATAGAGCTGCTCGGTTGTACTGCTGCTCTCCTGGTTTGATCTCTTCCAGTACATTACATGGCACATAGCCTGACTGACCGCTGCGGTTCCTCAATAACCACCACTGTTGGTTGTTTTCCAAGACCTGCAGTACAAGAAACACATCTAATTTGTGTCTAGCATTATCACAGTAAATCGCATGAGTGTGCAATCACTTTTTCTGGGACAAATCTATTTTTGAGGCTCGTGCCTGTTCATTCAACATGTTGTCTAATTTTAGCTAAAAGGTTTTGGTACAGTGTTTGTTGTTGTCGTACTCTGTCTCAGTGATGCATCCTACCATTGGGATGCTAGAATTAAATCCCAGTGATACCAGGCTCAGGCTGGGCATGTCTAGAAACACGATTATCCGTGTTTCCAGATGGATTAGCCAATCGGGGGTAATCCCTCTTGATCACTTCTGTAGTTCTCATGTAAATAGAGTGCTTCAGGGTCGCAGACTGAAACCACAGACATCTGAAAGTGACAAGTTGAAAGGACTGTTCTTTTCTACATTATATGTATTGTTCATTTGCAAGTGAACCTTATAATTAACCTTATAATTAACCTTATAATACATCTTTTGTTATTATTATTATTATTATTATTATCCAAAATGTTCTATTCAGTTCAAGTTTATTTGTATAGCGCAATAAACATTGTTTCCAAGCAGCTTTACAAAAGGTGCACATTATTGTATTACGATCAAAATCAAAAAAGATTATTAGTTACCTTAACTTTATGAGTTACTAATAACTTTAACTAAGTAACTAGTAACTAATAGCTGTGTCTTTTATCCCTCATCTTTAATTTTAGTTGTTAACTTCATTTGTAGTAGTTTTTTCCTTTATGTTTTACTCTTAATTTTTTGGGGATCTTACTGATTTTAACAGTTAGGACCCTATCATACACCCAGCGCAATAAGGCGCAAGATGTGTTTGGCATGATTTGTTGCTATTTTCAAACCAGCACAACTCTAATTTTCATGTTTCTGTCACAATCACGCAGGAGACCCAAATGCAAGTGAATGCAAGTGATTTATTAAACAGGGATAACAGGAAATAACAGCTGGTATAGATCTCGCCAGATATTGAGGGTTAGGGTAGAGCAATGATGCATCTCTCAAGGAAATCGTCAACGCTTAACAGCGGTAATAGTTTCTCAATGAGACAGATCCAGGGAGATCTCTCATAGAATTCCACAATGCCAAACAGCGGTAACAGTTCTTCAGTGCAGCAATGCAAAGTGAATATCCAGTGAGTGTCGACAACGCTAAACAGCGGTAACAGTAGGCTACTTCGGTGAATACAGCAGTGCTGACACCTCCAAAAGCAACAGTCTCTAAGATCAACTCACCACCAGCGGATACAGCAGGAAGAGCCTAACAGGAACAGACACAGACGTGAAACAACAACGAACTGACAACAAGAGACGCGAACGCTGAACAGATAAAGGTGCCGTAATGCGCTGTTTAACTGTTTTCTCGCTAGTGAAGAATTCAGTTTTTCCTCTTCAGTTTTCTTGCGATGCAACTGACTCTTAAAGGGAATGGGCGATGAGACTAATTGGTTTAATGCATGTTATGCTTAAAACACACCCATAACTCATTAAGAGAATAAGCACAACCCTGTTAGACCATACGCAGAGGCGCAAAATGTATTTTTCCATCCTTAAAATAACAAAAGTGGATTCGGACACGTCTTTAATGTTTTTGTGCCATGCACTTTAGACTTTGCCCCTAGATTGTTAAAACAGAGCCCATACTGATTACTGTTGTTTTATTTTTAGGGCCAAATGAATCCCATTTTATTTAGGTAGTTTTATTCAGATTCAGTTTTCCAAAATTATTTATTTTTAATATTTTTAATTAAATAACTTTTTACATTTTGATGATCAAAAAGAAGCATAATGACTAAAACCATTTAATGGCTTTTTATTGAACAATTTAATGTTTTATGATATATTTTCATAAATAACAGGCTCTTAAATGTTTTTTTATGATTAATAATTTAATACACATTTATTATCCAAAAATTTAGATCATAAAATATTAATTTGACACTTTCTTTCATCCTTGACAAACAAAGTGTTTTCCTCGGGTTAAGCCAAACATTTATTCTGAATGACTGTTTGACTTGTGAATTGAATATGAAGCTGCAAACAGAGTCTCATTTAATACCCTACAAAAGTGTCCCAGAAACTTCTAACCACAAAGATCTATTTCTTTGCACTATTTATCTTCAAACATCAGCCCACAGACTCTTCTAGACCTTGAGTGTTGTTGGTGTTTGTGTCTTCTCTGTTCTGTCTCCCACACACTGTACAGTACCTCAGCCCTGCTCTGCCCCAATCCTCCTCCACCTCATCCGTACCTCCAGCTCATCGCCCTGCTGCACCGTGAGCTCGTTGGCATTGCGTGCCACAAAGTGATAACGGATCCTGACATGTTGGAGGTCGCTGTTAGACCTATGCAGTAGAAATAACAACACAGCACAATACTTACAAGTCCATTCATACTGTATGCGAGAAAACAGTATTTTTGTAAGTTAGATGTAGATTTTTAAGACTTAAGTGTTTTTATATAATCCCTGCAGCCCCTCAGGAGTTTGCTTTTGGTGTTTTCATTCATAAAAAAAATTTTCAAGTCAACATGAATTCATATTTGTAACCCATTTGAGAACACTTTATTTTGATGGTGCCCTTTAGAAATTCTGCCGAGTATTACTACATACTGTACAAGTTAAATTCAGCTGTCAGTTCAGCTTTTAGTGCTTAATTCTAATCCGTACACACACAGTTTAGAATTTTATGAATGTGCAAACCAGATTTGACAACCAAATTAATGCAGAAAGTGACAATATTGTATGAAAAAAAATCTAGGTATTGTGCATGGAAACTAAATGAACAACTACTGTAGTAACAAAAGTATTTCTCTCTTCTGTTTGCACAGCGCAAGAAATTACAAAGTTACATCTTGACTTATTAGTGTAGCCAGATCTTGCTAGAAATAACAGCAAATAACCAATAATCAACATACAGTATAGCCCATAATGACATGAAAAATTTGTTCACTCAAAAATTAAAATTTTGTTATGAATTATTCACCATAATGTCACTTCAATCCCCTGATATGTTTGTTTATCTTTGGAACAAGATAAACAAAAATAAGATATTTCAGATGAAATCCTAGAACTCCATCATCCTCCATAGACAGCTACAGTCCCAGAAGTTCAACGTAATGAGAGGTTTGTTTGTATTTGGAACGAAGAAAATTTCGGTGAAATCCTAGAGCTTTCTGATCTTCCGTAGACAGTCACTAGAAGTTCAACGCCAAGAAAAGGAACAAAAAACATTGTCAAAAAAATTCCATATGACATTAGTGGTTTGACTGTAATCATGCGAAGCTCCAAGAACACGTTTGTGCACTACAAAAACTAAAAACGACTTTGTTCAACTATGTCTTCTATGTCAGGTCAGTGTGCAAGTTCACAATAGGCAATACAAGGCTTGCTGCTGACACTAATGCTGTGTTCACACCAGATACAAAATGCGTTAATAGTAATAATAATGCTGTTCGCGCGTAAATAGACGTGTGAAATTTCGAACTCGATTCATTCGTGCGTCAAATTCACTTCACAATAGATGCGGATTCACATCACTGGCAGAGCTTCTGTCTGCTCTGTGACTCTAGCATTGTTGCTAAATGGCTAACATGAATTTTATTGAGAGAATAGCTGTGTTTATGTGCTTTAGGAAGACTGTAAAAAAGCATACATTTGTTTGGTGAGTCCAGTAGATCCTTTCAGAGGTGCCGCAGCTCGAGGAGTTCATTAACTCCTCCAGAAACTATGCCTGGATGATGGAAGCTTTCAGCGGTGTGCCAGACTGAGCCGAACCCAGTTTGATGAACTGTTGTCCGGTGTCGGCAAGAGGATTTTCCATCGAGACACCAACAACAGGCACTACATCATAATCACTCCCCTACAAGAGCAAGCTAATGATTGGTTAATGTGGTGCGAATGTCCGCTGAAGTTCAGAATTTCCAACTCGAGCGTTTCACGTCGTCTCATTCGCGTGGAACGGCCAGCAGGATGTCTATTCGTGTCTTTGCATTAACTTAACATGTAAATCATTCACGCTTGACGCTTCATCTGCATCTGGTGTGAACGCAGCATAATGACAATACATCAAACTGGCTTTTGTAGACATGCACCATGACCTGACGCAGAAAAGAAGATTAAGGCAAACAAGTTATGTTTACAGTTTAGTTGTTTTTTTGTTTTGTTTTGTTTTTTTGTTGCACAAAAAAATTTTCTTGGAGCTTCTTCTCCAAGTTTTGACACTGTTTTTGGTTCCTATTCTTGGAGTTGAACTTCTTGTGACTGTGTTGCTGTCTGTGGAAGATCTGAGAGCTCTCGGATTTCATCTAAAATATCTTGATTTTTTGTTCCAAATATAAACAAAGGTCTCATTGGATTGAAAGGGGAAGAGGGTGAGTAATTAATAACAGAATTTAAATTTTTGGGTGAACTAACCCTTTAAATCTAAATGTTTCTCATAAGTGGATATGGCAACATAACAACATATCAATTTCACATTAACAAAACCTTATAGTGGCTTAGTTAAAATCAATGCGCATATTAAGTACTTTGTAAAATGTGCAGGAACTTTACCACAATGTCATTTGTCACAATTTTGATTGTGGGTCATGTTCAGTCCACACACAAAATTATAATTTAGATAATTAAATTAAATATTTAAATGGAATTGTCACTCCTGAAACTATATAATGCATATTTGGCTGTCAAGTAACCTTGCAATAAATGCATTGGAGTATTAGACTGGCTAACTAATCTTTTTGACACTTTATTTTGATGTTTCCCTTGTCCTAGTTAGATTAAACAATACCTAAATAGTCATTTTTCTTTTGATTAGTGTTATCCAATATATAAATGTTTAATTGTATTATTATTATTTGTTTATAATATCATGCAACATTTAATGATTTGAAACAAAACTAGACCAATGCAAAAATAAAGCAAATATACAGTAGTTCATTTGGGTTTCATGTTTATTTTCAAGGAAATCCAGCAGATCAGACTTTAACCAACGACCAGTCCATGAACAAACAACTCATTATAACTAACAAGCCAGCATAACAAGACACATTGAAAATCCTCTTTTTCCCCTTCTCAAATCTGTTAAATAAACCAGATTTTTTTATTTTAATGATGTGTTGACAAATATGGATTTTACCACCTTTTTGAAGTCGCAAAATAATCAAAAAGCAATATTTTATATACAGTAGATGAACATATATCATCATTATAAAACTCAGCAGGGTGCATTTTGCAGTGACAGTAAGACTTTATTTTGAAAGTCTGTTAACTTAATAAACTTTGCAACTTTGTCAACTACAGCAGTCATCATATTATTAATATACGGTCTGCTTAACATCTGCTTACACTTTTTAAGCAACTTTGCAAGTACAGTGTCAAGTTATTCTGCCAACCCTAACTGTCTACTAATAATCTAATGAGAGTTAGTTGATATGTTGCAAAATTATAATAACCAGAATGTCTAAATCAAACCATCAAAATAAACTGCAAGCAAAAATGGTTGTTTCTTGCCTTGTAGACTGACCAAAAGTAGTTACTAAAACACCCAAAAAATCAACAAGATGAACACAGACATGCAAAAACAAAAATGGTTTTAATGATGCATTGACCATTCAGAATTGCACCAGCTTTTAGAAATAGCTAAATCATCCAAAATCATAATGACTAGAATATAAATATATAAGTATGTGGCCTAAACACTTATCATCAACATTAACGGGGCATTTTAGAATAAAAAGTAAGTAACACTTTTATTTTAACCTTTGTTTAAACTACAATATTGCAATCATTAGACTATTAGTAGACTGTCTGCATAATATCTACTTATACTTTATTCAATGGTCCCCCAGCAGACATTCTACTGGCTGTAAGTAACTTTACAAGTATGTCAACTTATTCCACTTACCCCAATTGTCTTCTAAAACTTATGACTATTAGTTAAGATGTAGTTGCAAAGTTAGTCAGCAGCATGTCCATCAAAATAAAGTAAAACCAAAATTGCATTTTTCTAAATTAGCTTGATGCAAAAAATCAGCTCAGAAGTTTGTGATAAACATACATCTCCCAGCAAACAATTTTGTGTTTAATAGACATCTAATAGACATCTAAACGTAGACAGCTTGGCTAAAACAAGACTAAACATGTGCTGTCAGTGAAAATCTAATAGAATGAATAGCCCAAAACTAGACTAGTCGTCAAGTAGACAGACTTTATATGTGTAGTTATTCATTTCTGTTTATTTGATGACTAGTCTAATTTTGGCCTATTCTAGACATCTATTAGATTTTCACTGACAGCCCAAATTTAGCCTTGGTGTAGCCAAGACAACTATGTTTAGATGTCTACATATGTCTTTTAAATACAAAAAATGCATGCTGGGATTAATCATTATGACCATACATCTTAACTGCCAATTGTAGCCATTCAGCATATCAGTATTAATAAATTGCCATAGTAAAAATACAATTATCAGCATTTATATGTAAATAACTGTAATTGATTATTGTGTCTAAGTAAATTATTAAAGGGTGAAAATAATAACGATGTTGAACTGATGGTTTATTGCTTTCTAAATTTACTTGATGCAAAAAAACAGCTCAGAAGCTCACAATAAACATACACATTATACATTATGACCATATATTTTAACTGCCTCACAATTGTAGCCATTCAGCATGTCACTATTAATAAACTACTACAGTAAAATGGAATTATCAGCTTTATATATTTCTATGTAAATCAAATAACTCTAATTGATTATTTTTTCTAAGTAAATTAATAAAGGGGGAAAATAATAATGATGTCGGAATGATTGTTTATCGCTTTCTAAATTTACTCGATGCAAAAAAACCAGCTCAGAAGCTCACGATAAACATACACATTATACATTATGACCATATATTTTAACTGCTTCACAATTGTAGCCATTTGGCATGTCACTCTTAATAAATTTCCAAAGTAAAATGCAGTTATAAACATTGTATATTTATGTCTGTAAAATAACTGTAATTGATTATTGTCTCTAAGTAAATTATTGAAGGGTAAAAAAATTATAATGATAGAAGGTCAGAATGATTGTTTCTTGCCTTCTAAATGACCTTGATGCAAAAAAAAACAGCTCAGAAACTTATGATAAACACACGTTATACACCATATATTTCAACTGCCTCATAAATGTAGCCATTCAGCATGTCACTGTGAATAAATTGCCTCAGTAAAACTAAAATTATAAGCATTATATAATTAAATGTCTATAAAATAATTGTAATTGATTATTGCCTCCAAGTCAAGAATAAAAATAATAATAATAAAAGGTCAAAACAATTGTTTCTTGCCTTCTAAGTGTACTTGATGTCAAATACAAGCTGGGAAACTCCACACCATCAACACACACATGCAAAAGCGCTTTATTATAACAGACAACTTACGGCTCGAACATGGTTTTTCAGAAGAGCCCGCCGATGGCTTTGCTACAAGCGCGCCGTGAGCCGCTGTGCCTCCGCCAAGGTGGAAAGTAACTTGACGTGCTGCTGCCTGCACATGCGGTGTAGCTCATGCATATTTGATCGGGCCTGCACGGAGCATGGAGAACTTTAAACTGAACGTACTGGTCCCCATGCATCATTAATGGACTGGCCTATACCTCTCTCTCCTCCTCGTCCGGCAGTAGAGCGATGAAGATAACCGCAGTGGCCCGGTGTCCAGCCTGTGCCGAGACCTTCTTTCTTGAAGGCCATAAATAAATAAACATGCTGAACGCTGGAAACTGGCACTCTGCTACACAACAGGCAGATTTGTTTTCGCCTCCTATCACAGTTTGTTTTACACGCTCCAGATAGCTGGCCATATATTTTAACTGCCTCATAATTGTAGCCATTCAGCACGTCACTCTTAATAAATTGCCACAGTAAAACTGCAATTATCAGCTTTATATATTTATATGTGTATAAACTAAGTGTGTAATTGATTATAGTCTTTAAGTAAATTATTAAAGGGTAAAAATAATAATGAGAGAACGTGGATAATAAATATTCAATTTCAGCAATTTATTAAATAAAACACAAATGATCTTTTCACTAATAAAAACCATTGACACACTGTAAAAAATTACCTTAAATTCACAGTAAATTACTGGCTAATAATTGCATTACTTTCACAGTAAAATACTATATGTACTGTACATTTACAGCAAATTACCGTGAGGTAGTTCACAGTAGTTTACTGTGATTTTGTTACATTCAATTACTGTGAAATTACAGCCATATAGTGTAATTTCACAGTAGATAGTAAAGTTCATTACTGTGATTTCACTGTATAATCTTGTAGAATTAACTATATTTTACTGTGAAGCAGGCTTTCCTCGGCTAATTATTCTGACATTTACCCTGACTTTGAAATCATTTTGGGTGTTTAGCAGTGTTTGGTTTTATGAATCAATTACTTTTGTTCCAGTTTATTATGTTTTTGGCTAAGCACAAAGTTATGCTCATTAAATATTACACTGAAAAAAAATATTTCAGAGATGATTCCTTGGATTTACTCAATATTTTTACGTTAAGTGGCTGTAAACAATTTATTTGGGCTGAATGTAAACAAACACATAAAGTAGAATTTTATTAAACTTAATTTGTTTGTTTAAATTCAACACAAATAAATTGTTTGCAACAGTTTTGCAGACATCATTTTTTTCAGTGTATTTAATATTTCCATGTTAACCTTATCAAATTAAATAAAGGTGCAGTGCACCCAAAAATCAAAATTTACTATTACATTCATGTTGTTTCAAAACAGGATGATTTTCTTTCAAGTTATTTTTGAAGATGTAACCAAATTGTTTTTGGGGCTGCAATCACATTCTGTTATTTCTAAATAATTAATAATTAATAATAATAATTAATAATTATTGTCTATGTTGAATGAAATAAAAAGAGTTTGAATTCCTATAACTAACACGCAAAAGATATAGCCCTTTTAACATGTAATCATGCAACCTGCCTTAATTTCACAATAAAATTATGAATACAACATATTACTTTGAATTTTTACAGTTAAATCCTGTAAAGTGATACTAATGTAATTTACTGTCAAAAATTACAGTAATGTTGTGAAAATCTGGACAATTTTACAGTGCATATAACAAAAATAGAAAAGAATAGAAAGAAAGTTTTCTGAATCAAGAGTGTTTGTTCAATTAAATTCAAATCATCTTCATTTCTATAGCGCTTTTACAATGTAGATTGTGTTGAAGCAGCTTCACATAGAAGTTATAGTAAATTGAACATGTGTCAGTCCAGTTTTCAGAGTTAAAGTTCAGTTTAGTTCAGTTCAGTGTGGTTTAAATTTCACTGCTGAAAGTCCAAAGACTGAAGAGAAAATTCATCAATGCACAGCTCCACAAGTCCCAAACAAGCAAGCCAGTGGCAACAGTGGCGAGGAACAAACTTCACCAAATCTTTTTGTCAGGGATATTGATTATCATAAGACATAAAAGGCAAAAATTGCCTTTTATAAAGCTACGGAGACCCGGAAAAAAACGGTGGGAGAAAAAAAATGGATGGGAGAAAAAAGTGATAGGAAAATATGTATTTTTTAAGTTATTGCGTTCCTTACAAGGATGTTTTGCGTTTCCTCGCAAAACTGTTGTTGAACAAACACTGCCTGTTCACTTCATACATGTCAACCCTCCCGTTTTTGCTGGGATTCTCCCGTATTTTATCATTCTATCCCACTATCATCCCGTTTTTCCCATATTTCTCCCATATTTTTAATCTTGAAAGCACGTTGAAATTAATATAAAAATGTCTGCATTCACTTTTCAACGTGGGTTTGATTTTTCGGTCGATCTTCGCCCTTCCTATGCAACCTCTGAATCAGCGAATGCATGTATAAGCACTGATATAATAAGCTCCATATAATAAACTGATCCCAGATCAGCTTCTGAACACGCCATTTAAAAAGGAACTGAAGTGCAGGACACTTTGGAATTTGGGTTAGGCCTGTCACAATAATCAATATATCAACTTATCGCACAACACATGGACATGACTTCAATCATTTTTGATGATCATAATGTATCGCCCATACATAAAAAACAATTCTTGCAACATTTTAGCTGATTGGTCAACATCTCTATCTCTATTGGAGATGTCAGTGTCAGTATGGTTAAAAAAAACACTAAAGTATTTACTATAAATTACTGTAGTATATTTTCATGTGGGTGTCAGCCTCTTGTACTCTTTACCTTGCACTTTTTGCGTTAAACTTTTATTATTATTTGTTTAGAATAAGCGTTTTCACATTCTGATTCCAATGCCGAATTTTTAAATTGTTAAAATGACTATAAATAAAATATTCTTAAAAATAAAATATGATGTGCTCTATGGAAGAGTGTACTTCCATTGTGATGCTATTGTATTGCCATTCTGGCATTATATAATGAGTGAAGTAAAATGGACTTAAACTGACAATACTATCGTTTATCGCAATATATCTTTGTGCAATATATCGTACAACAAAAAAATAATTTCGTGACAGGCTTAATTTGGGTGTGTGTTTAAACAGACAAATACACTTCATAATACAGTATGTAAACATGTCCGTCCTGCATGTTTTATTTTAAACTCAACTATTTTTTTCTTAAATGAGCACAAATAGGGCGATGCTGTGGCGCAATAGGTAGCCCTCTCGCCTCACAGCAAGAAGGTTGCTGGTTCGGGCCTCAGCTGGGTCAGTAAATGCCAACTGTGTGGAGTTTGCATGTTCCCCCCGCGTTTGTGTGGGTTTCCTCCGGGTGCTCTGGGTTCCCCCACAAGTTCCCTTTACCCTTACAATCACAAACTTACAACACTGACATAAGGGTGGGACAATGTGTCACTTACATGAGATCCAATCAATTCCCAGCAGACAAAATCAATTCCCACCCTACATTTATTTCTCATTCATACTATAAATCCATTTCACTCAGATATGTCACAGCAGGGAGGAAAATACCATCACAGCTTTCATTTGATGAAGATGTTTTGCATTATTTGGATAATGTGAATGATCAGTCTAACTTCAGGCTAGGGAATCCAACCAAATATGAAAGCAAACCTGAACTGAATCCAGGCAATTCCTTTACAACCTACTACATCCAGTTCCTTTAGGCAAGGTATGTTGATTGACAGCCTATCGCCAAGGCTCTATCAGTACATCGAGCATTTCTGTAACACAAAACAGTTCACATCTCAGCCTGAGGAAACAGTAACCTTTTCTGCAGTCTTTAGCTGTCGACCCAGTCTGTGACCTGTAATACTATAATAACGCTAGAAGATATTATCAGCCCAAAGCTGGTCCTGGGACCGTGTTTTAACGGACAGCACATGATGACACCTGGAATCCAAAACATGCACTGGTGTTTCTGTTGGTGATGCGTTTGGTTCATTCCGCAGGCTAAGTGTAATCCTTTGCCAAAAGCATCTACTCCCACAAAGCCATGTTCTTGTTGCTGTAGAGCATAGCTTGAATGCCAAACATGTGAATCCAATTTCACGTTTAAAATGCATTTGTATTTTTATTTACTGTACATTCGTTTTTTGTTCGTTCTGAAAGCACATCTCATCTCCTTGATAGTGTTACACAGTCAAAATGCACCGTCGCTAGCCATTCTTCTCATACTGTGTGGGTTTTAGTACTTTATTCCAGATAAAGGAGTGATTGGTTATATTCCGGCAAAAAAAATCAGTTTGCTTTCGGTTTTATGTCACCAAACAAATGAACAATGGTGTTTACCACCTTTGCTAAACTGTCTTTCTTGTACAACATACGCAGTTATGAAAATGGCTTCTAATTAGAGGCATTGAGCAGGCGTTTTACATAAGATTAATTGCATTTTTGAGAGCACTTTTTCTTCATTATTATTCTGCCGTGCAAATGGATTCGCTGCTGCTGTAATGCATATTCATTTTCAGGAAGCTTGGAAATTGTGGGAAATTAGCCAAAGGTGGATCTGGGATGCTGTAGAGGCTACAAGCGGAATGTGTAAAACAGGAGATCGGCTTCTGCTCCCTTCACTTCCATCCTGAACTGTGGTGGGCTTCGCCCCAAGACAGAGCCTGAGCAAGCTGTTATTCTGGGATATTTAAAGGGGACATATCTTGAGAAACAATGGTTCCTTGCTCTTGCAAAATAAGGTTCTAATAAGAATCTATTCCTTTATCTATCCAGATTATAATGGAATATACAGTGTGCATCAAAAAACTAGTATCTAAAAACTCATGGACTATTTTCACAAGACTGTTATGACCCGTTTAACGGTCATCATAATCGTAAAACCTTGAAAGTTTTTAGTATTTAGATTTTTTTTAATTTTATATGCATTTATATATGTATTATATCATCTTTGCATCAAATTACAAAAAACTAATTACCACTTATGCGAGGTGTTTGTAGGAATGCAAGGATTATAAATTTTGGTTGTACAATTATATAGATTATACAATTGTATATATTGATTGTATAGATTATAGAAATAATCATGGTTTCACGGTTATCACGATTATTATGCATTCATTAATTTCAAAACACTACTAGTTTAGAAAATCAGATGAAAACTCATATTTTAAAGTGTTATTTATTGCTGCTCAGTAACCAATTAATACAGCACAAAATATATTAAAAACAAACAATAGCCCATTTCTCTCTTTGTGTTTAAAAATAAGTAAATTTTTAACATTTAAACATACATAATTTTTACACTGTAGATAAATGACAGAACAATGAATAAATAAATAAAAAATAGCCTTTGTCTAATGCAGGGCTTGAAATGAACTTTTTTACTTGGTAGCACTGTTGCTTCAAACTTCCAAAATTTTAGGAGCACCATAAAATATTTAGGAGCACCCACCAAAAATAAATGAGCACCACTGCAAATTGTATATTAACAGATTTATTGTATTTGAAAACAACATCAATCAGGACTAACAATAACCAGAAACAACTAACTAATTCTGTAATCACTTATTGATATTTGTGCAATAATTCCAAAATGAATATAAAATATTAATGATGTAGATGACGACAATAATATACTAACAATGAATAACATTATCATGCTGCCCTGAATGTGCTTGAATGTGAGTTATCTGCTATAAAATGTTCTACTGTTACATTATGAAAAAAAATCTAGGGTTTGCATCAAACAAAAATGAAGCATTGCAGTAAGAAATATAGATTTTGCACTATTGTTTTTATATGCATGTCAATTTAATAACCAGAAAGATCGGACAAAAGAAAGGAAGAAAAGTATTACTTCTACTACTCTTTTAAAAGTTTTGGTTTAGGTTTGTGTCATTTTAAATGATCAGTCTTGTCATGCGCTGATTTACATTTTTCTGTGTTTGTGGAAAAAAGCAGGCGAGCCGACCCAATATATGAGCGGCGCAGAGCGGGATCAATCACTCGATTGATCTCAGCTGGCAGATCAACATTCACCGCATGATCGCTCTCATTGGCGCCAATATTTGCCACTTTAAGTGGGCTTGCAAACCTGTGTACTTTTCATTGCTTCTTCCTTACTTCAGCCGTTTGCAGTTTCCGCGGTCACAAAAGCCCCCATCTCAACTAGTGCGCCTGAAAAGCGTGAGCGCGTTGCGTGAGCGTCCCTCCATTGGAAATAATGAACTTACATGAGCTTGCCTTCGTTAATAGCCTCAGTCATAGTTAATGCAGTGTGCGTGGTTATTAGTCTCGGTGTACAAACTAGCGCACAGCTGGCGTAACTTTGTTTAGTTGCTGCAGTTTTGTTCTGTGCAGAAATGCGGTTTTGAGAAGCCTTTAAGATTAATTAACTGTGACAAATTAAAGCGCGGTTAATAGTGAAACCGGTTATTCGTTGCATCCCTAGGTGTTTGTAATGCAGCATCTATGGGGCTGAGACTAAATTTGACGTTATCCTGTCCTCTGGCTGTCGTTATCAGTCTCACACAATTTTTCTCCTTTTTCTGAAAGTGTTGATAACTCCATCGTGGCGTTTTTCTTTTATTATTTTAGCAAATAGGATGGTAAAAAAAAATTTGTTGTACTCTCTCATTCACTGCGCTCTAAAATTACCCAACGATGACAACTTCAGCTGCTGAGAAACCCGGACATGTGAAAAGAGTCTATTATGTTAAGGGAGAGAGAAAAACATGGCGTTGGATTTGTGTATTTAGATGTTGGAAAGAAAGGAACCAAAAATGGAAAAAGGGCTGGATCCAAGATTATGTGAGCCTTGGGATAAGGAGAAGCAGAGAGTCTAACATGTAGATGCTGTTTAAATTACAGATTATTTTGGTGTTCTCAGCTCTGTGCACAGTTCAGTTGAATTACAAAAACTGTCCCTTTAAATCTAATGCAGCATTTTTTATATATTTTGAAATATGATGCCAGATCTTAACTGACACATTACCAACTCTGTAATAAGAGCATGTTGTTTATCTATCAGTCAGATATGTGTAAAGGGTAAAAGGTAGGCTAAAGACGTTACGTCCATTTGGAAATTGAAATGTTGAACCAATCGACCGTAAATATTCGATCATTGAGGCAATGTATGTAATAAAGCTCCACAAGGCTGTCTATTTTACACACAGATGATGGAAACACAATAACGCATTGCTCTTTGAATGTATTTTTTATTTAGTCAATTTAGAGCAAAAAAATTCCAAATTAAACATCAAAATAACAAATGCCATAATTTCAGTGTGCGAGCTGTGAAGAATAAAAATCAATCTACACTAGTGTTGTCATGATACTGGAATTATCGTGAATCAGCCAGTCTCTCTATGAACTGACATAAGAGCGATCCGCTGATGAATCGACTGATCTTTGCGGCTTTAAAGCATTCCAGTGTTCGTAAATCTGTTTACACTCAGTCAACAGCGATTGCAGTGACAGACCTTTATTTCTGAGAGTGTATAAATAAGGGCTTATAGCAGTATACCCTACAGCAGGGATTACCAAACTTGTTCCTGGAGGTCCGGTGTCCTGCAGATTTTAGCTCCAACCCTAATCAAACACACCTGAACAAGCTAATCAAGGTCTTACTAGGTATACTTGAAACACCCAGGCAGGTGTGTTGAGGCAAGTTGGAGCTAAACCCTGCAGGGCACCGGACATCCAGGAACGAGACTGGTGACCCCTGCCTTACAGTATATCAGTATATCATACCCTACTCATAATATGAAGCTTTACCTGTAAATATGAATATCTATTTATGTTTTGCTCACTTATTAGGGACCAAGCACCTATGGTGCGTAGGCCCTATTGGAATAGCTCCGTTTCTTCTTATTATCCTTCTTTTCTCTAGAATGAATCACATTTTTGGGGGTCTGAACATGCCCAAAAACTCACAAAACTTTGCACACGCACCAAAAGTGGTGAAAATTTACAATTGTATATAGGATTCAGAAGTAGGTGTGGCAAAATGGCTTAACAGAGCCACCTATGCACATTTGACGGACTGGCCCGAGAGGTACAATTCTCGCACACATACAAAAAATTGGCACACACATCAAACATGCCAATATCTACAACATTTTGAGCGAAATCTCAAACCCGACAGGAAGTCAGATATTTTTAACTTCCTCTACCGTAAAAGTGCAGTTTTTGCAATTTCCAGGTGTATTTTGTATTGTATTTTAACTATAGGTAGGCATAGATAAATTTTTTTAATCTAGATTAATCTAGATTAATTTAAAAATTAATCTAGATTAATCTAGATTAAAATGGCTCATTTGAATTCTGCCGAAGGCATTCAGAATATGTGTGCTACCCAAATAATGAGTCTTTGAGAACGGGTTTCTCAAGCCAGGTGGCGCATTAGACCAGGGGCTCATCTCCTGTTTCCAAAATGCATCACAAACTGCTTGAGAAACTGTTCTACTATAATAATTGGTGATGAAAATAAATGATGTTCAATAAGATGTACTTGTGTTTACTAACTGTTTATTCAGGTAAACATGAATGTTGAACTGTAGGCCTACATAAGCTCCAAACAGTGATTTCATACTTGCTTTTAAAGTACGTACATACAGAAAATGCTGCTTCGCAAAGACAAGTTCACAGAGCCCTGACAGTGTGTCAAACATTGAGTATGTTTACATGGACAACAATACTTTAATACGATTTTAATATGATTAAAACAATACTCTGATTTAGAGTCACCATGTAAACAGCGATTTTTGATTACTTAATGCGACTAAAGTCATAACTGAACTAAACAGAAATGGATTTGATTCGTGGAGTATGCAGATATTAGTGGCAATACTGACAAACTATTCCCGTCATGTAGGACTTTTCGCCATATTTTCCGACAAGATCCACACAGGCGGCTGTCAGTAAAGAACCGCACACACACAAACACACACACACACACATCGCGAAATGCGGAAGTTTTTTTTCTTCTCATTTGGCGTGCGTTATTAAATTCATAACACTCTCACCTGTCCTTACTCATTTATTTGCGTCTAATACCCCAGTTTGTCTTGAAGGCATGAATTAAATGTTCGTGAGTTAAAGTGAAACTGCTCAACTGCAGTTAGAGTCAGGCATCCTGCTGATTTGATTCAGAAGGGCACTTCTTTCCCAGACGGCTCACCGGTCAGGTATACATCCGCGCTAAACTATCAAGGTGAAAGTCATCATAGCTTGCGTAGAAAAGACCCAGCTCTCACCCAACTTTGAGAATAGATTAACGGCGATATTTTTTTTATCGCGCGATAAGAGTCTTGCGTTAACGCAGCACGTTAACGCCGATAACGGCCCACCACTAATTTTAACAAACTCCTCCTAGGGATTTTTTCAGATCAACACTAAAATCCGGTATTATCATCTAAAGACCTTGGCAATGTTAAATTGCGAAGATCTAGAGTTTTCGTCCAAGGGCGTGTCCGTGGCAGCCTCACAAACTTTGATGTTTCGCCACAAAAAAGGAAGTTGTTATAACTCAGGCATGCATTGTTGCTTATCACAATTCATGTTTGATAAAAGTCCTGACCTGAACATGTTTACATACCAATATCCAGTTACAGTTATAGCACCACCTGCTGGCAAGAAAAAATGACATGTTTTACAGTGAAACAAACTCATTCTTTTTTATCAGATTGAATCCAAGTTGTGTCAGTATAATCCAAAGGCCTTTGTGATGTAAAATTGCAAAGATTCTAGAGTTTTCATCAAAGGACGTGTCCATGGCTGACAAAAATCAGTGTTTCGGCATGGAGGAGGAAGTACTTATAACTTAGCCACACAATGTCTGATCAGTCTAAAAATTCAGATTTCCATGCAATTCCTCTCCTGAAGACATCTACATGCCAATATCGAGTCACAGTCATAGCGCCACCTGCTGACAGAGGGAAGTTATAAGGAAGGAAGACATAAATCTGTGATGTTTACAAATGAATCAGCTTAAATTATTACTGTCCACTGTTCTTTGTCATCCTAAGGCCACCGGGTTGCGGTGAGCCCAGGTGCGAGGTCCCTTTCATCAATGCTTGCAGCTTTAATTTTAAACTGTAATTTTGGTTGAACCTGAAGTAGGCTTTAATATTGCAGGATTATTAGAAAATCAAGTGTTAAAATGCTTGTGCACAGTTCAGTAGGATTATAAATTCGACTTTTTAAATTGAATGCAAGCTTTTTAACTGAGCATACAAAGGCAGATCTTAACTGAAATATTAACAACTCTGTAATAAGAGCATGCAGTTCATCTGTCAGTCAGTTATGCATGAAGTGAAAAAGGTAGGCTTAGGATGTAATGTCAATCTGGAATTTCAAATGTCGAACCAATGGGTAAATATTTAATGCTAATCAGTAAGGAATGAATCAATACATGAATATATGCATGTACTGTATTTCACAGTGCTACACAAAAGAAGAATAAGCCAGCTTTAAGTATATGAACATGTGTCTATTTCTAAAAGAAGAGTGACGAGAGCTAGAGGAAGACTCTTAAAGAAAAGAATGCATGCGTATTGTGTGCATGAGAGAGTCTAAATACAAAAATCCTGAATCCTTTCTGTTATCATCAATAATGAAAGAACCTTGGCTTTTACAGCTATCTGATTCAATATTCTGTTGTGCTTGCAGTAGAACAGGCCATTGTTCTTCTATTCCAGCATTAGTGTGGAAGAGCAGATCTGAAAGGCTGGAAGACTATGCATCAAATTGATTCTTAGTGCAACCGGGGAACATGTGCTGCGTGTGCTAAACATCAGAAAGATGCCAAGCGTGAGCTCTTCCTGTGGTTTGAAACTCCGCTGAAAGTTTACCTTTGTTAAGTAAGAAGAAAAGTTTGCCGTTTTATTTTACCTCAGGCTTGCTGGGAAACTTCAAAGCCAACAGAGAGACTGCAAGCCAAAAGAAGAGGCAGCAGCAGCAGCAGGTTTATTCTGAAATGTTTATTTATTCTTTTCATTTTTTGGTGTGTTAGAAACTTGCAGCGTGGAAAGAAAAATTCACCATAAGTTTGCTGACAAACACATCCTCCTCTGCCTCTCTGCAATATTGATTATGCACATCAAATTTGACTGATTGGTGGGCTGCGGAATCATTTTAATTTTAGTGATTCCAATTATGAGTCCGCTTATCGAATATTGGTTCTTTTAGATTCTGGATTCTCTCTGGTTTCAATTTTAATATTTTTCTGGAGAAAAAAAATATACATACACTCACAGGCAATTTAATTTCCTGATTTTTGTAGCTGCCTGAATATATTTAAAATAAAAAAATTAATCATGCTGCTCGAAATTGAAGGTCACTGTCTTTTCTGTGTTTTATACCTGAATGTGAGACGCTGCTGTAACAGAAGTCATATCTTTTTTGTTGTGGGAGAGTTAAACATGGTGTATTTTTTCAGATTAATACCATGTTGAAGCAAATGTTTTATGATATTATAAGTAGGTACTCTGTTAAACATTTTATTGTATTTATGTGGTAACTTACTGGCAGTATTGTTTCCAGCAATTTACCGCAACTGCCTCTTTACAGTAATTTACCTGTAATGTGTTTTACAGCGACAGGGCCATGCCGTAATTTCATTTCAATTGAATTCAATTTAATTCACCTTTATTTGTATAGCGCTCTTACACAACCCAGGCTCATTCTGAAAACGTACTTATGGCTGCATTTCATTTTTTAAGCGAGCGATACGGGGCGGTATGATGCCGTTCCTTTTGGCGCTTACCGGCTGACCGCTTAACTCCGTCTGGAGGCCTTTCCCACCTCAACCAGTTTGTCCTGCTAGCTTGTCGTGTACATTGGCAGACTTGAGACGCAGAGAGGAGTTAACCACGACGACCGGGTTCGAGTCGGGGGAAGAGCGGTTCCAGAAATCAGTTAAGACAAAAACAGAATCCAAAAAAATTTAAATGAAGAGTGAACAACAGGGTGAGAACGTGGTAAAATCTGAAAACGTGGTAAAAATCAGACCAGGGCTTTTCTTTTTCTGGACAGCTTTTGTAAACCGTTGGTTGGGTTTAGGGAAGTATGTGGGTGGGCGGGTCAATTGGTAAAATTGGTTGGGTTTAGGGAAAGAGGAGGGTGGGTCAGTCGATTGGCCGGTCGCCCAGTCAATCATTCAGTCATTCAGTCAGACACACAGACGGTAGGTCAACAGCGGCCTCTGGTATGTTTACGCGAGAACAGCACGGGCACGAATGGTACTCGCGAGAGACGTTTGATATACAAAAAGGCGCACACAGCGGCCTCTCGCGGATTCGCAAAAAACAAAATCTGCAAAAATACGTACCTCCCAGGACGTATTTCGCGGTCTCCAGAAACGTCCACGGGACTATGTTTTCAGAATGAGCCTGGGTTGCTTTTACAATGTAGATTGTGTCAAAGCAGCTTCACATAGAAGATCACAGTAAATTGAAACAGTGTCAGTCCAGATTTCAGTTTAGCTCAGTTCAGTGTGGTTTAATAATCACTACTGAGAGTCCAAACACTGAAGAGCAATTCCATCGCAGCTCTACATGTCCCGAACCATGCAAGCCAGTGGCGACAGCGGCGAGGAAAAAACTTCACCAATTGGCGAAAGTAAATAATGAAAAAACCTCGAGAGAAACCAGGCTCAGTTGAGCACGACCATTTCTCCTATGGCCAAACGTCTTGTGCAGAGCTGCAGTATAGGCGCCAGAGGCTGGAGAACGCTGGACCGAATCGAAGACTTGTCGGTCCCTGGAGCGTCACAGGAATCAGTCTCATATCACAGTAAAATATCCTTACCGCAACTTCTTTTTATAGTAAAATGCCATTTACTACATTTTGATTTTACAGTAAGACAATTTTTACAGTACGTTTACTGTAATTTATTTATATTTTACACTGGCAGTACAAAACCTTTATTTTTTGGTATTTACTATTGAATTTAATACAATCCAAACAAGTGACAAGATCATGTACAGCAGCATTTTTACTATTCATAATGATTATATCAATTTTAAATGGTGTACAAAAGTTATTTCCATTCATCATTCTATTTTGAATACATTTTGTGATACAGGATGTTACTGAATAATTTTTTCATCAACTACAGTAGCAGTACTTGATTACTTTGATTACAGAAGAATACAGTTAATTCCTAATATGCAGTAAGATACTGTAAACGTTTTTAAATTACCCACATTGCAGTGCATATTACAGTTGTGAACTGTAAAGAATGTACGTGGTATTTTAGTCAAGTGTATCTGTCTGCGGACTGCAAGACGGGGGCATAAGATGAAAGGGACATAGCTTGTAGTAAGTTAGAGGTGTAACTTACAGTTATGGAGATCCCATTGAACCATGCGAGATGTCACAACGAGATGTTGTTGGCAAGATGGCGGAAATACTTAACAGAGAACTTTGATTTGATTTTCATCAAATGTTTTCATGAGTTTTCTCCAAATTTATCCACAACCAGTTTATTTGATATATTATTATATTTATTCATTTAGCAACTCCACCATGCAACTTCTTCATTCGTTTTTTCATGACAGTATTGTCGCCCCCTGTGGTTGCAAACAGTACAATGGCGAATGCGTCAAGTATGAAAGCCTCCGCAACTCGCAGCTGTAGTTGCTGTTGGGGTAGTTGTAGACATTACAGTAATAACTATGATGGTTGGGTTTAGGTTTAGGGAAGGTGTAGACATTAGTATCAATGATGGTTGGGTTTAGGGTTGTGGCAGGTATAGACGTTAATAACTGATGGTTGGGTATAGGTGTGGAGTAGGTGTAGACGTTAATAACTGATGTACAGCACCATCTTGCAGACAACATAGTTTTGACATGGCTCCATAACTTCAAGTTACACATCTAGTTTTACTAACAAGTTTTACTAATGTTTAGTAAATGTAATTTAGCCTTCCCCTGCAGAAAATAAATGAATATATAAATAATAATAATAATAATAATAATATCAGGTGACGCTGTGGCGCAGTGTGTAGCACTCTTACCTCACAGCAAGAAGGTCACTGGTTCGAGCCCCGGCTGGGCCAGTTGGCATTTTTGTGTGGAGTTTGCATGTTCTCCCCATGTTCACGTGGGTTTCCTCCGGGTGCTCTGGACATGTGGTATAGGTGAATTGGGTAGGCTAAATTGTCCATAGTGTATGTATGTGTGTGAATGAGTATGTATGGGTGTTTCCCAGTGATTAATTGCAGCTGGAATGGCATCCGTTGCGTAAAACATATGCTGGATAAGTTGTTGGTTCATTCTGCTGTGGTGACCTCTGTTAATAAAGGGACTAAGCCGAAAAGAAAATGAATGAATTAATGAATGAATGAATAATAACTGATTTAAAACTAGGAGGCATATTGTTTTGGACATGTGCTGAATGTACTGCATGCTTCAGTCTGAAAGTTGTGTTGAGCAGTTAATGATGGCCTTGGGTTGTAATGGCTGTGACTTTCTGTGTAAGGTTGTGGTGTGACAGCAATCATTCTGAAAGTGCGATTGGAGAATATAATTGTGCATGGCTGCCCTGTTGTGTTGGAGTCAGAAAGTTATTCGGCACAGCTACAAGCATAAATGTCAGTGAACGGCGTTGTGCTCGTTAATTAAGGACTGATTGCGTTACAAATGGCTTAGAGCCTCATTTGACTCCATATGAACATCTCCCTAAGCAGGCATTACTGAATGAGATAAGACTTGTATTTCTACAGCAGTGAGCGAAAAGAAATTATATCACGGTTTGTCCAACCCCGCCCCCGATTCCCCCCCCCCCCCCCTTTTTTTTTTTTCCCCAGTTAGTTTAGTTAGCCAAATGGCACAAATCAACAGTTTGTAAGTCATACGGTATCTTTTCTAATTTCGTTATACTTCCGTCACTGACACAATTAAAATTAAATGGGGAACATCAGTGTCGTTCATTTAAATAAGTAATAGAGAAAATGTCATGTAAATAATGAAAAGCAATGGATTAGTGTGAATAATTATGCAGGTCATAATTCAGACACAGATTTGTGGAGAATGAATGCTTAATGAAAGCCCACTGTGAAGTGAAGATGTTTTCCTGGCCAATTCACTCGGTTCAACGGCTGAAAAAAGCTGCCAGAGCTATTAAGAACTTTAGAATTAAATAATCAAATAAATCTGGACCTATCTGTTTCTGTCCCTGATTTATGCTAATTTCTTTCTAATTAGTAATTTTATGCTAATGACATCAGACTTTACCTGCAAGCAACATAATGGAGCATAATGGCATTTATGCAAAACAGAAAATAAACTATGGAGCATTTGCAAAATATGGTTATGTGTCCTTTATTGATTTATGCATTGCTAGATATGTTCACATGCTGTTGAGTTATTTATGAGAGCTATGTGTTATAAAATGTATGCAATTTTGACTGGTCAAATGCAGCATCCGAGTTCAGAAAATTCTAAATATTTATTGTCGTCTATGGCAACATTCGCCTCGGAAAACATCTTGTGTCTTATTTATTGATTATGTAAATAATCCCCTCAGAGGATATCAGTATTAATACATATTTATAATATTTTTGCTTGTGTGATGATTTTGTGCATTTGGAAGGAGTACAATTTGTTTTCATGCAGATTTCTGTGGCAATAATAACTGAAATCAATAGTTCTCTCGCCCAATTTATTTGGTAACCTACTCCATGTAATTTGTTTTGCTGATAACTGTGAAATAAATCAATTAATAAATAAATAAATAAATAAATACATTTACATTTATCACACAGAAGTTGCCACGAAAACTTAAAGTGAAGTAAAACACTGGATTAAACATACAATTTAGAATAAAAAAAACTGAAAAAAATACTATTACTTGTTTAAGGGTGCTGTATGTACGTTTTTGACTCTTCTAAAGCATATACCATAATATGTTTACAGATTTTTAAGAAACATGCTAAGTGAACATTCTTGTTTATCTGAAAAACAATGCTGAAGTCAGATATTCTTCTTTGAAAATGGCTGTTACGTGCCGGAACGTCTGTCTTTGTTTAGGTCATTTAACCCGCCCATTGCCACTTTAGCCAATTATATTTCAGCACCGCGGGTTGCCTTGATGGAAAACAGTGTATTTCATTCATACAGTCATGAAGGCTCTCAAGCAGACTCTGAAATGAGACGCAGATTCAGAGTTCCACATGAGGTTATTAATTAGCAAATAATATAAATATTACGAATGTAAACATTAGGTGAGCAGGTTACATTGTAACCCCATGTCCTAACAGCACGCTACGTGATGAGATTTGAAGTGATAAGCAATTTGGCTGTTTGCACGAGATGAAACATGACAGAATTTTAAATAAAGCCATTCAGAAGCACAGAATAGTGCACTTACTGCACTCCAATGAAATGGTAAGGTTTATAATCTAAACAATACATATTAAACCTCTTTAACATTATTAAATGTACATGCTGAATGATTGATATTTGTTGGCTTGCACTGAGTCACAGTTCTAAAGTTCAATTTCAAATGGTTTATTAGGTCTTTTCAAGGTCTGAGGTGAACTATGTGTCATGTAAAAGGGCATTCAAATTCACATTATTAGCATTTAACACTGAGTAAAGCACATGAGGTGTACCTGACGTGATCATTGTCAGTTTATCCTGTGTTCAGCTCCAAGAAATACAGTAGAAGCCGTTTCTAAAATATATATTTCAGGTGTTGGTTAGAACAAAAACTCCATCTAATATGGAAAATATTCCGTCTATCGCATGCCTTTTATTTAGAAAATGACTTAAATCAGCCTTCACACTCGATAGTCAGGCTTGTTCCTGCTGGTGTCATCAGTGTTTTGAAATATGAGTGCAATACCTAGTTCAACCACTGGGTGTCAAATTTACATACTGCAACGTTAATACATTTTTCTGTGAAATTTTGTGAAGTTTAATTTTAAACTAATTTCGAGAGGAGCACGTGCTCATGATTGACCCAGCTGGCCCACATTAGCTAATCATGATCTTCCAATCAAAGCACCCCAAGTCACTATATATATATATATCCTCATTTGCTCTCTACAACTATCTTCATCTGGAAGAAACCCCCCTCCTCCCCTTCTTCCACCTTTATCTAGAATGGGCGGCACGGTGGCCCAGTGACTAGCACTGTTGCCTCACAGCAAGAATACCAATGGCGTCAGGTCCTTGCTGGGTCATCTGGTATTTCTGTGTGGAGTCCGCGTGGGTTTCCCCCGGGTTCCCCGGTTTCCTCCCACCGGCCAAATATGCTCTATAATAAGCCTAAATCTTTTTCTAATGTCTTACTGTCAAGAAGTTCACCTTGGCTTCAGTAGCCGGGGAGTTTGAGATCGACCTGAGCTCAATTTCCCCTCGCCATGTGAAAGGGGGGAGCCCTGGGCCCGAGGATCCCTTGAGCTCAGGGCTCTCTCCCGGGACAGCATGCCAAACAAGCTATGTGATAAATCATGGGCTAAGTGTGAACTCTTGAACTAGCAATTCCTATTTGAAAATTGTATGGACCTTTTTTCTGTGTATACTATACTATACTATACTATACTATACTATACTATACTATACTATACTATACTATTCTATACTGTACTATACATGTACTATACTATACTATACTATACTATATTTTCAAATGCATTTCTTTTCCACTTTTTTATTTATTTGTTTGGTAGCCTTTTTTCTCACTGAAAGAAAGTTTGTTCAATTCAGTGCCAATTCCTATTAATTTTGAATAAAATTTACGGTCAGTTTCTGTTTGAAATTGTATTGACACATTTTTTTATAGTTTTTTTTTATTATTACTTTTTAAAACTAAAATCTAAAATCTTTTTCCGAATGAATCTTGCCAACGTGCAAGCAGTATTGCCCCTTTAGAGCCTTTGTCTTGACTTTGATGCACAGTATCTATTGTAATAGATAAACAATGAACTGTCCATCATTTCAATGAGAGAGACAGAGAGCAAGAAGCAGTGTCTGTTGCGAATTGTACAGCATTGGATTTTTCCTCCACGCAGAAATGTGCTGAGAGGAGATAGTGCTTTCTCATGTTATCTGCCGCTGGACGCAAAGCCCACAGCCATTTTCCCATTTCTCACTTGTGACCCAGCGGTCACCTTGGCTTTTTACAGAGCTTTTAGGAAAGAGTGCTGTCCTGCCATTCTTCTCTCATAAATGGAGAAGGAGGAAAGTTTTGCACAATGGTATGGCTTTCACAGCCATTCTCCCCATTGAGCCAAGGATCAAGTACCTTGTGATGTCAAGATGCATCTGTCTGGAGGAGAAAAAGCAGGAAAGAAAGCATTGAACAGTTACTTGTGATGGAATGCATTTTTATTTACCTTCACTAACATCAGGGTTGTTTTTTGAGACCTCAAAAAGATAGCAAAGAATGTGCAGTATGAAAATTAAATGTAAGTTGATTATTGTATTCATGACCACTTTAAAGTCTGGTTGGGAAAAATAGATTTAGAGATTATTATATGCAAATATTGTACGTTTTGCTGTCTGTGAATTGTAAGTAAATGTATATTTGATGTATAAACACTCATGATATTAAATTGACTTTAAAATTGTGCGAGTATACTCTTACAGTATGTATTGTTTGGTGGTCTTAAAATGTGCCATGGATTTAATACAGACACGTTCATGCCACATTCATAAAAATTGCTACTTGTTTTAATATCTGAATTAAAAATGAACTTGAAATGGCTTGAAATGATCTGCAATTGAGCTGGGGTTTTTTACCAAGCACTCGACAAAATGAAACATTCATCTCTGACATGGTGTTTACTGAGGACCTGTTGTCTAAGGGTCCAAAAAGAAGGTGACCTTTAATAATAATAGCCATCAAACGTCAAGTGCAACACGAATTTAAACAGGACTAAAATCTCTGATTCACAGGGAAGACCTCTCATTTCATTCCTCACACATTAGCTCTTTTAGTGGCCATTTGAATGAAATGAGAAATCGTGATTGTGCAGGTTTTTTTTCATTTTTCAAGTGTGCTTGAGAAAAATGGAAGCGAAGCGAGAGGAAGACAAGGAAATGAAAATGATAATATTGGACAAAAGAACGAGTAAGACTGCATATTTGTGCTTTTTATATAGTGAGAAGAGAAGTCATATCGCTGAGGTCCATCTCCAGAGCTCCCCTTTGAGGTTTAGGTTGGTGCTATAATCTGGGTCAAAGTGCTAACTGCTAAAAGGCGCCTGTGAGAGACTCGCTCGCACATGAATCATTTCTTATGCCTCTCTTCCTCATTACACTCTCTGCTGATAGAATTTCAAAGGCCTGCGTGTCTCTGACTGACCTTAAAGGTAAAACTCTGCCTTACGGCAATGACAGAGCCTCGCTCAACAGGCTAACCTTGTAAGATGCACCACGTAACTAAAGACACAGAGAGGTGGAGATTTGAGTAAGCATTAGTCACTCCTATTAAAAAAAAGAAGCCATATTAGGATTTTTTTAATGTACCAATATTTGACCAGAATGGTTTGTTCCAAAATCTACAGCATTGTAAGTCAGATTAATTTGTGAGTCTTCTGATTCATTATCCACAGACCTTATTTCACAATAGAACTAAGCTATATGGAGTAAACAACAAAGTGCAGTAAATGATAAAACGTTGTGCACTACAAGGTGTTTTTGTGATCATGATAATAAATTCCAGTTTGCAATATAAAGCAGGATAATACTTTTTTAACAGTTTGTTTATTCATATATAATATTTGGAAGTTAATAGTAATGCATCAGTTACATATCATATCAGTTACAGCATGTTTCACAGATCCCAAAATGCAATGTGCCAAGCTTAGTGAAAAAAATATAGAGTATGGACAAAATAAGAGAAACATTCACCATTTATTTAACTTAATTGAATTAAATTAGATTTTATTATTTTATTTTATTTTACTTTTTATTTTATTTTACTTAACTTTATTTTATAAGTATTTATAAAAATGTATGATACATAAATAAATGTATGCACAATGTAATAATAATGCTATGTTGTTATAATGATGTATAATGTGCATCTGTTAACCTTATTTCACTGTAAATGAATATAAACAAAAAATAAAGAATTATAGTTTTACTAACAGCATACAAATGTTAATAAACACCTTAAATATGGATAGTCCACAGTAACTTTGTTATAGTCACCAGCACTAGCTACTGCAGATCCCTGGAGAACTACAAATCTGCCATCAAATAGACTACAAAACCTGTTGTGCACCTCACACACACACCTGTTCCTATTTTCTCTGATAACACTCACACACAGAGACACACAACTGAAGCTTGTCATCACTTATTCCCAGGACTATAAATACACCTCACTCCCTCCCACTAGGGGCTGAGTCTTGTTGTTTAACTGTACTGTGACATTACGACACATTTCCTTCACCTTGCCTTGCCTTGCAGTGTTTGAACTAGGGTTGGGTCGATAGACAATGCTATCGTCCATCGCTGATGGCCGATAGACATCACGATGCTGAGCCGGCATCGTGATCCTCCGCCATGCCCCCGTCGCAAACCCGCTCATGAAAAATACACACTTAGGCCCCGTTTACACTGATACGTCGTAGTTTTAAAATGGCATTTTAGAACAAAAATGATCCACGTCCACACAAGCGTTTCATCTAGCATTTCTGAACAGATCTTCGTCCACACTATACCACTGAAAATGCACATCCCGTGACCACACCCACACACACAAAGACACACACACTGTCATGCGCACGTCTGAGCTCTGGGCAGTCAGTATGGGGTGCTTTGAGCACAAAACCCCAGAGAGCAGTGCATGTCAGACACTTTATCAAAGATGTAGCGCTGGATCGCTTCTCACTATACAGTAGTTGTTAAACGTGATATTTAATTAATCTTGTCTCTATCTAACGACTCTTCGGTGTTTTGAATCTGTCAGGTAAAGTGTCACAGCGTTAGTACACTGCTTCAATCTTTCGCTTTCACGCTTGTACTTAGTAATGTTAGTGAAAATCTCGGATACTGTTGGTTGGATCCTGTTGGTTGTGCATTTTTTACCAACAAAGTTTGTCAACGCCATTATAACGACACAGGTCAGCTCTGCCTATTTATTCCAGAGTCGCGCGGAAAAAGTGATTGACAGGTGGTAATTTGTGTGTAACTTATCTTTGTTTATTTATGATTTGGTTATGTGTAAAACAAAAAATATGCAGGTCAGGTTGTTGAAATAGTACAAACTATTTATTCGTTATGAATTAATTATACATAAATAATTAATTCACCACCACCTATGACGATGATACCATCGCCCATCGCATTAGACATTGTACAATGCCAAATTGGTTGACATCGCCCAACCCTAGTTTCAAATTTTGCCTTGTTTTATTGTTTACGTTGCTTGCTGCCGGGACTGAACACTTGCCTGTTTATGACTACACCTTTTGGATGATCTGTTTGCCCCTGTGTTGATGGTTGCTTGCCTGACCAATCTCTTAATAAAGCCTGCATTTGGATCTGCACCTCTGTTGTCAGCGTCCCATACAGACTTACACATGGAACACATGGAATCAGTGTAAACTGTTCGTGAAGAATCAATTTCCATTAACTGTAGAAAAAACCATATAATTTTGTTAGAATTCATATTAAATTCAATGCTCTATGCTGCATTTTTCCCAATCTATTTGACATAAGGTGTTGTGGTGCTTCATAAACCACAATGGGCATGAGGACAACAACAATTCGTAAATCAAAATCACATAATCTGACACAGTAACAGCTAAACATATTGAGTAGCCTGGAGAAACCTGTCATTTCCTTGCAATTATTTGTGAAATACACACACAATTTCTGAGTGAAAAGGTTCCAAGGCCATTTTTTCTGTGTTATTTGAGGATCAGAAAGCATGTATTGCAATGGAAAGGGAAACACTATTCATGCGATCTCTTCCTTCTGCTCAGTAATGCAGTTCTGATATGTTTGGCTCCTGTATTGTTACAATTACGCAAACTGGCATGCGCAAACCATTATAGAATTTGCTTTGTATTCAGCATCAATCCAGCTCTTCACACAGCTTCCAACCTGAAGCTAAGCCACCTGTACAGCTGGTGCCTACTGCAGCCTGGCCTCCACCCAAATCCAAGCGGGGCGCTGGATTTATTTATACATCAAGACACAGAGACATTCGGCAGATCCTCACAGAAACCCGCCACCGTGGCTTCTGTGCAGGAGAGTGGCTAAAAATAGGCTGCCACCAAGACTTGGGACTGGAATATAAACAAATAATTTCTTTTATCTCACACAAAGGTTTAAGTATGAAACTTCACGCATCATAGAGAGATGTCACTTGTATTAGAGGAAAGTTCGAGACTTCAGTGAGGAAGGAGAACCTTCTTTGGTTTGTCTTCTGGTTCAAGTGTCCACACTGTGGTTCTGAATTGTCAGCGTTCAAACCAGAAACAGAAATCCTACCTCAGCTTTTCCCAAGCTGCTGCAAAGGAACATACATGAATTATTTTGACTAAACAGGGTTGTATGACATGTTGTTTTTGACTAGAAATAAAATAAAAGATGTGAAAATGTGTGTGGCTCTCTGACACCATCAGCAATGGTAAAACAATGTTTTTCATGAAGACTTTGCAGATACAAGATTGCATCCTCTCCAGATAACTGTTGACATAATTTATAATCTGTAGGATTGTTGGAAGACTATCAAAATTCTCTTTCATCTTGAGGAAATATTGCGCTTTTCTATCTCTTGTAGTGCATAAAATAACAAGCTGTTAAGAACGGTCCATCACATTCAGTTAAACATAAAAAAAATACCGATTTGCTAAAGATGAGAGTGGAAGGGTCTGGTGCACAAAGCGATGCAGCCTGAGGCAAATCTGAAACATGCCAATCAGAGAGAAGCCTCAGGTCACCTGACTGTCTGATACTTTACTTCTGAATAGACAGACACCAATTTGGCCAGCGCCCAGTTCATGAACAAAATACAAATTTGATATAATGTTAAATAAATGTGCATATTACTACCAGGCAAAAAGGTATGATAAAATCATTTAAATTCTAAACATTTTTGGTAATATTCAATCTTCAGGGGTATGAATAATTTTGGGTGTGACTGTATATAATTAAATTATGTTTAATGGTTTAACAGCTTTCTTCTTGGGATAATATAATGTGAGTTGTGCCCTGATGCCCACTATTGATCAGCCACCACTGGACTATCGAATAAAGGTTTATTTCTACTTGACGCATTTGCTAGTTCGCTTGAGTGCGCGCAGCGAATGTGACATCATCATGAAGTTGGCTGAGGTTCGTTTTGGGTGTGCGCAACATGATTTTGGCTGGACGAGCGGACAAAATATTTCAAGACTCAATTGAACAGTTCACACGATGTCGCATTTCATTGAATATGAATCACATTGAAGAGATTTTGTCTGAAACAGGTACGCCTGTACAGACATCTTTATGGTCCATCCATGCGTGATCATAGGGATAACCAGTCCAAAGACATGTGCTATAGGAATAACAAGTCCAAAGACATGAGCTATAGGTGAATTGAATCAACCAAATTGGCCATAGTGTATGTTTGTGAATGAGTGTGTAAGGATGTTTCCCAGTTCTGGGTTACAGCTAGAAGGGACCTGCTGTGTAAAACATACGCTGGATATGTTGGCGGTTCGTTCTGCTGTGGTGCCCCCTGATGAATAAAGGGACCAAGCCAAAGAAAAAATGAATGAATGAATGATGGCATTCTATATAAGAATATGAATTCTTGGCTAGAAATTGCAATAGCCATGGCAAAGGAGAACGTTTTTGTAAAAAAGTGTAGAAAAACGCGAGGAATAAGGTATATAAGTATATAAGAATATTTGAACACTTAGGTTTACAGTATATAATACTAATGCCCTGCTTTTTGTGGGTATTATTGGTGATAATGGTCAGGAAAGTTGGACCATTATTACCTTTTTAGCACATAAGTAGAGGACAGAAACTAGCCATACAATAATGTGTGAATTGTGGAATGGGCTAAATCTAAAAAAAGCCGTCAGTATGCTTGTGTTTGATTTTTTTTTAAATTGTTTAGCAAGGTAAAACAGTGCTTTTTCTACTATTTTAATCATCATACAGAAATGTTTGTATATTAGTATGTATTTAAGACATACTTAGGTTATTATTTTTAAATAAATATTTAGATGATATTTACTTCATGTATGTATTCATGGTCAAAAATAAATATATAAACAGATAAAAAATAGGCAAATAATTAATAACCATAAGGTAACATTTTGTGAATTATTTGGTAAGTGTATTGTTTTTTAAAGGCTTTTATTCTTGCCAAAATAAAAAATATATTTGTAGAATGAAAAAATATATTTGTAGAAAAAATATATTTGCAGAACCATTGTTCTGTTGTCATTAATATGTTAATAAACTTCAATAGAACGAGTAGAACTGTCTGAGATATGAACAAAAGCAAGTGATGCAACAAAGTTTGATTTAAAAATCTTGAACGATTATAAAAATCTTGAATGATATTAATGATGATATGACATAGTTTCGGAAACTTCCTACTTCTATGTTTATCCAGCCTGATCTCATGAGGAAACATAAGTATTTTACGTTTTGTCAGTTTAGTGGATAATTCGTACGAATTCGTACGAGTTCAGTCGTACGAAAATGCACTATTTTAAAAAGGAGGCGTGGCACCTAACCCCACCCCTAACCCCAACCGTCATTGGGTGATGAGCAAATCGTACTAATTTGTATGAATTAGATCGTACGAATTTATACGAATTAGCCACTAAATCAAAAAGTTACGAATTGCCGTGAGATTGCATTGGTTTATCTGTCTGATTTTAAGGTCGGTCTCTTTTGACCACCCTTTGTTGTTTAAAAGAATATCTCAATGGTGAACAAGCAGTGTTTAGTTTGTGAATTGCGAGGTCCCGGAACAGATTGGGGTAACGGATCCGGCATGTTACCCGAGTATGTAGAGGTGTCTCACACAAAAGTGGAGAGCGGGGGGATTTGTTGCGGACGAAAGTAAAGAGGGTTGGGGAGTTGCGGAAGTAAGTGAAAGTGAACAGCGGACGGCGGTTGAGGAGGCGGATCAGTAAAATGAGGTGCCGAATCAGATTTCAGAGGTGTTGGATTCGGATCCAGCGTGTTCCGACACAAATTAAGCCCTGGCATCAAGTATAAAAGCCTTGTCCGTTTCGCGAGGTGCGCAATGCGGCCTTAATAGCCATGACTAGTAATTCACATGGAGTTGGAAAAAAACTTACAGTCAAGATAATAAAATGGAAGACATAAACTGACCACTGAAGTGAACAAAATAAGTAGCCATCATACCAAACAGGCACACAGCAGGAAACTCGTTTAAATGACACTGGCAAAAACTAAAACTGCAAAATTCATATGTTTTGTCTGTTCGTTTACACCCACAATGGTGTTTTCTTTAACATCATGTAAACTACAGAAATGCGAAGTGACTAGCTGCTGGTCTACTATGCATAATACAGCATTTTTAGCTGTTTTCATTGATACATGTGAACAGGGATCCGCACCGTGTTTACAAATTGTTTGAACAGATACTGAAATCCTACCTCAGCTTTTCCCAAGCTGCTGTGGAGGAACAAACATGAATTATTTTGACTAAGCAGGGTTTAGTGGAAACTATGACTTGATGTTTCTTTTTCGACTATAAAGAAAAGAAAAGAGGGGGGATGTGAATGTGTGTGGCTCTCTGACAGTGTCAGCGATAGTTGAACAATGTTTTTCATGTGTTTTAGAGAAGACTCTGCAGTTACAAGCTTCCAGCCTCTCTGGAGAATCGTTGTATGCCTTAAGAAATTGTTGATGAGCAAAAGCAATGTCAGGAGGTGCTGTGTTAGCAGGCACATACAAACGCTGGAAAACACATAAACACATTCTTAAGAAATTTACCAACAGTCAGACTACAGAGAAACCAAGATGTGCTGTGTTAGTACTATGCAGAACATAATAAAAGTATGCCAACATTGTTATAAATAAGTTTGTTTTGGTATATCAGCCATTTTGTTAATTTACAGAATGTTATTTTTAACAACATAGTTGATGAAATGATATTTTAGCGTTCTCATTATTTCGCATTCTGTTAATGTTTAACCATTAGATATTAAACATTTGGTTACATAATTTATACAAACAACCAGATATTGAATTGTTTCAAACTGCTAAAAATGTCAACAAATCACTTTAATAAACTTTCAAAAGTTGTTGAATCAGAGATCAAGATCCCATAAAGCAAATTAAAGGCAGAAATAAGCAAATTAGAAGAAAACAGATAGTTTGAATATGCAGTTTACTGCCAAAATAAATTGTGGTTTCAATCAGACCCTTTGCTTATGTAACAGAGGCCAGCTAGTAAAGTGCTGTGCAGGTAAAACCACACTGCCGGCTAGAGGCCATGGTCCCTAGCCTACTTGTTAGAGCACCCGACTCCCATGCGGAGAGTCGTCGGTTTTATCCGAGCTCAGAGCTGGTTGGGTGGTGTAGGACCAGTGGGGTTACACTTATCTCACTCAGATTAGCCCTATTTGAGATTAATTCGACCTGTGACTTGTAAATGAGCATTCCAGATTGATTACTTTTCAGTTCTTCTAGTCTTGACACTAAAAAATTACAGAATAAATCTAAATTAGTTCACACACATATATTTGCATTCTCAAAATAATAATAAATAATACAATCATTTTTAGGTAAGATTATTTATATTTAGCAGTTTATGTGGTCACAAGATATTAACAGTGAGCTGTAGAGAATCGTAATCATAAATATTTATTGCACTTGATTAATGCATTTGATCATTTAGAACTACTAATAATTAATGTCAGTGAGTACTTTTACATGGACATCAATAATTCGATTTTAATACGTTTAAGATAAAACTCTGATTAAGAGTCTATGTTAACAGCGATTTTTGATTATCTTAATCTGACTAAAGTCATAATCAAACTAAACAGAAATGGATTTAAGACGTGGAGTAAGCTGATTTTAGTCGCAATATTGAAGTGCAGTACAGAAATGTAAACACCTTAATCAAACTACCGTCGTGTAGGATTTTTATCAATCGTGTCTGACACTATTGCCTGCACCTACCAAGTCAGTGAAGGACCACAGACACCTGCAACACAAATTGCAAAGGTTTTTTTCCCATATGGCCTGTGGTATCAAATTCCATTAAAACAACACTCTTCCAGCAGTGCATACTTGCATCAGGCCGCACAAGAAATCAATAATTATTTCCGTTTTATTTATTATCTGAGCCTGAACGATCTTTTATTTTGAAACATCTTTTATTTTGAAAAATGACCGTATTCTCTCTGTTACATCTCAGTCACTTGAATGCCCAAATTTAACCCACAAGCAGCAAAATGAGTAAGAAACAGATGTCTTTGGAAAGTTTCTTTGCTTAGGGGAAAAGGCCCAGTGAAGGACCCACATACTGCCAAAAAATAGATCCACAACCCATTTGTCAACAAATCAGGTGAATCCACCATGTCTGTGCAAGAAGATCAACTGCTGGAGATCGCAAATGCAGCAGCTTTTTTCTAGAGTTTGCACAAGTTCGTGGTTTCCAATGGAGGTGCACGGCTTGTGCGGCATGTGACAAGAATTGACCGATCAGCTTCAGCTTGTATGGAACATACACATTTCGGTAGACTAATTATTTCAGACAAACAGAGAACACGCAAACACTGCAGTGCTTTGTATTTTTTTCTATAAATAAAACTTGTACCAGAGTGACAGCAATGTTTTTTCAGCTTAGCCTAGCAACCTACAACCAACGATAAAATTCGATTACTGATGTCCATGTAAACTGTACAAAAAAATACACTGGACAGTTGCAAATGATTAATCAATGCTATGAGCACAGTCAGATAAATCAGAACCTTTTATTTTCTACCACCACAAACATGACGATACGCATTTTTGTGTTGTTTTATCTTGTTTTCTCAAGCACATTTTCCACTAAGATCTATGGTCCTTTTCTTAACTGTATATTTATTTATTTTTTAATTTCGCAAACAGGCGATGCGATGGCGTAGTGGGTAGCATGTTCGCCTCACAACAAGAAGGTCGCTGGTTCGAGCCTGTCAATTGGCAGTGATGGGTTGCAGCTGGAAGGGCATCCGCTGCATAAAACATGTGCTGGATAATTTGGCAGTTCATTAATAAAGGGACTAAGCCGAAAAGAAAATGAATGAATGAATGAATTTGTAAACAAGCCTAACAGCAAATTTCATTACACAAGACAATGCAATGCACAAATTGATTAACACAAAGAAAATTAATTTCATTAACAAAAGTTCATTGACAGAAGCGAGGCCCACAGTGTTCATCTAGAGGCGGTGTTTCTTATCGTCAGAAGCCGCTACTCTTTTTCTACTTTTTAGCCCTTTTGTTGAGGAGAAAAATCTATTTAAGTGGCTGAAGCTCTGACACAAAGCAAGAGCAGAAAGCTGTAGAATCTGCTGGCTTAATTGATTATTTGCGCAGAGCTGTATATCAGCGAGGTGCAGCATACCCTTGGGAAATAATGTAAAACAGATAACAAGATCAAATGTGGAAGAATTGCTTTCTACTGCCAGGTTTATTAATCTGTTTCTCTCTTAGTCAAAATGGCTTTTTTTTTTCTTCCCCTCCCTTCTATGCAGGTTTTCGCATTAAGGCAAGGTACGCCTCTGCGTCCCAAGCAGCATAAAAGCCACAGCTGACTGAGGTTTTAGGAAGCCGTTTTGATTTGCAAGAATACAGGTCGCTCGTGATTTCAACATTTGCCTAGCATTCGATCTGCAAGCATCTGTGTGGGAAATTGAAAGGTTTTGGCTTGCTTTTTAAGAATTAGAACTGGAATTAGTCAGCGACAAGATGCTTTAGAGACTTAATTTACTCTAAAACTGAGCTGTAAGAAAATGTGCAGCCTCACACGTGTTTGGATTTTGGACTTAAAGGATCAGGCTTTTGGAAAACACACAAGACGTGTTTGCTTGCTGCAGCTAATTCTTTGATTGCAGATTTACGCCAGTGAAAGAGCCACAATACCCTCACGCACAAGGCCTTGTAGGTTCACTTTTTTTTTTTTTTTTTGTAGTCGGGATGTTGTTGAATGCTCGGAGCGTTTGTATTAAATCCAAATCAAACCAAGTGTTCTCTAATTCCACATTCTCTCGTAGTGCATTTACATAATAAAAATTGCATAGCAGTCTCACAATCTAGCAGACATCCTTCCTCAAACATCTCTCTAAGCCATTTCCAACTCTGTAAACTGATTTGTTTTTCTTATTCATGGGGTCTTGCGGCACATCAGACATGACTGTAATTGCCTTCCTCTCACCAGGGAGCTTCTTGTTTCTCATTCTGAAGTTTATTCTCTATTTCATGTCACCGAGGCAGAGAGAAAGACGGCACCCTGGGAAAAAATGACACTCCCTCCGTCACCGAGAGGAGAGTGAAAAGATAAGAACGTTAGATAAATATCTGCAAATGCGCAGCTCTCGCTTTGAAATGAATGGGTGTTTATAAGTACACTTCCTATGAGTTTGGGGAAACTGTGGCAGTTCGCATTAGTGTAATGCACAAACAACCATCTGGATTTTTCCTGTGTTTTTGTGAAATCATCTCTTTGGATTACTTCTTTCGTTCGCTAATTGAGCTGCTTCATTTAGCGCGGTGCTGTTGCTCTAAATGGCCAGTTTATATTGACTGCTAAAAGGGCTGCTCACCCCAGGAGGTGATGATCTACAGAGTGGCAGGAAGTGGGAATGAACCTCGGGTTATTTACGTCAGCGCTCCCTCTGCAAAAAGCGAGATCCCTGGCAGCTGAACGTTGCTCTACTGGCTGCCTGTAATTTCAGCTCTTCCAAAATCCAACTCTGTCAGGTGTAATTTTGCAACAGATAAAGGTACCAGGCTGCTGTATTCATTCACTCATTCATTTTCTTGTTGGTTTAGTCCATTTATTAATCTGGGGTTGCCACAGCGGAATGAACCGCCAACTTATCCAGCACATTTTTACGCAGCGGATGCCCTTCCAGCCGCAACCCATCTCTGGGAAACATCTATACACTCATCCACACTCATACACTACAATTTAGTCTTCCCAATTCACCTGTACCGCATGTCTTTGGACTATGGGGGAAACCGGAGCACCTGGAGGAAACCCAAGCGGGAGAACATGCAAACTCCACACAGAAACGCCAACTGACCCAGCCGAGGTTCGAACCTGCAACCTTATTATAATAATAATAATAATAATAATAATAATAATAATAATAATAAAATGCGACAGCACTACCTTCTGCGCCACTGTGTCGCCCGCTGCTGTATTTATTATTATTATTATTATTATTATTATTATTAATATTATTATTATTATTAATATTATTATTATTATTATTATTATTATTATTTCCTTTTTTTACAAAGTAAAGCTGTGGATTTAGTCTGAAGAAATGCAGTCATTCTTAAATCTTTGTTTTTCTACCTCATTTTTGTGAGGGGTTTTGGGTTTCAAAGCTGAAAATTTATTGTGTGTGTGTCAACAATGCCACGCTCTTCATTCATGAAAGAAGGATGGATGTCAGCTCAGCTTAATACATTTCTAACGGCTACCTTAATTACTTGTTAGTACATGTTGTTAGTTAATGTATTAATTAACATTTAAGTTTAAGCTAAATGTAACCATCATGAACTTCTAAGTTGTTAATGTATAATTATGTCATCATGACTTTACTTGAAGGGGCACATCACCATTAACTCATCCTTACTCATAAACCTCTGTGTTTAAACTGTTCATGTTTATGTGTATTTTTGCAACAGATGAAGGTACCAGGCTGCTGTATTTATTATTATTATTATTATTTCATTTTTTACAAAGTAAAGCTGTGGTTTTAGTCTGGGATGAAATGCAGTCATTCTTAATCTTTGTTTTTCTTCCCCATTTTTGTGAGGGGTTTGGGGTTTCAAAGCTGAGAATTGAATGTGTGTGTGTGTGTGTGTGTGTCAACAAACACCACGCTCTGCTTTCATGAAAAGAGGATGGATAATGTCAGCTCAGCTTAATACATTTCTAATGGCTACCTTAATTACTTGTTAGTACACGTTGTTGGTAAATGTATTAATTGACATTTAAGTTTAAGCTAAATGTAACCATCATGAACTTATAAGTTGTTAATGTATAATTATGTCATGACTTTACTTGAAGGGGCACATCACCCACATCATACACACATTTTTTGGAGATGTGAAAAACTGAAACCATTTTGGAAAGATGTACATTTAACCTTAACAAAGGTGCTTGGATATGAGATTCCATTTTCATGCATTGTCCTGTACTTGGGTCATATTTCACTGGTTACACTTCAGGAGGACCAATACCTGGTAAAAATACTCCTTACAGCAGCAAGGAAAACCATAACTAGAAACTGGTATAAGCCTGATTCACCTAAACAACAACAATGGTTTGATATAATTCAGGAAATAAGGACGTTGGAACATATGACTGGCGTGCTACGTTTGAAGGTGGACTTGTATGCCAAAAGATGGCAAAAATGGATACTATACTTTGACAAATCATAAGTGCACTGGCTCTCAGACTGTACTAGACAAAGTTTAAGGCATATTCGTGCATATTTTTATGTACCCAATTGTCTTCTTTTTTGTATACACCATGTTTCAATTTATTTATTTTTCTACAATATTCTCAACACAGGCTAGGTTTCTATTTTATTTTCATTTATATTTTATTTATTTATTGTTGTTTTGTTTGTTCTAGTTAATTTGCTTGTTATTGAAATGGCTTGTCATATCTGACTCGAATTTGCCTTTTCTTTTACTTGGAAAATTGCATTTGACTGTAATTAGTTGTGATGTACTAAAAAAGCAATAAAAATTAAAGTGGAAAAAAAAAAAAAGAAGGGGCACATCACCATTAACTCATCCTTACTCATAAACCTCTGTGTTTAAACTGTTCATGTTTATGTGTAATTTTGCAACAGATGAAGGTACCAGGCTGCTGTAATATTATTTCTTTTTTTTTTTACAAACTAAAGCTGTGGTTTTAGTATGGGAAGAAATGCAGTCATTCTTTTTCAACCCCATTTTTGTGAGGGGTTTTGGGTTTCAAAGCTGAGAATTGATTGTGTGTGTGTGTGTGTGTGTGTGTGTGTGTGTGTGTGTGTGTGTGTGTGTGTGTGTGTGTGTGTGTGTGTGTGTGTGTGTGTGTGTGTGTGTGTGTGTGTGTGTGTGTGTGTGTGTGTGTGTGTGTGTGTGTGTGTGTGTGTGTGCGCGTGTGTCAACAAACGCCGCGTTCTGCATCCATGAAAGGAGGAGGGATAATGTCAGCTCAGCTTAATACATTTCTAATGGATGTTTTATTTTCAGCCTGAGGCTACCTCTGAAGGGTTTGGACATTTGGAGATTTGAGGGGGTGGAAGAATACCTGTGAAACACAGCCAGTTTGCAATGATATTTGGATACATTTATAATGATATTTTAACTTTCTTTTTTGCTTGCTTTTTATGGATGATCACTTCTTTTATTTTTAGTAGCTACAAAGTATGCTACCTCAAAAATATTTTTAAAAATTGTCTGTTAACTGTAAAAAATGTGTTAATGAGCTGTTTCTCATAATATGTGATTCATATTTTCTGATTTCCACTTTGATAATGCAATATGGGACCATGATCTATTTAGACCCCAGCGTTCTTTTGTATATCTTCAGAGTTGTGCAGAAGTGAAGATTTGAGAATCACTGAAAGATGGTTGAATTTGTTTTTACGGGTCAGCAGTACATGTAAGAGGACATTAATTATCAACTCAAGCTGCACTCACTCTTGATTCTGGCCACATTTGTTTCCATGGTTACTTATTTTGTTGCACACCTGTTTCTAGTTTTGTTCTCATTGGTGTATTTCTTTTTTCAAGAGTTCACACTTTTATTGCTTGATAATAATAGTAGGTTTGGCATGCTGTCCTAGGAGAGAAGCCTGAGCTCGGAGATAACTGAGCCCAGGGCTCCTGCCTGGTCCATGAGCATGTGAGGGGGTACGAAATCAGGTAGTTCTCGAGAGCTCCCCCTGGTAAAGGAGGAAAGGTGGAGATGGGGTGGATGGGGGGATTCTTCAAAAAACGAAGATGAGGGAGTAATGCTAGTCAGGCTATTTATAATGAATTTGGAATGATCTGATTGGCTTACTAATGATTAGAGATGAGAGTCCAGCCGCGATCAATCATATAACGTGCTTCTCTCGAAATTAGTTTGTGAAACTTCACTTCTTTGGTCCAGCACAGTGCTGCCACATGCTGTTTTTATTTTCCCAAAATGATATATGTCATATGTGACCTAAAATGTAAGTGTCATTGATTCATTTACAAGTTTGTAGTGTCATGAAATAATTACGTTTCCATTAGATGTGTATTTCTGAATTTTGCTGGAACATTGACTACTTTTACTTGTAACACTTTACAATAACAGTACATCAATAATGATGTATTAATATGTAAACTAAACATTATTTTATTATAAATAATTGAGGAGATACGGCACATTCTAATTATGAACTAACTTTTAAGTACAACATGAGTCAAAAGAGATCATGTGTAAATAAAGGCTACCTTAATTACTTGTTAGTACATGTTGTTAATTAATGTATTAATTAACATTTAAATTGAAGCTAAATGTAACCATCATAAACCATAATGCATTATTTATTTCATGACTTTACTTGGAGGGGTTCATCACCATTAACTCATTCTTAACTACTCATGAACTCCTGTGTTTAAACTGTTTATGTTGATGAAGACCGAACACTTTTCAATTGTTATTCAGTGTAAACACACTAGAAGGCGTTCATGAGTAGTTAAGAATGGGTTAATGATGATGTGGCGCTCCAAGTAAAGTCACAGTATAATTATACATTAACATATCATGAGTCCATGTTGTTAAAGTTAGTTCATGATTAGCACATGCATTAACTCATCATTAGTTCATAATAAAGTAATGTTTAGTTTACATATTAACATATAGTTATTTATAATGTTATTGTAAACTGTTTCCCGTTTTACGAATAATTTCCATACCATATTAGGCATATTCATATGCAGGCTTAGTCTTACTGTGTTTTAGCATAGTCATTTATAACATTTATAGTAAAAATCCAGAAACTATGCCAAATTTGTTGTCATTTTCAAGTTAAAGGTTTAGGTTTGGGTACCATCCTGTGATGTGTATTCCTCAGTGGTCTTTTCGAGGTCTGCTCTGGCTCTCCTCACTTCACTGCTAGTGACGGGTGAAGCAGGTTTTCAGGCTGAAGCAATCCAGCCTTGCTATTACACTGCATTAACATTACATGAATCCACCTGAATGCATCAAAATGCAAAATGGTTTGAACTGGAAAATTTAAAAGCCAGCCATTTGTGTAATCAAATGCACGAGGAAATTAAATGTGCAGCACACATTTTGGATTTGCCAACATGATTTTTCTCCTGCCTGTATTCTGCTGTCTCATGATAGTTAATTGATTTAAACGGTGTTAACATTTTCTTTCAAAGATAAGTGCATATTTTGTATATAGGAACTGACTTTTTTATAATCAACAGTATTTGTGGATCAAAAGTATTTTTGAGTAATATTTACAAATACCCCTCATAAACACATTTGACTTTAAAAAACTGGGTTAAAGTACTGTACGTATGTGTTACAGAAAATCCCTCTAATTGAATAGTTTAATGTTTTAAATGGTTTTCTTACCTTACTGTATGTTAGTTTGCATTTATTTGATTAAAGATAGTAAAAACTGTATTATTTGGAAGTATTATTACAATTTAAAATACATTTTTCCTTTAGTCGTTGTAGTGGTAATTATTTTAATTGTTGTAGTAGTGGTCGTTGTAGTAGTTGTGGTTGTTGAAGTAGTAGTAGTTGCTGTAGTGGTAGTAGTAACAGTAGTAGTAGTGGTGGTGGTAGTAGTAGTAGTCATTGTAGTAGAAGTATCAGTAGTAGACGTTGTAGTAGTAGTCGTGGTGGTAGTAGTCATTGTTGTGGTAGCAGTCGTGGTGGTAGTAGTCATTGTTGTGGTAGTAGTCATTGTGGTGGTTGTAGTAGTAGTAGTTGTTGCTGTAGTAGTAGCATTATTAATTGCTGTAGTAGTAGTAGTTGTTGTAGTTGGTGTAGTACTTGTAATTATTATTATTGTTGTTGTTGTTGTAGTTGTGGTGATGTTGGTGATAGTAGTAGTAGTTGTAGTAATAGTATCAGTAGACGTTGTTGTAGTAGTCGTTGTGGTGGTAGTAGTCATTGTTTTGGTAGTAGTCATTGTGGTGGTAGTATTGATTGTGGTGTTGTGGTGGTAGTATTCATTGTGGTAGAAGTCGTTGTGGTAGTAGTAGTCATTGTTGTGGTAGTAGTCGTTGTGGTAGTAGTAGTAGTTGTCGCTGTAGTAGTAGCATTATTAATTGCTGCAGTAGTAGTAGTTGGTGTAGTACTTGTTGTTGTTGTCGTTGTTATTATTACTGTTGTTTTTTTTTAACTGTCACTCCTTACCACTGATTGCTTTCTATCTGTTTTATTTATATCTCTGTTATTTGCTTCATTTATTGATATGTATGCATGTTGTATATGTGTGTGTATATATATACTTGTCCACCCAGTTACCTACACACACACACACACACACATGCGCGCAAACACACACACCTGCCAGTACCTGACTGTTTTGTCGTTTTTTTAAGTTGTTTTGTTTTTTCATCTGTTCTTTGTTGTTGTTGTTGTTGTTGTTTTCTTCTGTTTCTTCCATTTGTTTGTGATCTCAATTTGTTTACCTCTTGCATATTATTATAATAAAAAATGTAATTTATGACATTGTTGACAAGCTGAATTTTCAACAGCCATTACTCCAGTCTTCAGAAATAATACTAATTTGCAATTCTTACTATTACAGCATCAGTGTTGATTATAGCTTAATATTTTAGGCTTTCTTGAATGAACATCAAATGCTGAAAAAGTTTTTGTAGCAGTGGAAAAATATATTCTCTCACTTTTACTTTAATACAGTCTTGCTGAATATCAGTATTAATTTCCCCTTTAAACTTTTAAATAAAACCTCGATGTATTCACTACTTTATAGGTCAAAGCAAGAAGTACACGTAGAATATTGGCTTGACAATTCACAGTTGAAACATGTTGGAGGTGGACAGAATCAATACACATTTGATCATGGAATCTGCTGTAAAGTTATTCCATTAGTGGTCTGAGGTACTTAGCAGGAGCCATCAAAAAGCCTGATACACGTAAGCTTCTTTCTATTCTTGGAATACTCAGTGTAATTTGAGGTTAGAAATAAAAGTGCGCCTGGGGCCTATTACATGCACATAGCTGAACTGTTTTGTTTTTTCTTCAGTCACTCCAGCTATTCATCATCAGATGAAGATAGCTGAAATTGAAATGCCATTTTGCAGTATAGCTCTTAAGAACCATACTTTGTACTTGACGCAGTGAAAGGGCGAAGCAAAAGGACTTGGGCACAGAGCACATACTTTGCTAATGCCTGGTGAGTAGGGTCGGGATATTAACCTCACAGCATGTACTTCAGCTCAAGTTTGCATTATACCTACATCGTTGTTGGGTTAATTACTGGGCTTAGAGGCACACAAAGCTGCCGCTTATTTTTAGTGTGACCTTAAAGTGAATGCCCTGTCTTGTATACTAAAAGAAATTCGTCTCTGATTGCCATACACAGCCTGAAATTGATGGCAGTTTCTCCTGAATAAAGATGTGATCATTTCTGTCTGTGCTTTTTCTGTGCTTTGGATTCACTTTATGTATATTTCTTCATCCATCCACCCATCTAAGCGGCTTCCTTTTGGTTGGGTTTTATCAATCAATCAATCATTGATTTAATGCGTCCAAGCTTTTTAAACTGTACTTTTTACTTCATTTCCTAGTTAAATCATCCAAATTATCCATTTATCCAGCAATTTTAAACTCTTTTTGTTCTGCTTTTGACTTAATTGTCTGGTTAAAACAGTCAATCCACTGCTTTTGATTTGCTTAATGTCTGTTTATCCCTCCATCCATCCATCTATCCATCTAAACTGCTTTTGTTTTGCTTTTAACTTCATTTTTTTAAAATCCATCAATCAATAAATTCAATTCAATTCATCTTTATTTCTATAGTGCTTTTACAATTTAGATTGTGTCAAAGCAGCTTAACATAGAAGTTCTAGTACACTGAAACTCAGTTTAGTTCAGTTCAGTGTGGTTTAAGTTTCACTGCTGAAAGCCCAAACACTGAAGAGTAAATCCATTGATTGGCAGCTCCACAAGTCCCGAAACAAGCAAGCCAGTGGTGACAGTGGTGAGGAACAAACTTCACCAATTGACGAAAGTGAAGGAAAAAAGACCTCGAGTGAAACCAGGCTCAGTTTGGCATGACCATTTGTCCTCTATAGCCAAACTTCTTATGCAGAGCTGCAGTCTAGGCACCGGAGGTCCATCCAAGCTTTTTAAACTACATTTTAATTGATTTTTTAGTTAAAATTATTTAATCTGTCCATTTATCCAGCCTTTTTTTTAACTGTTTTTGTTCTGCTTTTGACTTGAAGTTTCAGTTAAAATCATCAGTTAATCCATCCATCCATTAATTCAATAAAACAGTCAGTCCACTGCTTTTGATTTAGTTAATTTCTGTTTATCCATCAATCCATCTACACTGCATTTGTTTTCCTTTTGACCTGATTTTCACATTAAAAATCAATCAATCAGTCCATCCAAGCTTTTTAAGCAACTTTTAAATAGATTTTCTAGTTAAAATTATTCATTCTGGGCAGCGTGGTGGCATAGTGGGTAGCGCTGTGGTCTCACTTGCCTGGGTCAGTTGGCATTTCTGTATGGAGTTTGCATGTGTGTCCCCGTGTTTGCATGGGTTTCCTCCGTGGGTGCTCCGGTTTCCCCCACAAGTCTAAAGACATGCGCTATAGGTGAATTGGGTAAGCTAAATTGTCTATAGTGTTTGTGTGTAAATGGTAGTGTATGGATGTTTCCCAGTGATGGGTTGCGGCTGGAAGGGCATCCGCTGCGTAAAACATATGCTGGATAAGTTAGTGGTTCATTCCGCTCCGGCGACCCCAAATCAATAAAGGGACTAAGACAAAAAGAAAATAAGTGAATTATTCAATATATTCAGCCATTTTAAACTGGTTTTGTTCTGCTTTTGAGTGTTGACTTGAAGTTGTATAAACTGTACTTTTGACTTTTTTTAACATCCAAGCTTTTTAAGCAACTTTTTAATAGATTTTCTAGTTAAAATTATTCAATCTTTTAATTTATTCAGCCATTTTTGCTCTGCTTTTAACTTAAAGTTTTAGTTTATTCCATCCATACACCCATTCAAGCTTTTTAAACTACACTTTTGACTTAATTGACTGGTTAAAACAGTCAGTCCACTGCTTTTGATTCGCCTAATGTCTGTTTACCCATCCACCCATCTATCCATCTAAACTGCTTTTGTTTTAATTTTGAATAGATTTTTTCATTACAAATCAAGCAATCAGTCAATTAATCAATTCATCTAAGCTTTTCAAAGTACTTTTTATCTGATTTTCTAGTTAAAATCATTCACTCCATCCATTTTTTTAGCCTTTTTAAACTGTTTATGTTCTGCTTTTGACTTGAAGTTTTGGTTAAAATCAGTTAATTCATCATCCACCCATTCAAGCTTTTTAAACTATACTTTTGACTTAATTGTCTGGTTAAAAACAGTCAATCCACTGCTTTTGATTTGCTTAATGTCTGTTTATCTATCCATCCATCCATCCATCCATCTATCTAAACTACTTTTGTTTTACTATTGACTTGATTTTCTCATTAAAAATCAATCAATCGATCAATCAATCAATTTTGTTCTGTAAAGTCAGTTAATTCATCCATACAACCATCCGACTGTACATTTGTGACTCAATTTCCTAGTTAAAATCAGTCAATCTATCCATTCATCCAGCCTTTTTAGACTGTTTCTGTTCTGATTTTGAATTGAAGTTTCAGTTCAAATCAGCTGATCCATCTATCCACCCATCCTAGCTTTTTAAACTGTACTTTTGACTTAATTTCCCAGTTAAATTCACTCAATCTTTCAATTAATCCAACCGATTTAGACAGTTTTTGTTCTGCTTTTTACTTGAAACTATACTTTTGACTTAATTGACAGGTTAAACCAATAAATCCACTGGTTTTGATTTGCTTAAGGTCTGTTTTGTCCATCCATCCATCTATCTAAACTGCTTTTGTTTTACTATTGACTTGATCAATCAATCAATTTTGTTCTGCTTTTTACTTAAAGTTTTAGTTAAAATCAGTTAATTCATCTATACACCCATCCAACTGTACATTTGTGACTAATTTTCCTAGTTAAAATCAGTCAATCTATCAATTCATCCAGCCCTTTTAGACTGTTTTTGTTCTGATTTTGACTTGACTGAAGTTTTAGTTGAAATCAGTTTATCCATCCATCCACCCAACCTAGCTTTTTAAACTGTACTTTTGACTTAATGTTCTGGTTATAAACAGTCAATCCATGCCTCTATCCATCCTGCCTTTTAAAACTGTTTTTGCAATTGCCTTTCCATTTCATAATGATAGTTACAGTATGCTTATTTATTCCCTGTGTTCAATTTCAAATTGCAGCTCTGTATCAAATCAAATTGAGGAATTTAGCTAGTTTCTCATTTCAGTTGTACAACTTTGACTTCACTTTTACCGCAGTAATTTTCTGTTTCAGGTCGCATTCTCCTTTTGTTTTGTTTTTTATTTTGAATGTCACAATTATATTGAGCTCAAAAAAGCATTGCGGGGTCCGTGCTCAGCCCATCATCTGTCAAACTTAACACTAATGATACATCCTGATGCAGTATTTCTCTCTGTTTTCTGCCAGATCACACCAGAATTGTTTCCATCATGAGACTGGTGTTAAAGTACCTGGATAAGATGAGGTGTTTCCGAAAACGGTCCACCATTCCTTTTCTGGTGGCTCTCATTACCTTCCTGCTCTTCATAAACCTCTACATCGAGGACGGCTACGTGCTGGTGAGTGTTTACCTGTTGCAATCCAGCAGGTAAATTACAAAGGTCAATTTATTTACAACATCACTGGAGCAGATAACAAGACAATAGTGGGCTTCACAACAACTTGACTACTGCTGTTTGCATGCGAGTTAGCATTAATTATCTCTGTGCTGAAAAGTTATTTTGTTTATATGCTTTAATTACCAAATGTTGCGTGTAAGGCTGCCGGTGATGTGTTGCGCATGTATAATTATCGGAGCTCACGATGCAGCCTATTTAAAATTGCATGATGTAGAGGCAGTCCAAATGCGAGAGACACATTTATTATTCATGAGGCCAACTTTATGATCAAAACTTTGTGATCATAACATGTCGCGTGTGTTTGTCTGTTGAATTATTCAAAAGTTGTACCCGTTTTGACTGAGTCACTTTTCTAAATAACCCCCCTTTAATTGAAATACAAACACCATCATAGACAGAAAAAGTGTGAACAGTTCATGTGTGGGTAAAAAGACATTGAGGTATATTAACCATGTTATCATTTAATATTAGATAAGTTGTGTGAGTAATATTGTGTGTACAATTAATTATTCAAAGGCCGTCATTTAGATTTAATGAGATTATACAAGAGTGTGCAGGAAAATTGGCAAATCTAAAAATAATGACCTGCAGCGCTTACACTTAAAGATGCAAGAGGAGTCTTAGCATCTCATGTACATATAATCCTGTATTAGAAAACTCTTTCTAGCTTTGAGGCTCAAAGCTAATGCTGCGATCTGTCTGTCTTGAATGTCATGTGTTTCAGGAGGAAGATAAACGTCAGCTGCGAGAAACCTCAATGCATCCGCTGAACTCAGAGCGATATGTTCATACCTTTAAAGATATCACCAATTTTTCTGGAACAATCAATGTGACTTATCGGTACCTTGCAGGAACACCTTTACCCAGAAAGAGTAAGACTGCTTTTGCTTTTTTTTTATTCTGGTATTAGCCACATACACATGCTGTCAATGATTTCTAAACAAGCAGTAGAAAATACAGCTGCACAAAAATATGATTTATGATCATTTGAACACTATTAAATGATCCCAGAATTATCATTAATTATTTTTATGTGTTTTGATAAGCACAGGTGAGAATAACTCATGGCTAAAGCTGGTGAAACATAATTTATCCCATATTTTTTTACAAATGCTATTTGAAACATGACGGTAGATACTTAATATACTGTACATGCAATGTGCATGTATTACAAAAAAAAAACTTTGTAAATATAATGTGATGCAAACACCAAAATGGCATTTTTTTACCTACACTTACCGGCCACTTTATTAGGTACACCTTACTAGTACCAGGTTGGACGCACTTTTGCCTTCAGAACTGCCCTAATCCTTTGTGGCATAGATTCAACAAAGTACTGGAAATATCCCTCAGAGATTTTGGTCCATACTGACATGATAGCATCACGCAGTTGCTGCAGATTTGTAGGCTGCACATCCATGATGCGAATCTCCCGTTCCACCACATCCCAAAGGTGCTCTATTGGATTGAGTTATGGTGACTGTGGAGACCATTTGAGTACAGTGAACTCATTGTCATGTTCAAGAAACCAGTCTGAGATGATTCACGCTTTATGACATAGCGCGTTATCCTGCTGGAAGTAGCCATCAGATAATGGGTTCACTGTGGTCATAAAGAAATGGACATGGTCAGCAAAAACACTCAGGTAGGCTGTGGCATTGACATGATGCTCAATTGGTACTAATGGGCCAAAGTGCATTGAGTTGCTGCCATGTGATTGGCTGATTAGCATTGACGAGCAATTGGACAGGTGTAAAAGTGGCCGGTGAGTGTATATGGACTGTATAAATATTTTTATATTCATTTTTTTGCACATATCAAGTGCATTTAGTTAATTGTCTTTTCTGATACAAATCTAATACACTGACTTGACAAAGAAAATAAAATACTTTCTTACCATTTTCTTGGTTCATACAATAGTTCATACAACCAGTAAAGTTTATGCATAAATTAACCAGTAAAGTTTATGCATAAATTAAGAAATTATACTATATAAAGCTATATATATATACTATATATAAATATACAAATATGGGTTATGAAATACTGTTTTACTTAATTTTGCTTCAAGTAAAGGCATCTTGTAGTTAGAATATTTATTTAGAATTTTCACTGGGAAATATGTTCAAAGAAAAGTATAAATTAAGTACAATTAAAAGCAAAATAAATTAATTTCCTTAATATTTATGTCTTGTTTTCTGGTACATTAAACATTCTTAAATCAAAATACTTGCATTTATATTTACCTTAGTCCACATGTGAAGCTCATGTGCTTTTTCTGTAAGCGCTTGCTTTTCAAACAGATTCAAAGATTTTTCTATGTTTGTACTGGATTGTATTCACCTTATAGACAATGTGTCAAATCAATAGCATTCACTTGCTCAATGATTTCCTGTGCTCTTTTTGCAGAGTATCTCACCATTGGATTGTCATCTGTGAAAAGAAAACGAGGAAATTACCTGTTGGAGACCATTAAGTCTATTTTCGACCAGTCAAGCTACGAGGAGCTCAAAGAGATCATTGTTGTTGTCCACCTGGCAGACTTCGACCTTGCGTGGTGTGAGAGCCTAGTTCAAGAAATCTCAAGAAAGTTCGGCCACCATATCATTGCAGGACGGCTGCTTGTAATCCATGCACCTGAGGAGTACTACCCATCCCTGGATGGTTTGAAGAGAAATTACAATGATCCCGAGGATAGAGTTCGCTTCAGGTCCAAACAAAACGTAGATTACGCTTTTCTGCTCAACTTCTGCACCAATCTATCAGACTTCTACATGATGCTGGAGGACGATGTGCGCTGCTCCCGAAACTTCCTCACCGCTCTGAAGAAAGTGGTGGCGTCCCGGGAGGGTTCATACTGGGTGATGCTGGAGTTCTCCAAACTGGGCTACATAGGAAAGCTGTACCACTCGCGAGACCTTCCCAGACTTGCTCATTTTCTGCTCATGTTCTATCAGGAGATGCCTTGCGATTGGCTTCTTATCCATTTCCGAGGCCTCCTGGCCCAGAAGGATGCAATTCGCTTCAAGCCTTCACTTTTCCAACACATGGGTTACTATTCCTCGTATAAGGGGGCAGAAAACAAACTCAAGGACGATGACTTTGAGGAAGACTCCTTGGATATCCCAGACAACCCACCTGCTAGTTTGTACACAAACATAAATGTATTTGAAAGCTATGATGCTGCCAAAGCTTACAGTAGCGTGGACGAGTACTTTTGGGGCAAGGCACCGTCCACCGGGGACTTTTATGTTATAGTATTCAACAAGGCGACAAAAATCAGTAAAATCAAGATCATCACAGGAACCGATGATCGCCAGAATGATATTCTGCATCACGGCGCTTTGGAAGTAGGGGAGAAATTAGTAGGAACCAAAAAGGGAAGGCAGTGCTCCTCCTATATAACTTTAGGAGAGTTCAAAAATGGAAACATTGAGGTTCACGATGTGGACCACAAGATAGCATTTGATATCGAGTGCGTTCGCATTGTGGTAACAGCCAATCAGAAGGAATGGCTTATCATTAGAAGTATAAGCCTCTGGACTACACAAGGTGCCAGTCAATGAAGACTTTTTGAAGCGTAGCTAAAGGCACAAGCATATGTTTATTTATCTATTTATTTATTCTGATTCCTAAATTATTTATTCGCTCTTACCTGAGAGATCTTTATTTATTCATCCGACTTATTTAAAGGCGCATTTTAAGGCAGTACAGGATCAAGAACACGAACAAGAATTCACACATCTGAGGCATTTCTGACAGTTTTGACATTCTGACATCAAATTATCACACAATAAAGACTTTATATGTATATATACATGTTAGTGATGCACGATACATCAACAGCCATATTGGTATTAATGTTATCATTACATGGCAATGAATTATGTATTATTTCAAATCACACACAACCATTCCACACTTTAGAAGAGTTTACGCTAGAGGAAAGGCAAGATGTTGGTAATCTAAGAATTTTTTTTACCAAGAAAGATGTTTCAAATGATCTTTGTCCTTGGATTTGTTATTTTTGTTTCATGTCTTCTTAAGTTACGGTTTAAGTAAAATCAGTAGTCCACTGTATTTTTGTTTGTTTTTGGTTTTAGTATTCAAGCTTAATTTTTTTATTTATTGACTTATTATCGGTGAATAGCGTGTGTGTGTGTGTGTGTGTGTGTGTGGGTTAAGGCTGATTTATACATCTGTGTCAATCGTACTCGTGTGGTCCGGTGCAGCCTTTGCGCAGTCGCATACCCCTCACCGTGGCTGACGCAGACGCTGACACGCACCTCACAAAAATTGTAACTACACGTCGCAATGACACATTGCGCAAGCTCTGTGATTGGTCGGCTTGGTAGCAGTGAAAGCTGCGCGAACCTGTTGGAGCGAGTGTTTACAAGTGTCGAGTCCTGTGAAGGAGCTCCAGATGGAAACTGTTGTTTAGTGCTTACCTTACAGTAGTATTAAAGTTATTGCATGTGCACCGGTTCCTCTCCACCTCTAAATGAGCAAGGTTTAGCTACTTGTACATTAAGCAGTGGCGATCTAGCTTAAATGGCACCCTGGGCGAATGACCCCAAGTCAATAACTTGTTTACATGTGTTGAAATTAAATTAAATTACTAAACATATATCTAACCAAAGGCGACGCGATGGCGCAGTAGATAGCACAATCGCATTACAGCAAGAAGGTTGCTGGTTCAAGCCTCAGCTGGTTCAGTTAGCATTTCTGTGTGGAGTTTGCATGTTCTCCCGGTGCTGGCATGGTTTTCCTCCTGGTGCTTCAATTTCCCCACAAGTCCAAAGACATGCACTATAGGTGAATTGGGTAGGGTAAATTGTCTGTAGTGTACAGTATGTGTGTGATTGGGAGTGTGTGGATGTTTCCCAGTGATGGGCTGCAGCGAGAAGGGCATCCGCTGCGTTAAACATATGCTGGATAAGTTGGCGGTTCATTCCACTGTGGCGACCCCTGATGAATAAAGGGACTAAGCCGAAAAGAAAATGAATGAATGAATATATGACCCGACTTAAGGCCGAAAATTAATGTTATTAAGTTTTACCACCCTGACTCTATCCCGCCTTTCTGCTTCATAGCCATGCTTAGTCAAAATAAGATCAACATCATATTATACGATTCTGTTTATGTCAACCTGCAAAACTCGCTGTGTGTCAACACCTCGTGTCATAAAATGAACAGAAAAGGCCTTTATTCTGGTTTTACATCGCATGAACGACACATATTTTATTAGCCTGCATGTAAACAAGAGCAGGAGCCCTGGGCGATCGCCCATATTGCCCATGCCTAAATCCGCCACTGATATTAAGGTAGCGTTCTGAAAAAACAAAACACCAGGGAAGAAACTTGACACAGAGGAACATAAAAACCTCACTGCCAGCTAGTGTTTCAGAAGTGTTATTGCAGAGTAACACAAACAGCATGCAGAAGTATAAATGCACTGCAAGGCATGCGCCGTGAGTCACGCCTATCACTCGACGCATAAGTATAAACCAGCCTTCAGATGTAGAGATTTAGACATGGTGCAAGACTCATAAACCTTTTTAGTCAAGGTCTAAATTGGGGAAAAAATATTTTTTGCCTCATTTCATTAAAAAGATTCTCTAAAAGCAGATCAATCTATGCTAGAAATTATTTTTCAATGATCTTTTTTTCACTTGAATCATACTGTAGATCTATTATTCTTTTTATTCCTTCATCATGATGCTTTTGTGTTATTTATTTCTTTTATTTAACAATAATGTTTTTCCTAACCAATCATATTTTGATTAATCTTCATAAATTAGGTATCATTTTTTTTAAAGGCATTTCAATCAAATTGCACATTGTATTCCAGTGGTCGCTGTCAATTTCATATTGTGAAATTGACTAGTGATCTTGACAATACATGCTGGAAAGTCCTGGTAGTCAAGGTTATATATTTGGTGAATTTATTTGTGACAGAAGAATACATAATCAAATTTTTAAAAATTATTTGGTTAGATATATGCCATTGACTTTAATACCAATTTTAGATTTCAAATATGCTGTAAAATACATAATTAATGTAAAACAAACAAAAAATGTTTAGGACAACACATTACTTTACAGTAAACTTTCAACAGTTTTTGGAATATCTTTAAAAATAGACCAGTTATAAGACTACAGTATATTCCAAAGCATTCATGAATTACAACCACTGAAGTTAAATCACAATTTTAACATAAAGGGAAGTGACAGTTAGCATGTTTGTTTGTTTGTTTGTTTGTTTTATTGTGAGGTTTGTTTAAAATCAGAACACTTAAAGGGGTAATTCACTGAAAATGATCTTATCATTTACTTACATTTGACTTCACTATTGTTCCAAACCAGTTTTGATTTTTTTTTATGTTTTTTTTTTTTTGAACACAAAAGAAGATATTTTGAAGAATGTGGGAAACCTGTGACCATTTACTTCCATTGTATTTTTTTCTACTGTGGATGTCAGTGATTACAGGTTTCCAACATTGAAATTATCTTCATTTGTGAACAACTAAAAGGTGAGTAAATGATGACAGAATTTTCTACATTTTGGGTGAACTAACCCTTTAAATCAAGGGTCACCAAACTTGTTCCTGGAGGGCCGGTGTCCTGAAGATTTTAGCTCCAACCCTAATCAAACACACCTGAACAAGCTAATCAAGGTCTTACTAGGTGTACTTGAAACACCCAGGCAGGTGTGTTGAGGCAAGTTGGAGCTAAACTCAGCAGGGACACCGGCCCTCCAGGACCGAGATTGGTGACCCCTGCTTTAAATTAAGATGTTGCTTAAAACCAAATACTAAGATCATGTATAATTTTGTTTTAAATTATGTTTCTTTTTTTAACTGAAAAAACAATACAAAAATACAGTGTATGGAAGTGATTTTTCACATTGTATCTCTTTCCAATTTTTGTTTTACACACAGAAACATCATGCTTTAGTGCAAAAAGTTGCTCGAAGCAGAATTGCGAGCCCTTCATTTCAGTTCTTTTCTTCTGCACTTCTAAAATATTTGCTTATCCCGGTCTCCTTTCCGCCGACACAGGGTCAATATTGCCTTGAATATACAGTGTATTGTTGCAGGAATCAGCTCAGCAGCATTTCATACTATCTCCCCACTGAATGATAACAGAAATGTTATTCAATCAACCTTGGGCCAAAAGGGTGAAGTTTTATGTTGTTTGTGCATTTCCTCCGAGGCGCGGACTGGAACAGTGTGGCTATTCGGCCATCTTGTGAAGTGTTGTGATTGGACAGTACAGTGACAAATGAGGTAAACCTCCTTCCCCTTTTCACTATTTCCGTCCTATCTTTTGCTCAGAGCAATTTTACCAGGGTAAATTGGATTTCGTTTGGCTCATTCCCTCCATAAAATTACAGCAGCAACAACCACCCCTAGTGCAGACCCTGCCTGATATTGCTGGACGCTCCATCTAAATGCCGTTTTATGTCATTGTGCGAGAGTACGCATCTGTCACTCACTATGATAATTAGTTTACTCTTTGTTTACCCAAATGACTCTGTCACAAGATGTTTTGAGAGGCTTGGTTAATTACTCTTATTAGACTGAACGTGTCACACGAACAATGCAATAATATGACAACTGTTTACACGACTCTGTGATCTTGCAGAATGTTTATCTCCTGTTTTTCTTTATTTTAAGACATGACTTTTTCCATTTTAATGTGGGCTTTTCATAATTGTACAGTAGTTCAGACAAAGCTAGTATCATTAAATCAAATACTCTGTATTTTGCATGATTTTTGCAGTCATCTTGCCAACAACCAAGATACAATATAGACATTATTAAAAAGTGTTTTGTTAACTGGTCAGAAGTTTAGAAAGGTGACAATTTTTAAGATATTTCTGAAAAAAAGCTTCTTCTACTTACAGCACCAAGGCTGCACAATGGGCTATATGCACAGCTGTTTTTCAGCCAACGATAAACTTCCGATTAAAGCTTAATGTGCTTATTTTCAACTTCATAAGGTCACTTTTACAGTATCGATGTTGTAATGTACAGTGATTACAATACATTCAGTTAAATAGACTTAAGCCTTCATTTAGTTGTTAAAGCGTAAAGCAAGATGAAAGACCGAGTAACCGCTAGCGCCGTCAGGATCAGCAGGTGAGCAGAAAAACTCCGTTAAAAAATACTGGGTTAACATAAACTGTCATATTTTAAAAGCATGGTGGGGGGAAATGGAATTTAACTTTTATGTGCTGTTCGGAATGTTTTCATCCACTTTAGGGGGATTTTGAGTCTTAACCTCCTAGGGCTTAGTGGCCACATACGTGAACAGCACGTTTTAGCTCTTATGTCTTATGTTTTATATTTTGTTACAGACATACAGTGACATCCTGCAACTGTTTTGCAGCATATGAAATGTCCCAAACACTATTTTAACTGTCCAAAATGGGCAAAAAATGTTGTTTTTATTGATAGTCAAAACATGTTCAAAAAATATGTGTGTATATGTTATTAATGCATGAAAAAATAGTCAGGAAAAAAACTGCTGTGTTCAATTTTCAAAAAATGTTTTTCATTCTAATACACAAAGGTAACTTTATTGTGTTTTATGGAAATTCGGACCACGAGTTCACATATATGGACATCATTTTTCTCTAAAAGTACATCATATCAAAAGATGATACTTAGCTTTTTATTCTAATTAGATTCCAATATGCCCAAATAGCAAAGAGAAGTAAAAATTGCATGTAAAAAAAAACAGCTTGGGCCTTAAGAGGTTAATTTTCAGAAAATAAAATGATTGTTGGTGATAAATCTTATTTTGATGTACATTTTGGGAAAATGCTTTGGAAATTATAAAAAATAGTCAACAATACACTCTGGGTAAATTATGTTCGTGGCTGTTTTTGCCCCATTGACTTCCATTATAACCACATTTTTTGATTGCAAATCCATGACAAATAATCTTGCATTCTTGATTGTTTCGGTTTTCCCTGTTGGGAACAGATAAATTTACACATTTTCTACTGTTGATCATTAGTTGCTGTGCAAAAAAGCTTACTTTATGTATAAAAATGATATGGTTACATGAAGTATAGTGGTGTGTGGGCATGTGCAAGTGTGTTAGAGTGTGAGAGAGACCTTTGTGCACACCTTGATATGTTTGAGAAATTAAAGAGTGAACAGCTCAGCTCTTAGAACATAGTAAACATTATAAATGTATTTATGCACACACTATAATCTCCTGTTTTACTGCACAGAACTCCATGTAAAAGCCAGAAACTTTTTTGCACAGGCCTATCTAAAGGGTTAATGCTGCTAACTGATGATCAACAGTAAAAATGAAAAGCTTTACCTTTTCCCAACAGGGAAAAACACAAACAATCAAGAATGTATGATTATTTGGTGTCAAGGCTTTGCAATCAAAAAATGTCTTTATAATGGAAGTCAATGGGGCAAAAACAGCCACCAACATAACAAAAGGGTAGGCAATTTGAACAGCACACAAGGGTTAATGCAGTGCTTCTTGTCCGGTCTGAGACCCACTTTATATCATATATCTATCAGGCAGTGAAGATCACTGATTTTTAAAGAATCAGACCTTAAACGTGTCAATTATATAATGGAAAGACTGACCGGCTGGTTGGCTGAAATTAAAAGTCTGTGCAAATACCCCATTTGGTTAATAATGCAATAGAAACAATAATACTTTGAATCATATAAAAAGTTTTCAGTAAATACAGATATGTTTTCAATTTGAATTCATTTCTAAGATTCAGTGGTGAACTTTCAGCAGTGATTACATTATCTTTCAGATTTTTTTTCTGTGGAATCAGGAATATATTAGAAGTACCATTAATAAAGTTATTCATCACATTAAATGCAACGGAAAGAGAAAATTCAGCTTTGCATCACAGGAATAAATTAAACTTTAAATTAAACATATTCACACTGAAAAGATTTTATGGAACGATCAAAAAAATGATTTTTGCTGCTCGTTCAAACTACTTACTTAAATTGAGTTGAATCAACACAGTTCTTGAGTTTTTTGGGGGCACACATAATCATTGATTGAATTTATGTTCAATCCAAAACAATTAAGTTAACGTAATTGATTTGTTTTGAGACAACATAAAGGAATTGTGTGGATAAAGCATTTTTTACAGTAAATAATACACAACATTGCTGTTTTTATATTATTTTTACCAAATAAATGCTTTCAGAAAGGTTTTTTCAAAAACATTACCAAATCTTAATCTTTCCAAACTTTTGACCTGTATGTTTCAGCTTAACTTTGCCATGGTTATCAAGAAGCCATTACATTCACTATTTCTCAGGCTAGAAAATGTTCTATTGCTTTTACATTTACATTTATTTACAATACATTTATTTCTATTGTCAGAATGCCTTTTATTATTTAAATTTATTTATTTATTTATTCGTTTATTGGAATACCTCTTGCCCAATTGTATTTGTGAATGGTCTTTTTTGGATGCAGACTTCTATGGTTATTTACTGTCACAGTATGTTTTAGATAGTTTTGTAACGCTTTCTTGTGAGCGAAGCACAGATTCTTTTTTTAAGTCAGCCAGCTGAATTTGAGGGCTGGGCGTGTAATAAAGTGTTACAAATGAAAACATCGGAAGGTTTTGTCTTCCTAATAAAACAAACAAATAACTAACTGTTCATGCATGAGCTAAGAAAGAATGCCGCAGCGTGTTAGTTGGTTTTAGGCTTTCTGACTTGTTTTCAAGTGTCTACTTTAAACTTGACTGGCATTGTACTGTACTTGATTTGTAATTTACCTGTACTAATACTACATTACAACAACAATGGACATCTCACGTATCGTGCTCCATAGGTGAAGAGAATGTGTTATGCTGTAGAATTATGTTGTATTTCTCCCACACTGTTTGTCACATGGTACTGTAACTATATTGTAAAATGGCATATATTTTTTTACATTTATCATTAGAACTGTTTGCCTTGTATATTGTACCTAAATATACATTGACTCAAGTGCTGAGTTGACAAAAATGATGATTGCCATTTCATTATTGGAAATCCAGAGATTATTTGAAAAACACTATATGTGGAAAATACATTTGGGTAGTGTAAATATATATATATATACAGTATATATAACACACTACTGTATTGTTGAATCTGTCTGGCTGATAACTGTGCGATATTCTGCAATATCAGAACTTGTACACCCTATTCACTCTTGTTTATCACTCCACCCACATAGAGTGACAGCAGATCAATAAACTCACTACACTTTGACAAATATTGCAGCTGTTGGACAACATATAGTTTTGCAGCTTTTTTAGTTGTTTAGATTGCAACTATGCAGTTTATTTATAAGGATAGTGCCTATTTTAAATATTCATAGTTTCTGAGATTCAGCGCGTCAGCAGCCATCAACCTGTTTTGTCATCATTTTAGACTTTATGCTAAAGAATCATTCAAATACTAACTCTAAAGTGACATTTGTGAGTTAGCAACGGTTTCTGTTGTTCTGACGGTCAGCTGCAGATGTAAATGAACGGCAGAAGAAAGTGGTTCCTCGTACAAAACGATTTTTGAAACTCTCTGTGTTTGATTTTCTTTTTATATATACGATTATGCCATCAAGCGGTTGTATAAACGCAATATTACACTCATAGCAGTGTGATATGGCTGTATATTGCCAACGCACGCCTCCCACAAGTGCCAATATACAACCATATCACACTTCTACTCGTGTGATCGTAAATATCTAACTTCTTTTATTATAAGTAGTATTTGTTTTTTTTTTTTGTAAAACACAATTTGTGACCCTGGTCTTATGTCGCACAGGTCTATTTTTGCAATAGCCGAAATGGGGGTGGGGGTGTGGGGGGAGTTAGCCCTTAGAATCGTCCTAACTTAACCCCACATCCAACCCCCAGTACCCCCCCCCCCCACCCCCCCCGCAAAGGGGCCCCCCAGCCCCTATAAACACATACTTATGTTATTATATACACTGACCAGCCACTTTATTAGGTACACCTTACTAGTACCAGGTTGGGCCCCCTTTTGCCTTAAGAACTCCCTTACTCTCTTGTGGCATATATTCAAAAAGGTACTGGAAATATTCCTCAGAGATTTTGGTCCATATTGACATGATAGCATCACACAGTTTCTGCAGATTTGTCAGCTGCACATCCATGATGCGAATCTCCCGTTCCTCCACATCCCAAAAGGCGATCTATTGGATACGTCTGGTGACTGTGGAGGCCATTTGAGTACAGTGAACTCATTGTCATGTTCAAGAAACCAGTCTGAGATGATTCGTGCTTTATGACATGGTGCATTATCCTGCTGTAAGTAGCCATCAGAAGATGCCAAATTCTGACCCTACCATCCAAATGTCGCAGCAGAAAGAGACTCATCAGACCAGGTAACGTTTTTCCAGTCTTCTATTGTCCATTTTTGGTGAGCCTGTGTGAATTGTATCCTCAGTTTCCTGTTCTCAGCTGACAGGAGTGGCACCCGGTGTGGTCTTCTACTGTTTTAGCCCATCCGCCTCAAGGTTCGACGTGTTGTGCATTCAGAGATGCTCTTCTGCATGCCTCGTGGTTATTTGAGTTACTGTTGCCTTTCTATCAGCTGGAACCAGTCTGGCCATACTCCTCTGACCTCTGGCATCAACAAGGCATTTGCACCCACAGAACTGCCGCTCACTGGATATTTTCTCTTTTTCGGACTATTCTCTGTAAATCCTAGAGATGGTTGTGCGTGAAAATCCCAGTAGATCAGCAGTTTCTGAAATACTCAGACCAGTCCATCTGGCAACAACAACCATGCCACATTTAAAGTCACTTAAATCACTTTTCTTCCCCATTCTGATGCTCGGTTTGAACTGCAGCAGATCGTCTTGACCATGTCTACATGCCTAAATGCATTGGGTTGCTGCCATGTGATTGGCTGATTAGAAATTTGTGTTAACGAGCAGTTGGACAGGTGTACCTAATAAACTGGCCGGTGAGTGTAGTGTCACACCAAAATATGTAAAAAAGATTACAGAAGTTTTTAAAACAAGAGGTCCATGGAACATTTTTAATTAAATTTTTCAATTTACATTTACATTTTAAATTATGACAATACTAATTATATAAATTTTTGTCACATCTGAAAATGCAATGTCACGCCAACAACCCACTTGCATGCAAGCACACACATCTCTCCTACAGTAAACAGACTGGACAAACAGTATTAGCCTGTATGCTTCCTGCCTTGGGTGTTATACAGGTCCAAAGAAAGCCACACTGTTTTGGAAATAAACATGATTGTGTGATAAATTATATCAACTCATTCTAGAGTCTTAAAGTGATCACAGATGTCGCTGGATTCTATCAAAAGCATGGCCTGAAGCACTAACTGCCTCATGCATTATGTATTTGTTTATTCATACGCTTTGTGCTGTGTTAATACATTCATAATGAATTTACAGTGCTTGGGCTATTTGAGTAGATTTTCTCCTTCTAGTCCACAGTATGTGATTTCAGTTTACTGTATTTTGTAGAAACACACAGTGTGTTGTATTATCTTAAAATGATTCTGGCTGTTGCACGAGTTACAAAAAATAAAAGGGCAAACATAATCAAATATAAATCACACACACACATTGTTATTGTATATCCAATATTTCCTTGAGGCGGTGCAGATGCTGTGTTTTGAAATAAGGCTTGAAATGATGTCGTAACTTGATTATGACTGTCAGAGGTGTTGCAACAAACCCGTGGATAAATATTAGATAGACTGTGATCGTGCCGTTCTTAACCTGTGGGTTTTGGGAAAATGCTAAAAAAAACTTTGCTAAATTTAAACAATTAAATGCAACATACTATGTAATTCTGCACAGTTAACCCACAGAAAACAAAATAATTCCACATATTATAAAAATAGGCAACGCAGTGGCGCAGTAGGTAGTGCTGTTGCCTCACAGCAAGAACGTCGCTGGGTCGCAGGTTCGAACCTCGGCTGGGCTGGGTCAGTTGGCGTTTCTGTGTGGAGTTTGCATGTTCTCCCTGCGTTTGCGTGGGTTTCCTCCGGGTGCTCCGGTTTCCCCCACAGTCCAAAGACATGCAGTACAGGTGAATTGGGTAAGCTAAATTGTCCATAATGTATGAGTGTGAATGTGTGTGTGTGGAAATTCCCAGAGATGGGTTGCGGCTGGAAGGGCATCCGCTGCGTAAAATCGTGCTGGATAAGTTGGTGGTTCATTCCACTGTGGCGACCCCGCAAGGGACAAAGCCGACAAGAAAATGAATGAATGAATGAATTATAAAAATATTTCATTTCTTTTTATTTACATTAATACATTCATTTATTCATTTTCTTTTCGGCTTAGTCCCTTTATTAATTAGGGGTCGCCACAGCGGAATGAACTGCTAACTTATCCAGCATGTGTTTTACACAGAGGATGCCCTTCCAACTGCAACCCATCACTGGGAAACACCCATACACTCTCATTCACACACATACACTACGGACAATTTAGCTTAGCCAATTCACCTATAGCGCATGTCTTTGGACTGCGGGAAGCACCCGAAGGGAACCCATGTGAACACAGGGAAAACATGCAAACTCCACACAGAAATGCCAACTGATCCAGCCGGGACCTTCCTGCTGTGAAGTGACAGCACTACCCACAGCGCCACCGTGCCGCCAACATTACTATATCTGATAAAATTAGTTCCCACTAAAATGAACATTTACTCACTGTTTACTCACCAAACTAACTTAGTTGTTCCAAAGCTTTATGAGTTTCTTAAATCTGAACCCAAAAGATCTGAAAACCTGTAACCTTTTACAGTACGTTCATAGTAAAAAAAAAAAAAAAAAACAAATACTGGAAGTCAATAGTTACAAATTTGCAACATTTTTCAAAATACCTTCTTTTGTGTTTACCAGAAGAAAAAAACTCACAGTTTGAAAGAAGTAAAGGGTGAGTAATTGGTAAAGTCTAGATCAGAAACGCGGCCAGCCGGAAGTGCAATGCACATTAATATAGCAGCATTTTTTATGACACTGTATAACAATAATTAATATTTTTACAGTACTGATGGTTGGGTTAAGGGTTGGGGTGAGGGTAGGCGTTAAAAAAAAATAAAATTTATTGGGTAATTTAATAGATAGCATAAATAATACTCGGTACAACTACTGTTTTTACGTTACTGTGATGGTTGGGTTTAGGGTTTGGGTAGCAGTAGAAGTAGACGTTAATAAAATACAATAAATGGGAAACCCTGGTGAAAAAACAGAGTAAACCAGCCTAAGCTGGTTAGCTGGTCAACCTGGCTGGTTTTAGAGGGGTTTTGGCTATTTCCAATCTGGTCTTAGCTGCTGGAAGATGACCAAACTAAACCAGCAAAAACCAGCTTGACCAACCTGGATTACATTGCTGGTTTTGGCTGGGCTCCCAGTTTGGCTAGGCTGGTCAAGCTGAATTTAGCTGATCATCTCTCAGCCTCACCAACTAAGACCAGGCTGGAAATGGCTGGAAACCAGCCTGGAAATGGCAAAAACCCCTCTAAAACCAGCCTGGTTGACCAGCTAAAATCAGCCAACCAGCCTGGGCAGGTTTAAGCTGTTTTTTTTTTTCTGCAGGGAATTTAATAAATAATATAAATAATTCTTGTTAACTTCCGGCTGCAATTACAGAACTTTCATTTTTGTACAAACTATCCCTTTAAATCCAACCTAAATACTTCCTGGGTTGTGACAGCTCACGCGCGCCCTCTGTCTTTGTGGAGGAACGAAACATGACATCGGCGCCAGATCAGACTTGCAAAAGTTTGTGGGAAACAAACATGAATAATTCTTTCTAAAAAAATGTGAAATCAACTTGAAAATACAACACTGTTTCTCTAAATCTTCATACTTATGGATTACAAACCCTAATGGAAAAAGACAGATTCACCACAGCTGGCTCTTGTGGCCGACAGGTATGTTTTGCTTTGTTTCAATGTGCAGTTGTTTCAGTTCATATTGAGATTGTGTGTGAATTTAACGAATGGCTAAATGAATACACATCACTTTAACATACTGGAGAGTACTCAAACCGTGACTTTCAACATCACTTCAAAATTTTTTCACTTTGTTTGTTTATTGTTTGCGCTAAACCAGTGAAATGCAACTTGGCAAGTTTTTTCTTCTTCTTTTTGTAACTTAATGTTTTCTTGTTGTAACTTAGTGTATTGCATGAGTATGTTCATTCATAGAAAATACCTTGTTAACTCATAACATATGGAGCCAGATCAGTCTCAAAAATAATACATTTGCATTCATTCATTCGTTTTCTTTTTGGCTTAGGGGCACAAAGTAACACTTTTTGGTTTTGGCCAAATAATGAACAAAGTAATGGGGTTAGACAAACCATATATTTTTTTACCAACAACGCACAAGCCTCTCAATGAGCACTGGTTGCATGATCGCCGGACCTATGGTTTCTGTGCAGTATTGCCAAAAGTGCCAGGAGTAAAAATGTTACTATTTATCCCACCTGTGGGGCAAGTTGTAACAGACAGAGGGTTAGTTGTAACACATGCTTACAAAGGCAGATTTCACTCAATTATTTATATCTAGTTTACTTTAAATAGTAGCTACATTTCAATTTTTGAAAATTCAATATTTTTTATTCTACATACAGTAGCACAGCATGTTCATTTATCTATTGGATAAACACATTTGGATTTATTTGCATTATTATCCATTATTATACAATGCATTTATTTGCATTATTAGCAATAATATTTATTTTTTCTATTCCTGTTACAACTAACCCCGCTGTGTTGTGTTTTCCTCAACTGGCTAGCAGTCACTGTGTTTTTTACATCTTTCAAAATGGTACCATCTTTTAACCTAGAAGACGGAAGTCAAAACAACATAATGAACCTACTACTTATCCAGCATATATGTTTTACACAGCGGATACCCTTCCAGCCACAACCCAACACTGGGAAACCATTTGCATTCATAAAATTCATAAATCATTCTTTCATTAATTAATTTTCTTTTCGGCTTAGTCCCTTTTATTAATCTGAGATCGCCACAGCGGAATAAACCACCAACTTATCCAACATATGTTTTACGCATCAGATGCCCTTCCAGCTGCAACCCATCACTGGGAGACATCCATACATACGCATATACGGACAATTTAGCCTACCCAATTTACCTATACCACATGTTTTTGGACTGTGGGGGAAACCGGGGAGATGGGGAGATGCCAACTGAATGCCAACTGACCCAGCCAGGGTTCGAACCAGCAACCTTCTTGCTGTGAGGCGATTGTGCTACCCACTGCGCCACTGTGCTGCTCACACATATGCATCTTACCTAAAAACATTTAACATGTTTGCACAATTATGTATATATGTAGTTTTTGGATTACTTTCCTCATGCATTTATGAATTATGTAAGATGTAATTATGAATCACTGAATGTGCATTTGAAAATGCTCACAAGCATGATGGAGTCCTTTGAATTTGTGTGCGGTATTTTTAAGACCTTCCTTACAGGACATGATTTATACACATCTTTTTTTTTTGAAGGATATGGTAAAGTCTAGATGGGATACACAGCCAGCCGGAAGCACGATAAGCTCATCAATATAGCAGCATTTTTTATGACACTGTATAACAATAATTAATATTTTTACAGTACTGATGGTTGGGTTTAGGGTTAGGGTAGGGGTAGATGTTAAAAAATACAATTGGGTAATTTAATAAATAATATAAATCATTTTCGTTAACTTCCGGCCGCAACTATATCTGATCTAGCAATAACCGGAGGATATTAACATTGTTAAATGTTAAATAACAAACATACATCCATAATATGTTGCAAACATACATGGTTTCTATTTTCGTTTCTTTTTTAAATTTAGTTTTATTTAATCTTTCTATTGCATTTGAAATTAACTCCACAAAAACAGTATGATTCGTGTACACTCCAATAATAACTTATCAAAGATTTAACTATAACTGTCATAAAATAATTACTGCCAATTACACACTTTCTTTCTTTCTTTCCTTCCCTCCCTTTCTTCCTATTCCCTCTCCACTAAACATTTGCAATACTGTGTGAGGAAGCATAGGCTTGGTAAAATGCCAATCACTCTAATAAAAGCTACTCTGAATCACTGTGCCAGCAATGCAGGTGCTCAATAATTAATGCACATTTCATAGAGATTTCACCAACGTTATTACTTTTTGCTCTCTCATTATGATCAAGTACTACAATGTGTTTTACAGACATAGGTTTTTTTTAAAAAAGACAAAAAGAAGGCTGAACTGAAAATAGCTTTCATAGCACTTTAACAAGTTCTTTTCTTGTATAATCAAATTAATTAGGCCTTGATAAATGTGCAGTAGGAGACACTGCAGGCAATTTTAACACAGTGAACTTTTTCAATCACAAATAGAATGGAGTGAGGAAACATTTAATACATCATCTATAACATTTGTCTGTTTGAATTTTAAAAAAAAAAATATATATATATGTTTGACACATTAAAATTGTTATTTGTGAATGGTTCTTTCATTATCCTTCTAATCTAGATGTTGGACCGTAGCAGATAATATTTACTTACAATGAGGAAGGGCAGGCAGAGGGTTGTTGAATAACTGCTGAGAGATTTCAGCTGCGGCCTGTGCTTTCACTGCCTTTTTACACCTCTCTTTCTCCTTGTGTTCATGTTTTCTGCTACATTCATTCTTCCATGGCGGGGCGCCACACCAAAATTCATCCTGCCACTACTACATTACTCATTCAAAACATTCAGTCGTTGTTGTTTTTTAATAGCGGGTTACAATCACACCAAAACGTGTTAAAAGGTAAGTGAATTATAACAGCGCAAACTTTTCTGTAATTTTAGTAGTGCTGTCCGTTATTTGTTTAACCCTTTAAGGTGACATGCTAACTAACCGCTCGGTAGGTCTATTGGAGACATTCACAAATTTTCCTAGCAAATGTAATAAATGTTGGAGACATACTTGTTACATAAACACACTTCAGCAGTGTTTATTTGAGAGCGAACAAGAAAATCTACACTTAAGCAGCGTATATTTGAGGGCGTGCAAGAAGTTTTGTGCACGAACAGAGGAAATCAGCGCGCAAGCAAAGAGATCCGCATTCTCGTTTAACATAAATGCGATCTCGACTTGTAATACTGCGCTCATGACATTTGTCATTGAAATAACGCCACAGGTAGTTGGTAGATCTTTATAAAAGGCCCAACAGAGTCTGCCGCCACAGCTGGAAAAAGTCCTAGAGGAAACATTGTGTTCAATACTTTTTCCCTGCGTCATTTCATTTTATTACACATAACTTCGTTTGTAAACTAATTAGATTTGTTTTCTTTTCATAAATGTATTTCTTTGATTGTTATCAACATCTGGTGAAAATTGCAAGTCACCAGCACCTTTAGAAATATGTCAACAGCACCGATAGAGTATATATTATTTTTTTTTTTGTTGAATGGCAACTCTCAAATTTCTTGTATGATGTAATGGTTCTTAACATTGCAAAAAAAATAAATAAACATAAGTTGTCTTATTTTGGTGTAAAATGGAGAAAATGACTTGGACAAATAAAACAGAAAAAAAAATAATTAAATGAACAAAAGTGACACAAAAAGGATTTAAATAATTAAAGTTTCTAATGTCTCACATTACTTTAGTGAAAATAAATATGGGGGAAATGATGTTCAATCATCATCATTTATCATAACATATGTATTCTAAAGTCTAATTAATAATTAAATAATACAAATGAAGTTTTATTTATGTTTATGTGAGCTTGGACCCTAATACATAAGTCATAATATTTTATAATTTAGTTTTTTACATCATCTGAAAGCTGAATAAATAAGTTTCCCACGTTTGGAAAAATTAAATTATGAGAGCCCAGTCCAGGAGACTCGAACAAGCAGAATTTCTTTATGAAGACATGTTGTTTAGTCTGCAGTCATACAGCGTCTTTAAGAAGTCCACAAGTCTGCAAGTATGCCTGTCATGATATATAGTTTTTTGTTGTTTGATAGATTGCACCAAAATATATTGCGATAATGATATTACTGTCATTTTAAGACCATTTTATGCCACTCATTATGACAATAAAATATCATCACAATGCCAGTACACATAAAGAACACATAATATTTGATTCTTAGGAATATTTCATTTAATTATAGTCATTTTAACAATTTAGGCATTGGAATCAGAATGTGAAAACGCATATCCTAAATAAATAATAATAAATGTTAACAAAAAAGTTCAAGGTTAAAAGTATCAGAGGCTGCGATATCTGCTACCAGATCTATATTCAGTTGTCAGACACCCACATGAAAATATACTACAGTAATTTATAGTAAATACTATAGTGTTTTTTAACCATATACTGAGACTGACACCTCCAATATAAAACACATTTTACTGGACTGTCCTGCTTTTAATAATTCCAGAAGACTTTTTTTATGAAATTAACTTTCTTAAGGACATTTTTAGCATTTAAGTGACTCCAGTAAAGCGCTAAATTATTAGCATTAAATTATTATTATTATTAAGCATTAAATAAAAAATACATTACATTTCTGACACCTCCAATAGAGACAGAGATGTTGCACAATCAGCTAAAATATTGCTAGAATTGATTTTTGTATGTATGGGCGATATATATTGCATCACCAAAAATGATTGAGGTCATGTTCATGTGTTGTGCGATAAGTCGATATATTGATTATTGTGACAGGCCTATCTGCAAGAGCCTACAGGAGTCTCTTACAGGTCTGCAGTCTGCAAGTTTTATCACAAGTCTGAAATCAAGTGTAAAAGAAGTCTAAGATGTTCTGTCTATAAAGTGTTTTAGGAGGAGGGGGTGGCTAGGTGAAGATGGCGAAACAAAGCATGCAAATAAAGTAGGTATGTGAAAAAACTTCCCAAGCCACTGACCACACAAGTTTATCAACAAAAGGGTTTCTTTGGCCTGAAAGTTTCCCCTAAAGACAAAAGGTGCGTTCGGCATGAAGCACGGATGCAGCCGATGATCAACGAGATTAGCCGAGTGCAGGCGGGGGCGGAGTTGAAAACGGAGCCATCAAGCCGGCCACTTCGGGGGCTTAAAGTTGCTGCAGTCATGATTACCGATCACATGGCATGATCATTTATTTATTTATTTATTAAAATAACAACAAAAGATATACAGTACAAATAAATCAGAATACAGTCTCTACAAACTATAGTTCATTTTTAAACAATAAGGGAATTATAAATTAAATTTAAGTAGCCTACATAACAAATGCATAAGAAACAAGGGGAAAACCAGAGGGCACATAAAAAGGAAATAAATATCCATGAATAGGATTATTTTGGATAATGAAAGCATTTTTAAAAAAGCACTTTAATCCAAAACTTTGAACAAAATGACCAAAATAAATGAGCTACACTTTAAGTAGACATTTCCCAGAAAGAGCAGGTACATCAATGACACTTTTTAACATGTCTGCATAAATGGCTTGACAGGAAATAAAATATTTTAGAATCATATATTTTTATATTACATATTTTTATATAACTTAATTTGCTAAGAAATTGTCAAGATCAGCGATGATAATTTTTTTATTACAAGTCTGTAAGAGTTATTTGAGTTCATTCTTAGGTTATTTACTAAAATATATCATTTAAATCGTTTATGGAGCTGAATACAGTAGTCTGTATAAAAAAGGCCGAATAAACCTGTGCAAACAATGTAGTCATAATGAACAAATTATTCATCAACTGATGATACTGCAGTAAAATATTTGTAGTCTTTTAATAAGCATGATGTGTACAAGATAGAGATGGTATAAAAATTTAATTGTTTGTTTTGAAATTTGTGAGACGGAATTTGTCCAGTAATAAATGCGAAACACACGTGGTTGTTGTCATGCGGTGAACTCGGCCAATCGTGTTATATTGGTGTCGTCATCTTAGCTCCAGCAGGCGCTCTTCAGATGCTGCACTGGCTGAATCAGTCGTCTGATCTCGGAGCGCTGGCGCGGTACTTTGATGCCACATGTGACAGTCACATGACGTCGGCGCAGCATCAATCCGGCCAAAATGTCTAACCGGCATGCACCGCTTTAAGACAGAGTTTGATCGATCTGCGCAGCGCTGCATGAAGTCGAACACACCTAAAGCCACAGTTGTTGAGACCCTGCCTGTAGCATTTGCATCACTTTGGCTCAGCCCGTGCTCAGGAAGCAAAAGGTTTAATGTCCCTCACAGCTGGGCTGTTACAAAAAACAATGAATATAACTTTTCAGTTATATATAGATTATTTTTAATTTGAAACTAGATTATATACATTTATATTTCCTCACCACTTATGTATGGTTTGCACAACGTTTGGCTGAGATGCAACTAAATGAAACTCTGGAATCTGAAGATAAATTGCGAACAAAATAAAAATATTTAAAATGACTAATGAATGAATAAATGAATAAAATCTGTGTGTATTTGGAACTGCAAATCCTCAAATAGATTTGTTTTATACGTCTACTTCTGATGTTTGTTCTGATGCTTGTTGTTTTGCTAATTAAAAAAAGAAAAGAAAATTTAAGCAGTATTAGACCTACATTTTTATTGTGTGATGCGTGAAAACTCTTTAGGTTAATAAAAAAAAATAATTACAGTACCTCCATATATCTGAACTCTTATATCTCAAAGGATCATTGCATCCATTAGGCAAACACGCATATACAGAATTTACTATACGGCCATTTTTATTGCAGACCCAGCAATTTCCACATTTTCGGCTCAGGTGCAGCAAAGCCGAGGCCACAGCAACACTGCCCTTCAAAGTGGAGTGGAACTAATGCTGAGGTGAGTCCATATGGCAGGCGAGATATGTGGGAAACTGTAGCTAATGTGCATTTTAAAAGGTGTCAGAATGGTCGAGAAAAACCAATATGCCATAATAACTCCTGGCCTCGCGCGGAGCATCACCCAATCGATTCGAGTTTCCATGGCAGCCGCTCTGCGTAAATAAGGGAGCAAACCATACAATCAGATGATGTGAATCTGAGCCGGAGAGGCTTCTCTTATCCTATTCCCAAATGATCCGCCGCTCTCCGGATCTCTCACACCATCTGATTCCCAAGAAAAATCATTATGGATGTTAATACCTTCAGAGAGGCAGGCAGAAGATAATAGGCAGGGAGTGGGAACCAATCGATTGTTTTTTACTCAAAAAGTTCACCCGAGTTTCATATGAAAGTAATTCCACTTCGATCTGCCTCAAACTGCAAGCTGATTAAGCCCCTGAGCACTACAGTGAAACTATAGATTTGTCAGTACCTCAATATTACACCGTTAATGTGACAGCAAGGGGCTTGAATTTGCGACTCTTCAGCAGAACTTCGGGCTGAAAAATAAAAATGTCGCTTTAAGATAGAAATAATCCTGCATTCGCCTCAGGGACATCAAAGTAGAGAAGCTAATAAAAGCTTTAAATAGTTGACCCCTTTAGGGATTATAAAAGCGTCTACGTCAAACACCTAAACATTTATGATTGAGCTATAAGGAGGACAGGAACTCATGGAAATCATTGCACAAAAGTGTGCTGCACTGGTCTTAACGCAGGTTTTCTTTTTATGTATGGTTTTATGTAAACTGTGACCGACAACAAAAATAGTGTTACAGTTATGAATGCATAAAGTGCCTGCAGTGTTTGCGGTTTGTTCTTGGTCGCCAGCCAGGAATTATTTAGAGATTATGCTTAGATCAAACCCAAAGAGAGTGGAGAGGGGGAAAAATTAGTTGAAACATCTCTGAATGATGTATGTTATTGAGTTTTATTGAACCCAATGCCTCAGATCTCTCCAGTGGCTTAGATTACCAGCAATCCATGAATATTTCAGTTATTTATTACAATAGCAGCTGCAGGATATCAGAGCTTATATTACAGCAATTAAATAAACACCACTGTTTACTGAAAAAACTCCATTTGTAGGGGCTATTTTCATGTATTAATCACTTTTTTAATTGCTAGTGTTTGAACAGCTTGAACAGTATGAAAAAAAAGACCTTCTCCACTTTCTGTGTGCTCTCTGAAAGCTTGACAACTAATTTTTATGTAAATCTTATAAGACTTCCAATAGGGCTGTTATGTACCGCAATATCAATTTGTCATGAAAATAATTAATCACTTCAAAATATAGTCCCGCATAGTCAGATCTGTATACCTTATAGGCAACCTCAAATACACGTACTAAATCAATCAGTACTGTGTAATTTCATTGACCTCGTCTTTTGATAAGATGGCAGCCAATGACAGAACTTCACACATATCGTTATATATGCTTTCCTAACTGCTGTTTTCTCACTCGTCGTTGCTCTGCATATTATAGAATACACAAGACATGTCACTCGTATAGATTTGAATCAGGAAAATTGTAAAGGTCAATATGGAAGGAAGCCCTGCCTTTTAGTAAAGGAGCCAATCATCAATTGCTATAGACTGACGATTCTCAGGGGGAGGGGCTTGAATGCGAGTGCATTATTTTCTGTCTGACCCATAGATTGTAAAAGATATGTACGTAGCATCAATGACGTCACCCATAGGTTTCTGAAGAGCGCAAATTAAGCTACAAGTGGGCGTGGCCAACCGACAGCATTTTGTTCACACGTCATCGATCCAACCGGGGGTAGCTAAACAAGGGCAAAGAGGCGGAACGTGAGCGGAGCTACAGATGTCTGCTGTCATTTTGATTCTTTGGGAGAACCGCTTAATACTTCAATACTGCGACTCGTTTGTGTTCTGACCACATGTGCTTGGCTGTATACTATATCAACAAAGTGTTTAGACTTTTAAAAACACTGTTGTAATACATTGAGCCACTAAGCATTGTTCTTATGATGTTTTTCTACAGGAGAAAAACACGAATTACTTGCAAAGACTTCAAATATAGTCTGTGTTAGTAAATGCGAGGCTATTGATAAAATCTAGGCATAACATTGTATGACAACGTTTCAGATGACTGCTTTATAGCCTACAGCTAATCAATCTGTCAGATTCTGGAGTGCTTTACAGGTCTAAAGAAAATTATAAATGATAAATTATCTTAAATAAAACAAATACATTAATAGATATAGTATGTAAGTATATATGAATTAGGGTTGGGCCGATATATGATGCCATCGCCGATGGGCGATAGACATCACGATGCTGAGCCGGCATCGCGATCCATCACCCCGCCCCCGTCGCAAACCCGCTCGTGAAAAATACACACTCAGGCCCCGTTTACACTAATACAGCTTACTTTTAAAATGGCATTATAGAACGAAAATGACCCACGTCCACACTGGCGTTTCATCTAGCATTTCTGAACAGCCCTCCATCCACTGAAAACGCACATCACGTGACCACACCCACACACACACAGCCACACACACACACACAGACACACACACACTGTCATGCGCTCGTCTGAGCTGCAGAGAACAGTGTAAGTCGGACAGTTTATCAAGGATGATAGTGGATCGCGTTTCACTATAGTTGTTAAACATGATATTTAATTAATCTTGTCTCTATCCAGGGCTTAATTTGTGCCGGAATGCGCCGGATCCGGATCCGTCACCTCATTTTACCGATCTCCCTCCTCAAACGCCCTCCTCCCCTGTCCACTGTTCATTTTCACTTTTTTCCGTGACTCCCCAACCCTCTTCACTTGCGTCTGCGACACCTCAGCGCCGCTCACTTTTGTCCGCGAGCAACCCCCACGCCACTCACTTTCGTCCGCGACACCCCTCCGGCATCCACCGCACCAAACAAATGACACGGATCACTCTGCCTACTCATGCCAGAGTCCCGCGGCAAAAGTGATTGACAGGTGGTAATTTGTGTGTAACTTATCTTTATTTATTTATGATTTGGTTATGGGTAAAACAAAGACCAGGTTGTTGAAACGGTTCGCTACAAATGATTAATTCGTTATGAATTAATTAATTATTCATAAATAATTTATTCACCTCCGCCTATAAAGACGATGTCATCGTCCATTACGATGTTTCACATTAGACATCGTACGATGCTAAATTGGTCAACATCGCCCAACCCTAATATGAATTTCACTTACCTGGGAAATGGAAGCCCCATGAATGGTTTGTGAGCACAATTAAGTGTACAGCATGACATATTTGATAATTGTAAGAAATAGTTCCAAAAAGTAACTGACTGTGTAAAGCCACATAAAACAAAACAAAAATACGATGTATATGCCAAGTTCAGTGGCTAATCAGCCGGAATCAACTGAGGTGATGTGACGACGACCAGCGAGACCTAGCTGTCACTCAAGTGGCCCCGCCCTTAATTATGAAGTGTGGCGGGCCGCCCAATGAACATTCAGCGTCATCCTGGGAAAGGAGCACACCAGCCAGCTGGACCCAATCACGCCGATCACCTGCACCGGGAACTCATTAGCCACCACCAGATATAAACACCACAAGAGAACCAGTCGAGGAGAAGCCTCTCCGCTAACCAGACCTCTAACGAGTTCTCTCTCTCTCTCATACAGAAAGCACGGAGTGATCGAATCGGGCGATCGGCGTTTTCACAGCAGCACGGACCAACAGGACCAACAACTCACCCACAACCCACCTACAGCACGGACACACGGGGAACCAAGGGAAGCACGCTGAAGACACTTGCACCTTTTCACCTTCACTGTAAATAAAAGCCCTTCGGGGGTGTGTTCACTACAACCTGTGTTTGCCTTTTCACTCCACCCTGCTACACTGGTGGAGAATGCGCGCTTTTTAGGAGTGAAATTAAGGATTCCATCAACCGCTTACACTTGTTGTTTGTGTTTGCAGCTTGTCATCTCGCTCGCTCTCCCTACAAGACACAGGAATGGAGGAACTACTGCAGCAGCTCACGGAGGTGGCGTCCCGGCAACAACAGCTCTCAGACAAGATCGCAGCCAGACTGGAAAGAACTGAGCAGGCGGTCGAAAGCCTGTTGAGCCACCGTGTGCCTCTTCCGGACGCCAGGAGTACTGCACACCACCATCTAACGAAGCTCAGCGACCTGGATGACATTGAAGCATATCTACACACGTTTGAGGTGATAGCAACCAGAGAGCTGTGGGACAAAAATGAATGGGCGAGAATCCTGGCTCCATTTTTAACTGGTGAAGCGCAACGTGCTTATTATTCATTAAAATCCCCACAAAATGAAGATTATGAGATATTAAAAAGAGAGATACTAGCGAGAATTGGGCTTTCTCCCATCAGCGCAGCCCAGCAGTTCTGGCAATGGTCGTATGATGAGCAAGTCTCCGCCCGAGTGCAAGCCACACAGCTCTCCAGACTGGCACAGCTCTGGTTGCTATCGGGGAACACCACCGCCTCCCAGGTCGCTGAAAGTGTGGTGATCGACCGCCTGCTCAGAGCCCTCCCCAGAAAGCTCCGCCGCCCCGTGAGTATGAGAAATCCTACCAGTCTGGCTAGCTTAGTAGAAGCCATTGAGCTGGCAGATGCCTCGTTTGCACGGGATGCGGGAGAGCGAGTGGCTGCAACCCCCCGAAGGGTACCCCGGGATCGACGCTCGCCGGAGGGCACCTCACATGCAATGAGCAGGCCGACGGCCCCCTCCCTCATTGACGAGCCCATGCCGACCGAACCACAGTCTCCAGGGGCCCGCGCATGGATGGCTGGCTGCATTGTGCACCACTCAGTGCCAAATGGAGCCCCACAGCGCATGGTGAAAATCGGGGGAAAAGAGCTGATGGCGGTGTTGGACTCAGGAGCATCTATTACACTGGTCCAACCACATATCATCCCTCCCCAACCAGATTTTAAAGCGACAATGCCAATCACCTGTGTACATGGGGAGACGCGCCATGTACCCACACGCCGAGTAACAGTGACAGCTGGTCCAGGCGCTTGGCCGATGGAAGTAGGAATTGTACGAGACTTACCAGTTCCAATCCTGTTGGGGAGGGATTATCCCGGTTTCCAACAGCTCCTATCCGCCACGATGCAGCCAGCAGGACCGCGACAGAGGGGACGGGCTCGTCCGAGAAGAAAAGGGGGCCGTCCAACCGTCATGCTGGCCACAGACAGCGAGCGAGAGGGTGAGTGCGCACAATCAGATCCTAATCCATTTTTTGATCTGTTTCAGAGAATAACCACAGGAGGAGAGTTTGGAAAAGAGCAACGGGAAGATGACCGATTAAAACATTGCTGGAAGCAAGTCCGAGAAATAGATGGAGAAGTGCGTATTCCAGGGCCTCACCCTCTCCCATATTTCGTGGTCAGGAAAGGCCTGCTCTATTGCATAGCGCAGCGAAGGGGGGAGGAGAAAAATCTACTGGTGGTCCCAAAGACCAAAACGGAGACGGTAATGGAGCTGGCGCACTCCCATCCCATGGCTGGGCATTTCGGAGGAGAGAACACCATCCAAAGAATCCGTGATCGCTTCCACTGGCCTGGCATGGAGGCAGAGGTGAAGAGGTTCTGTCGGGAGTGCGCCACTTGTCAGAGGACGTCACCAAGAAAACCTCCCCCTAGCCCGCTGATACCCCTCCCCATCATCGAGGTGCCCTTCGAGCGCATTGGGATGGACCTGGTGGGCCCGCTGCCGAAGTCCGCCCGTGGTCATCAACACATCCTGGTCATCGTTGACTATGCCACCAGGTACCCCGAGGCGATTCCCCTCCGAGTGGCCAACGCAAAATCCATCGCGAAGGAGCTCTTCCAATTCATCAGCAGGGTGGGAATCCCCTCGGAGATACTGACTGACCAGGGCACCCCCTTCATGTCTCGGCTGATGAACGACCTCTGTCGGCTACTCAGGGTAAAACAGCTCCGCACATCTGTTTACCATCCCCAGACAGACGGTCTGGTGGAGCGGTTTAACCAGACCCTTAAACAGATGTTGCGTCGAGTAGTCGCAGAGGATGGGCGTGACTGGGACATCATGCTCCCGTACGTGCTCTTTGGAATAAGAGAGGTACCTCAAGCATCCACCGGCTTTACTCCATTTGAATTATTGTTTGGGCGCCAGCCCCGTGGGCTGCTGGACGTAGCCAGAGAGACATGGGAGCAGGAACCGGCTCCGCATCGCACCATCATAGAGCACGTGCGGGACATGCGAGAGCGCATAGACCACGTGATGCCTCTGGTCAGAGAACACCTAGCGGCCTCCCAGCGCGCCCAACAAAGAATATATGACCGGCCCGCACAACCCCGACAGTTCCAGCCTGGTGATAAAGTCCTGATACTCGTTCCCACCACCACGGCGAAGTTTTTGGCATCCTGGCAAGGGCCGGGCACCATCGTGGAGAAAGTCGGGCCGGTCAACTACAAGGTTCGTCAGCCGGGGCGTCGACGTGAGGAGAAGGTCTACCACATCAATCTTCTGAAGAAGTGGGTAGTACCCCGAGAAGATCTGGTGGCCTTCACCCAAAGCTCCCCGCCGATAGTAGGGATGGGAGAGCAACTGTCGGCGGGTCAGAAGATCGAGCTGGAATCCCTGGTCAGTCAGTTCCAGGATGTGTTCAGCGATCGACCCGGGCGGACCAATCTAGTACAACATACCATCCGGACTCCTCCTGGCCAAATAGTTCGGCAGCGGCCCTATCGGGTACCAGAGGCCCGCCGGCAGGCTATCGAGGGTGAGATATCCCGGATGAAGGAGTTGGGAATAATAGAACCATCTCGGAGTCCCTGGTCCAGCCCGATAGTCATGGTACCGAAGCAAGACGGCACTCTCCGCTTCTGCAATGACTTCCGCAAGCTAAACGACATCTCCAGCTTCGACGGATACCCAATGCCCAGAGTGGATGAGTTATTAGACCGTCTTGGTGGGGCCAGATTTATCTCAACACTGGACCTAACAAAAGGTTATTGGCAGGTAAATCTAAGAAGAGAAGACAAGGAAAAAACTGCTTTCAGCACACCTTCTGGACACTGGCATTATCGGGTCCTTCCCTTCGGGTTACATGGGGCACCCGCTACGTTCCAGAGATTAATGGACATTGTGCTCCGGCCCCACCAAGAATACGCCGCCGCCTACCTCGATGACGTAATCATCCACTCTGAGCGTTGGGAGGACCATCTAGACCGGTTGCGGAGGGTGCTGAGGGAGCTCCGTCGGGCTGGACTAACCGCCAACCCCAAAAAGTGTCACCTAGGCCTAGCCGAAGCACGTTACCTGGGTTTCCAAGTAGGACGGGGGTTAATCAAGCCACAGCCCAACAAGGTGGAAGCAGTCCAACGAGCGGAACGGCCAAAGAATAAAACCCAGGTACGTGCATTCTTGGGGTTGGCTGGATACTACCGCTGTTTTATTCCCAACTTCTCCTCGATAGCCTGTCCCCTGTCCGACCTGACAAAGAAGGGGCAGCCTGAAAAAATTCAGTGGTCTGCAGCAGCAGAAGAAGCCTTCCAGACTCTGAAGACGGCGTTAACGTCGACACCGGTCCTCCACGCTCCTGATTTTGGCTGCCCCTTCATACTCCATACGGACGCTTCCGACACAGGGCTGGGTGCGGTCCTGTCACAGGTCCACAATGGAGAAGAGCACCCAGTCACATACATCAGTCGGAAGCTCACACCCGCAGAGACCAGGTACGCAGCCGTGGAGAAGGAAGCCCTTGCCATCAAGTGGGCAGTCCTGGAGCTGCGCTACTACCTTCTCGGCAGGAGCTTCACACTGGTGACCGACCACGCCCCACTACAGTGGATGTCCCGGGCCAAGGAGACCAACGCCCGCGTCACCAGGTGGTTCCTCGCGCTCCAGGACTTCCATTTCCGGGTCCAACATCGCCCAGGAACCTCCCACGGCAACGCGGATGGTCTCTCGCGGATGTGGTCAGGTTGGGCAGGTTTGTCATCCAGCAAATTTTACCCCCCCCTTCTTTCTTCTCTACCCTGCAGGAGGATTCCCCGTACCAGGACGTCGCTTGGGGGGGGGGAGTGTGGCGGGCCGCCCAATGAACATTCAGCGTCATCCTGGGAAAGGAGCACACCAGCCAGCTGGACCCAATCACGCCGATCACCTGCACCGGGAACTCATTAGCCACCACCAGATATAAACACCACAAGAGAACCAGTCGAGGAGAAGCCTCTCCGCTAACCAGACCTCTAACGAGTTCTCTCTCTCTCTCATACAGAAAGCACGGAGTGATCGAATCGGGCGATCGGCGTTTTCACAGCAGCACGGACCAACAGGACCAACAACTCACCCACAACCCACCTACGGACTCACCTACAGCACGGACACACGGGGAACCAAGGGAAGCACGCTGAAGACACTTGCACCTTTTCACCTTCACTGTAAATAAAAGCCCTTCGGGGGTGTGTTCACTACAACCTGTGTTTGCCTTTTCACTCCACCCTGCTACAGAAGACTTAATATAACTTAATTTAATCGAAACAGATGAGTTATAAATAAATTCACCCACTCACAGTTGTCATGAAGTGTAATATTAGCTATATAAACCGAAATTGTTCTTTGTGCCAGGCTGCAAACACTTTTTTTCTGCTGTAAAGTTGCCCATTTTTACATTGGGCTCAATAGAAATCTGCTCTATTATGGAGCCAGGACTAGCGGAATTTCAATGAATTGCAGTTTTGATAATGTTTAATATGTAAGTTATTTAATCTTACATAAGTTACATAGTTTGACAGAAAGCCATTGTGTCCAAAACTGCCATAAAGTTGTTTAGTGTTGAGAATTCATTCCCTTCAAGTGTGTTAGCCTGAAGTTTATTTATTTATTTGTCATGATTTGAATGTTTAGATACAAAATTTATCAGAGAGGTGTGGTTAAATTTCATCCAAAATATGAAATTTAATCAAGAATTTGATGTTTCCACTTTCAAAGAGTGGCACAAAGAAGGCCACCAAGTGAAATGACTTACCTTAAAGGGAATTTGGTATGTTGCTGCAAAGATATTTCAAGCAATTGCTGTTCATGCTGCTGTTGTAACCTCTCATAAAGAAGGTAAGGGAATGAGATAATTCAAACCTCTTCGTATATAATCAAAGAATGAAAAATAACTTTAGAAATGTCTTTCATACATTATTTTTTATATATGCACAAATGCAAGCATGAGTAGCAATATGTTGGCTGCAGTTCAATAATTGGCCATCAGCGTTGCTTACAACAACTGTTTTCTGAATTCCACAAGGACATTCCTGTCCCCGTAAGAGCAATTAAGACATGATGTAATTGCATTGGATCCGTTTTGTGGTTTAACATCCAAAACCAACAAAGGAACCTGCTGGCATGTATATGGGTTTTTGAGCGGTTTAAGGGCCTAGTGATATGGATGTCAGGGAAAGACGTGATGAAGAGGATGGAAAAGAAAAGCATGAACAGATTGATGGGTAAACAAAGGGCCGTAAAAAAGCTGTTCCCCAAGGAGCAGAGGAGCTCAAAACAGAGATGTGGGTGATGAATGGCTTGTAATAAGCCGGCGACTGTCTGACGGCCACTGATCTAAGGTCCCTTTGCGATTAGATGCTCTCACGCTTACGGGGAGGCTGCGATGACAAGGATGTGATCTGTGTGTTGATGTGTTTGCGGGCGGGTGTGTCATTGTGAAACAAACAGTCGCTGAGACAGAAGAGCCACGTTCCGTCAAACCACCTCTGCACTGCTGAAGAACAAACATGTGCTACATAAAGTTGATGGAACGATAAAGACATCTGGGCCTCTCTGAAACAGTTGAAGTTGGTATGAAATGAAATTTCACCCTGTCTTTTTTTTAAAGGCGTATTTCATACAGCAAGTCCCATTGTGAACAATTCTTCCATGCAGACATTTACTTGAATGACTTTTAACGTCATTATTGGACTTTCCAGTAAAAGTTTGCCTTTTTAAAAGTTTTAAATTCCCTTCAGAAGCACTTGACATTATTGAAGAAAATAACTGCTGATTTCATTTCATCTCAACATTAAATCCGTTATGAACAGCTTGTCAGGGTGATGTAAAGAATGTTAAAAAGATAGTTAATAAAAGGTTAGTTCTGAAAGATAATTCTGTCATCATTTACTCTTCTTCATGTCTTTCTAAACTTGTATGTCTTTCTTTGTTCTGCAGAAAGCAAAAGAAATTCAGATTTTTTTTCCTCAAGAAATAACATAATTTAACTTATTTCATGTTCTATAAAGAGAGTTTGGAATGACATAAAAAAAGAAATCGCATTGAATAGTGTTTCTCATGAGTTCAGCATGCAGAATTATTTGGCATGTGTGAGTTTTTTCAATTTCAGTGCTATTATCAATGGGTCTTTTTGGATGCAAGATGTTAGGCCCCGTTTACACTGTCAGATCTTGATGCCCAATTCCGATTTGTTGCCTAAATCTGATTCATTTGCCTGTCCATTTACAGGTTCTTTTAATTGTGACTAGGCATGGTACGATAACCGTTTTCAAGGTATACCGTGGTTTGGAAAAGTTAAGGTTTTAAAACCACCAATATTTTCTGCAATATCGTTCCTAAGGTATGTGTACGACTTTTTTTTCCTTTTTTTTTAGGACAACAGTATCTCCAGCTGAAAAGATGCCATTTTAAATTGTAAAAAATCTGTTTTTGAAACGAATGAAGATAGCAGAAGTCAATAATTCATTTAGCCTGACACGTTTACTGTTCCTAAATATTTCAAATGTTTCTCAAAATAAAATATACTGTCTTCAAAAGGGAAAAAGTTTTTGTTTTTTACCCACACATTTAAAAATAATATATTTTAGAGCAGTAATCACAATACCGCAAAACCATAATATTTTTATCCAAGGTTATCATACGGTCAGAATCTTATACCTGCCCATACCTAATTGTGACCCATATCTGATTCATGTGTTTACACTTGCCATACAATTTACGACGTTGTGCATGCGTAAAGGCGGGTTCTAGCATCTGCACCACACTAGCCACGATGGAAGAAATTGTCCTGTTTTTAGCTCTGCAAAATATGCGAAGTTCGCCCAACTTTAAAATGATTTTGAGGCAGAGGAGGAGGGAAAGAACCGTCATTGCAGCTTGGGACTATGGTTTATATATATATTATATATGGTGTCTTCCACTATTCAGAGGAATTTGTGGGTACGAGAGAGATTTCTCTGTTGTTTACCACGTCGGCGTCTCCACACACGCTCTTCCTTTACGTACTTAAACCACGGAGAAGTACCTCATTGTCGCAAGTTTAATGACGTACAAAACGAAATGCCTAAATCCGATATGCCTGTTTACATGATAGTCGCATTGTCACATATCCGATTTATATCTGATTTATTTCCACATGTGAATGAGGCCTGAAATCGATCTCTGAATATCCGAATGCATGCGTTTTTTTTTTTCGTGTTTACACGGTCATAGAACAGATCCAATCTGTGTCACATGAGCAAAAAATCGGAATTGGGTCACATTTAACTGGCAGTGTAAATGGGGCCTTAGACTCTATCTGTGTCCGAAATCTCCTACTACTCAGTAGGTACTGCATTTGAATTTAAATGTACTACTCGACCGTTAGAAAAGTATGTTCTATGCAGTATGAATGTCAGTAGTATGCATGGAACTCGGACGTACTACATCCGCCATTTTGTCATGATCACGTGACATATCCACGTCAGTTGAGTCGCTTCACTCTCATTCATAAATTCTCTCACGGTGCATCATGGGATAGCGTAGCGTGCATTGGATACACACTTCAGAATCTTGCTGGAAGTAGTAGGTCATCCAGGTACTTCTTGCCTACTGTTTTTCGAATTCTATGAATTCGGACATACTTCTAGTATAGAAGTACTATATAGTATAGAAGTATGCTATTTCTGATGAGCCTTTCTGTTTTTAAGTGTTGCCAGATTGGATACTTTCCAGCCCAATTGGGCAGCTTTAAATTAGATGTGCGGGTAAAAAAGGGCATAGGCAGGTTGACAAAATTTGGGCAGTTTTGAAAAGTAAATTTTATATGCAACTTATTTTACAAAACATAACCTACTCCATTCAGGTAGTAGTGACCAGTGCATAGCGCAAAACGCATGTGCCCACCCGCAAGAGGAGGTGACGGAAAGTTCTATCCAAATCTGACTCCCTGGACAAATCTGACTCCCCTTGGCGTGCCACACGCATCACGGAGCGCCTGCAGTTAAACTCACAGCGGTTTATCATGACACTTTTAACGATCATTTTTTTTCCACAATTGACAGCAAGAACAAACATAGAAGCATTGTCTGATTGACAAGCAGCGCCTAATTATGTTCAAAAGAAAATGCCAAATGGGACGAATTTATACCCCATTTCGAAAGTAAAACATACTCTAATAGGTAGTGTAATCTACATGAAGTGTTATTAAGTGCAGTGTGTGGGCTACAGTGTTTCCCTGAACAGAACGACTATTTGAACTGTACAACCATTTGTAAATTATAAATTAACATTTATTTTATATCTTTTTTAATTCACAAAGTGTGCAGCTTTTGTCACTGCAATGTATCTTTATGGGCTTCTAAGAACATTTCAGAGCCTCTTGGTATGGAAAGTCAGAAATGTCTGGCCCATTTATTGAGACATTTATTAAACATGTCTCTTATAAAAATTTAGACGTGAACATGTCATGGCCAGAAGCAGCTTTACAGAAAATAACTCATGCCTTCATTTTACTTCAGCTTAGTGCCTTATTTATCAGGGGTCACCAAAGCAGAACCTCCACAGAAAAATGACAAACAATGCAATTTGGAAACATTGCAAATGATAAAAGATGAAAATGAGTTAAAATGCACATCTATAAATCTAATACTTCTTTACTAAAAGGAAATAGGTCCATAAGCTACTTTTTTATAGCAATGAGTGTATTACAAAGAGTTTTATTATTAAATAGAGTTTATTATTAAATATTTAAGTTAAAAAAAAGTTATCTAATAATTCCAGCCAGCTTTTAGTGGACTTGCAATATTGTCAAAACACAGAACTTTCAGTTGTTATATGTAAAAAGGCCTAAATACATGCAGGACCATTCAAATATTTTGCTCGTCTTCAACTATTGACAGCAGATCTCTCAATGAGAGCGAGAGGGGGGGATTTGCACTCGCGATATCTTTACTGCTCTATTCATTTAACCTAACAAATGTAATGTTTAGACCATCACTGTGCCTCTCGCAATCTCTTCTCTTTCTCATTCACTCTCGTCGCCATGATTTCCAGGGCTTTAAATTAATTTTGGGGGATCACGGAGCCGGTATGAATTTGAGGAAGACACACAGAGCTTTCGGGAGGTCATGACTAGACACTAGATAGAGGAGATAGCTCCACTTGCATCACAGCATGGGATGTGCGCGACGTATCTGAAGAACGTGGAAGGATGCGGGATGTATTTGAGGACTGGGCGGGAGATGGGCCATTTCCGCGAGATTATAATTTGTTTGCAGGCATCCGGAGTCTCTATGCATTTGCGGGAGACACCCGGAACTTCCGGGAGACTTGGGATGTCTGCATCTGTATATATTTTAGCTGCTGTGACACAAGCGCAGAACAGAACAGTTGTGTAAATAAGATATTACATATGACTATTTAGCTTGTTTATTAAAAAAGTTGTGATCAGGCGCTATATAGATAAAATACAATTAACGTGACTTCAAGAGGGGCGGGTACAGCCGTTGGGAGAGCGGGGCGCCCCCTTATATAATGGTAGGGAAAACACTGGGCTATGTTGTGGTTCTGTGACTGCTGGTGTTGGTTGCTGTATGGTTAAGAAATTCATTCATTTTCTTTTCGGCTTAGCCTCTTTATTAATCCGGGGTCACCACAGCGGAATGAACCGCCAACTTATCCAGCATCTGTTTTACGCAGCGGATGCCCATCCAGCTGCAACCCATCACTGGGAAACATCCACACACACTCATTAACACTCATACACTACGGACAATTTAGCCTACCCAATTCACCTGTACCGCATGTCTTTGGACTGTGGCTGAAACCGGAGCACCCGGAGGAAACCCACGCGAACGCAGGGAGAACATGCAAACTCCACACAGAAACACCAACTGACCCAGCCGAGGCTCGAACCAGCGACCTTCTTGCTGTGAGGCGACAGCACTACCTACTGCACCACTGTGTCGCCTGGTTAAGAAATCAATACAGTTAAAGTAACCAGGACAATTTTGCTTTAAATTAATTAAAATTAATCAAAATATTATTCTAATAGTTTGTGCATTTTTTGTGTGGTTGGACAGCTTTTGGGCTGGAAAAATTCAGCTATATCTGGCAACACTGCTGTTTTTAACAAAAATATTTTTTTTTTGGCCATTCAAGACAACTGCAGTTTGGATGCATCATGATATTGCAAACCTTTGAAGATGGGTTTCAAAGCACAAATTTAGAAAAATGATACCTTATTTCAATACAGAAACAATTTTTGTAAATTTGTTTACAAAATGACAAAACGTTTTGTACTTTTGTAAAAAGCGATGTGATATTACATGTGCTCGCTGTTAAAATCAATAGTTACTATGATTTACAGTAAAGGTTAATTAGGTTAACTAGGCAGGTTAGGGTAATTAGGCAAGTTATTATATAACAATGTTTTGTTCTGTAGACAATCAAAAAATATATAGCTTAAAGGGGCTAATAATTTTAACCTTAAAATGTTTTTTTTTTAATTAAAAACTGCTTTTATTCTAGCCGGGGGGAAAATAAGACTTTTCCCAGAAGAAAAAATATTATTAGACATACTGTGAAAATGTCCTTTCTCTGTTAAACATCATTTGGGAAATATTTAAAAAAGAAAAAAAATCAGAGGGGGGATAATAATTCTGTCTTCAACTGTACAGTATATTGTGATATGATTACATTTTTAGCAGCGTGAATCAAGCAAATTGCAAGCATTATTAAGGTTTGATGAACAAAAACAAAGATAAAAGTGTTATAAGCAGTGCTTTATGGTTTTCTGGAGAGTGGAACAGTAATCAAACATTCAGGTACAGTAATTGAATGATCAAATCTCATGTGAAATAGCACTGTACAGTCTTCATTGCTGGTAAACTATAATCCCAGCTCAACATTGCAGATACTGCCGGTGACTATTGCGAATACACACATTGCGATATCGATCCTGAAACGATATATTGTGCAGCCCTAGTTTAGATCATTAAAATATGCAAAATTTTATGATCAACCCTAAGTCGTCATGGACCTCTTTATATCTTCATTTGTTGGTGATTTACCAAACTGACTGAGTTTTCAGTATTGATGAAACTGATTGGATGGTTCTTCTCAAATGGTCTGCAGTGCACTTGTGCCATTGTGATATATTGTTGTGATTCTTGTTGCTCATTTCCATTTAAAACAACAAACTGCAGCATACTACTGTAAAAGAGGACCTACTGTAACATGTATATACTGTACAGTATAATGTGCACACTATGGGTTTATAAATGATGACAGAACGTTCATTTTTTAGTAAACTATCTCTCATGTATCATTGACAAGGCATTGCAATCAAGCTGTTCCATTTTTTTTTTTTTCAAACAATCTTGAGTCAATTACAGCGTGGATGCAAATGGTTTAGACCAATCCAGTAGGGGGAGGATAAACCTGGAGTAAAGCAAGACCCATAGTCCCTATTCGATAAGAACAAAAGATCCGTCTCATGGCAATCATTAGCTGGTTAGCACACTCCTTACACCGATAAGCAGGTGTTTATCTGTGGACCCAGAAACACAATGCCACAGGTGTTGGAATGGACCGTTTCTGGCCATGCTTACTATCCCCTGGGCCGCTCTGGTTTAATATCCCATCACTGCAATGCACCAAGGTAGAGACCCACATCTGGCTCTTCTCAGCTGCTGTCACATATCATGCTAGGAGCGCTGGAACCGGATCTACCCTCATCCAATAATTAGTCTCATTTATCCTGCTGCTCCCCTCGGAGTGCCGCTCTGGGCCCCTGCCTGCTCCTCTACGCAGCTTTCATCAGTAAACCATTAAAGTTTCATAAGTATTAACTACTGTCTGATGACACTCTCCCTCAATGGAGCAGCTTTATGAAACTGATGGTGCCCATCACTCTTGCAGGAGTTGATAGATCCCTCTCGCGGGTGCCAGAGAGAGAGAAGCTGACATGGGGCACAGAGGGAAGATGGTAGAACTGATTGCATATGGACACTTTAAAATAAAAGCTCTGAAAAGAGGTTTTACAGTTTTAAACATTACTGTGCAGCAGTTGATAAATCCCTCTTTCGTGGATGCCAGAGAGAGACTGACATGGGGCACAGAGAGAAGATGGTAGAACTGATTGCATGTGGACACTTTAAAATAAAAGCCACAAAAAAAAGGTTGTTAGGAGAGTTTTACTGTCTATGGCACCCCAATATACTGTGGTGTTTTTGACCAGTGTGCTTATTATTCTCCAAAAATCATATAGCCAACTATTTTGTAAGCTGAAAAAATATGGCTTACTTGAAATCATTTGTTGAAGTTGGTGGGGATAGACTGTATGTATCACTAAAAAGAGGAAAAAAGTCATTTAATTTGAACTTGCCTGAATAAGGTGGTCTCGGCTTGTTTGAAACGAATTTTGAAGCGGATCGATTGTAGTGAGAAAGGAATACAATCCAACAAACTAACGAACCAGGCTATATCACAGTGTATTATAGTTGTGTAATAGCCACATATACGGCTATAGGAAGAGATAATTATGAGTAGGGCGGGATGTCATTCCAACCGGATGTCATTCCTATGTGCATTTCATGTCGAATACGAAAGTGAAAGCATGCTGAAATATTACTGAGTGCTGTTTATCCGTTAGGAAAATTGACAGAAATTACCATCTGATAACTTTTCCATATTTTAATCTTATAATATTTTGTATTAGGCCTAATGTTTTGTTCATTTCTGCACTGACACCTCAAAAGAAAGATCAACATTAATCTGCTTCATGATCTGACTGCAGTCTCGGTTCATCTGTTATTTCTCTCTAAAAATTTAAGCCTATAATGCATAATTCTAGCCAAAAAATTTTTAAATAGATTGATAGATTCAATAGATAGATTTTTGCAAAACTTGACAACTGAAATGAGGCTCTGTATGAGAAAGGCTTACCTCTCTGATTTATATTTGTTGATGATGTCTGTGGGTGTCAACTATATTAGCTCTAAATTTAAAATATGTGGCTAAGAAATAGCTATTAACTTTTTTTTTTTTTTTTTGGTGGGGCCAAAAAAAAAAAATAAAAAAATCGGGCCAGTAGAAAAAGTCCTTAGCATTGAACCCTGGAATTGATATTGACAAATTGTTAACTATAAATTATGTAATGTTAGCAACACATACTGGCAGTTTTGTGGCATTTATGGCAACTTTGAGTCTGGTTTTGTAAAGATATAAAATCTAATTATTTTAAATTTCATACTGTTATTGTCACCCCTATAATGGTTCATACCATATATACATAATCTCGCCAAGCTGTATCTGTGAGAAAGTATTTATTTAGCACTCTGAACACCAGCAGATCTTGAGCATCAATAGACACTGTAAGTAATTTTCTTGTACAAATTTGCCTTCGTATCAACATATAGCCTAAAACTGAAGTAAAAATAGATGCTACTTTAATAGACACCTCCTCACACATGGAAGTTAAACAGTAAAATAAATGCAAACTTGTCACAGTTTGTATTACAGTATATTCAAAAAATTGGCATCTTTGAGACTCACACATCTGCTAAAATAGCCAGTCAGACATTACTGTAGGTGAGTATACTCTCATTATCCCTCAAAATACTGAAAACTTTAACTTTAAAATAAGTTTAATTAATAAATAAGTGAAGTTTTACAAACTAATTTCGAGAGGAGCACATGATATGATTGATCGCGGCTGGTCTCTCATCTGTAATCAGCAATAATCCAATCGGATTTATCCAAGCCCACAATATATAGACCGATTTCACCCTACTGCCTTGTCTTCGTTTTGGAAGAATCCCTCTTCCACTCCATCTCCTTCTTTTCCTCCTTTTACCAGGGGGAGCTCTCGAGACCTACCTGTTACTGGACCACCTTATATGCTTATTGAGCAGGCGGGAGCTCTGGGTTCAATTATATCCGAGCTCAGGGTTCTCTCTCGGGACAGCATGCCAAACCTGCTAATAGCTCTTGAAACGCAATTTTATTATATAAATTTTACTCAATGGATGGCCCGGTGGCTCAGTGGTTAGCACTGCCGCCTTACAGCAAGAAGGACACTGGTTCAAGTCCCGGCTGGGCCAGTTGGCATTTCTGTGTGGAGTTTGGAGGTTCTCCCCTTGTTCTTTGGGGTTTCCTCCAGGTGCTCCACTTTCCCCCACAGTCCAAAGACAGGGTGAATTGGGTGAACAAAATTGGCCATAGTGAATGAATGTGTGTGTGAATATGAGAGTGTATGGCTGTTTTAGTACTGGGTTGCAGCTGGCATCCGCTGCGTCAAACATATGCTGGAATAGTTGGCGGTTCATTCCACTGTGGTGACCCTTGATAAATAAGGGACTAAGCTGAAGGAAAATGAATGAAATTTTGTACACTGAAGCATGTATTACAAAAACTAACATTACCAAAAAAAGTTGCCCCCACCTCTGATCGTCAGTGTATAATTTGCTCCCTGGCCATGGGTGTTCATTTTGTCTTTCCTGTAACATTACTTTTTTACTCGCAGTGTGCCTTGAATCACAAAGAACCACAGTTTCATCTAAAAATCTTTTTTTGACTTTCTGCTGAAGAGAAAAGGTCTGTAAACCCAGACCTTGGACGACCTGAGAATGACTAAATTAACAGAAAACTCTTATTGAACTCTTTCTTTAAGATTACATTTTTCTAAATGTGTTAATTTGTAATAGATATGTTGTTGTTTGTTGAACTTAATTATTTATGCTCGATGAAAAGTTAATACAACTCAATAAGACAAAAAAAAACATTATGATTTTGAGTTCAGGTAACAATTGTTTTTTTTTTGTGTGTGTGTGTGTGTGTGTGTGTGTGTGTGTGTGTGTGTGTGTGTGTGTGTGTGTGTGTGTGTGTGTGTGTGTGTGTGTGTGTGTGTGTGTGTGTGTGTGTGTGTGTGTGTGTGGCTTGTAATTTGAACCAGTTGTGTTGTATACAAAATTACGTCAGAGTATAGAGTACACTGTAAAAAATCTTATGTACTATTTACTTAAAAAAAATAGTGGTAACACTATTGCACGTAATATTTTTAAGTAGTTTCCAAGACTTGATTTTTTTTTTTTAGCAAAAACCACTTTAATGAATCATGTGAAAATTACAAAAAAAATTTAGTGATAGATGATGACTTTAATATTATTAGTGGAATGTGCTTTTATAATTTAAAGCAAATCAACCACCATTTACTCATATTTATTTTTTTAGCAAAAACCACTTGAAAGAATCATGTGAAAATTACTAGGTTTTTTGAGTGATAGATGATGATTTTAAAATTATTAGTGGAATGTGCTTTTACAATTTAGGCAAATCAAGCACCATTTACTCATATTTATTAATGAAAATTACTCATTTATAAAATGTATAATTTATAATGAAATGCATACACAATGCATTTTTGCCAAATATCATTTTATTAAATGTTTAATTGATAACAAAATAGTACAATTTGTTAAACAAATCTTTTTAAAATTTACAGCAATGTTAAGCTCTGAAAAAAGTCCTTTATCTATGTCATGGAAAAAAAAATTCTGTCAACTGACAAAATGCGTGTATTGCATAACATATAAAACCAGTATAAAAGATGCATCTCAAAATATTAGCAACACAATCAATCAATCAGTCAATGCAGTGAAATTTCCCCATAAGGTTGTAGCACTGAATTTGTGTCAGAAACTTAATATAAGTTTGTTTTTGGGTGATTTTAATTTGGGGAATACTTGTGTAAATCCAGTTGATCAGATCTAGATTTTCCATGACTCACTCATCCTCCAAGACAATGCAGAAGTCCTCATAGTTGGTCATCACTCTGGCAGACAGCAATTCTCTGTGCATTCCCACACTGTAAAATAAACATTAAGTTTATTAATATGAAATTATGCAATTGTAAATTTCAAATGTTTAAGGTTTAAACATGTTTTAAAAATGTAGTGTATAAAGAAATAAGTAAAAAGCAAACCATGTTTATAAAAGGAATAGTGCATTCAACAATGTAGTGTTTGAGCTATAGTTTTGTTTTTTGTAAACATGCAAAAATATAAAATGCAGTTTTCTGAAAACTATAAATATCTGAAACGGTTTAAGACTTACATTGCACTCCTGAATGAGCTCTTCCTCTTTTTCATACAAATAGATCAGCAACAGAGGACGACATCTCTCTTCTCATCCCTGACTTAATGTGAAGTCAAATGCAACAAAAGTGTAGAAATTAGTAATATTATCTAATAATAATAATAATAAACTAATAACATTATAAAAATTACCTGCTGTTTGGCACCCATCCTCTTTATCAAAATCTGCCTGAGTAAACCACTACTCTTTTGGAAAATACTGTGTTCTTCATTAATCTAAAAAATTAAGCAAACAAATATTATTATAATAATTATAATTATATATAAACACAGTAATTACCTTACATCATCAATGCTGTAAAAGGAACCTTATGAAATGGAAAAGCACTAGCTGTGCATAAACCCCATTGAATAGCTATACACTGTTAGACATTTCACAGGGTTTTTACAGTAACTTACTGGCAACACTGTTGCCAGTAAGTTACTGTATTTGAGATTTACAGTATACAACCGTGAATCAGTTTACAGCATGTTACCGTAATTATATAATGTCTGAAAACGGTTAATTACTGTAAAAAATAAGTAAACAGTTAGCTACTGTAAACCTTTTCATTTGTCCTAAAGATTATATAATATAATCTTATTAATATTATCTTAAAAAAGACACAATTATAAAATATTAACAAAATAAACACTCTTTATTTAAAACATTGGAGATGCTTAAAACATTTAAGAAAAATGTGTAAAAAAAAATTACATTTCAATCATCCAAATTATTATATTTTAAGAAAAAGAACTTTTAAAACAACAAAGCACATGAACATACATGTACAATACATGTATCTGAACTGCATATTGTTGAGAAAAAAAAATTGTACTTAGTACTACTGATATTAAACCAGACACAATTACAAAATATTCCATTCTTTAAAACATTGACAATGCTTTAAGCACTTAAGGAAAAGGTGTGAAAATTACATTAAGCATTTAAATCAACAGGTTAAAAATAAATAAATTACACAAAGCACAAGAACATACATGTACAATAATAATTGTATTGTCTGAACTGCATATTGTTGAAAAAATACATATTTGTAACTATTAGCCGACTCGGAAAGTTTCCAACTTTAAAATATTACTAATTCTGATGTCAAATGTCCAACAATGTCTGAATTCACATGTGCAAATGTAATTCATCTTTATTTCTTTGCACATTTACAATGTAGATCAAAGATATCATAGCAGCTTAACATAAAAGTTGAAACTGCTTCACTCAGGTTTTCAGAGTTGAAGTTCAGTGTAATGTAAATGTCACTGCTGAAAGTTCAAACACTGAAGAGCAAATCCACCGATCCAACAAACGAAGCCAGTGGCGACAGTAGAGAGGAACAAACTTCACCAATCGACGAAAGTGTAGAAAAAAAGCCCTTGAGAAAAACCAGGCTCAATTGGGCATGACCAGTCCTCCTCGGGCCAAACTTCCTGTGCAAAGCCGCAGTCTAGTCAGCGGAGGCTGGAGAAAGCTGGACGTCTGTCATGGAGAATCTGCAACTGTGAGTAGGTCACCAGCGGGTGCTCAGGCTGGCCCACGAGATCAATGCAGAGACTCGTCTGTCACTGGGGTCTTTCAGGAATCAGTCTCATGCTCTCCACTCCTCCATGACCACCACAGCATCTGGTCAGGATTCAGCCCGGTCCAGGATTATGGAGACCTCTGGATATGGGGAAACAGACTATCATAAGCATAGAGCAAGCTTGTTTTAAAAAACTATTTTCAGCTGGTACTGAGCAACTGGCTCCTGCTCATGACCAGCTTACTACCATGTTTAAAAGATGACCAACCAGAATGTCCTGTTAATTTTTTTTCCCAACAAGGCTTTACAAAAACATTGTAGCATTTGTGATGGGGTGATTCACTGCAGGACAGATTAGACCATTTGTTTTAGGTATTCCTAATAAACTAAAGCAGATTGAATGCTGATACAGCTACTTAAGAGTGTCTCACCTAATCCAAGTTCTCAGTTAGCTGGTGAAAGAAGGATAACACTCTGTTGTTGATGGCTGTCATTCTTCTCTTCACTACTTTACTTGTCTTCTGCTGGCTCACTCTGGTTGTTGCTGTGCATTTTATTTCATCCTCTAGATTTATTTCTACAAATAAAAATTCAGGCAACATGAAATGAGGAAAAAACACATTTAATACATAGACATGCATATATCCCAATACTAATTATTGTTTTACGAAATGTCTGACCCATGACAGACCTCAATCTGCTCAAAAGTTTATTAAACAAAGATAAAAAAACTACTACAGTGCTTGATAAAAAGGGAAAAAAATCTTTAATTTAGCTAGCAACTAAACACGTGACACATTTTGTATTTAAAGTACTATTGTCATGATCACCAGCAATCTAATACACCATAGATCGCTGGTAAATACACTCACATTCACATGAACTACAAATCCTGCCTCATATGGACTACAAAACCCAGTCATGCCACACACACACACACTCACCTGCTCCAAGTCTCCTCTGATTAGACTTTCACAGCTGAAGCTGCTCTAGTACTGATTACATGGACTATAAAGTCAGCACACTAACACACAGAAGTTGCTGAGTCTTGTCTACTGTTAGTGACACTACAACATGTTTCCTGGTTTGTTTTCCTGTGTTTTGATCCTCGTTTATCGGTGTATTCCTGTCTGCTGCCTGTCGTCTGATCATCTGCCTGTTATCGGAGTACGACTCTGGATTGCCCTTATACATCTGTTTGCTCCTGTGTTGAACATTGCTTGCCTGACCATTCTAATAAACCTGCATTTGGATCCTCACCCCTGTTGTCAGTGTCACACCTCTTGTTACAACTATATAGAGAAACAAATAAATGTACAGAACTTACTGTTGTATGAGTTCCAGTTTGCACAGGCAGGCTCCCAGTATTTTATATTGAAACCATAGAAAAAGCAAAAAATACAGATAAAAATGCAATGCTACAATCCACAACTTCCACACAACTTTTTTAAATATGTTTACCTTGATTGTTTACTGCTCTTGCTTATTTTTAAGCATTAGTCTGTGCTGATCAAGATGTTCCTCCGAAATGCTGTTTCCTTCTTCAGACAAAACCTGTAAGCGCTGCTGTACTGGCTCATATCTAAACAAAAAAAAATTATAATGGTAAAAATTATGTTAAACCAAATGTCAGTTGTGATAAAGAAAATAAAAACGTCTTCATAAAATAAAGACTACAATTGCACCAAGAAGCCTTTACAGTCAATATTAATTTACAAAATAAATTTATTTACAAAATAAATCTGGCTGACTGGAACCCAACAAACAAAATCCAAAACAATAATTAGCAAAAACGTGGTTATCAAGATATTGTACAGATATACGTTAGTGTGAGTAATGGTATTATACATCATAGATATATGATTATACATCATAAATATCTATGGTTATACATTACGTCGCAATGTTATTTTCTCAAGCTAACGTTAGCTACTCCAAACCAGAGAAAAATGACTTCACAACAGCTAATCTATATAATAATAAATCAATAGAAGTTAAACGCTGCTCGTTAAAATGATTTTGAGTTCAAGTCGGTGTTAATTTGTCTCAGTTTAGCTAACGTTACCGTTTAAAGATCACTTCAGCCAATGTTGCAGAGCAAACAAATGCTAACCAAGTAATAAAGGTGCTTAAATCAACAGCGCTTTTACTTGAATCATTTGCTGGTCTTTCATTCATATTCTTCTGGGGGAAAACACTCCCCGTCGGACCGTTGTTTGTGCTAATGTGTCCTCCGAAACTGTCTGCATCACTCTTGGTTCCCTCCTAAACCAAAACCCGCTGCAACACCGATTCCTATGTAAATAAATAAAAAAGATAAGATGAGAACAATTGCTGATAGTCATAAACAGTCTTATTTAAAGTAATAGCAGTGTTAATGTAATAAACTAAATAAATATAACAATAAATAGATGTTACATTTCTCAAATGGGCAATAACTCCAAACCAGAAACAGATCATTTTCGCCAACTTTATACATTACTTTACTATACTCGTCCACAAAACATTCTGTAAAATGAAACACTAACTAAGCTTACCATAGTAAAGTTTGTTAAATCCAGCATGTTCGTCAGGCACATTGATAAATTGTCCTCCAGAATTGCTCCAGGGTCCTTAGACAAAATTGGCAAATCCTGTGGTGCAGATAGTCGAATCGCCACAAGGTGAAGTCGAAGCCGTTGTGGAAAATACAGTATAATACACGAATTTTTAAAAATACAGTAAATCGCTGTATATGTTGTTTGATGTCACAAAAATTCCCATAATGCAACTGTAAATCCAGTTATTTACTGTAAAAAGAGTTTGCAGTATTATACTGGGTGAAATACAGTAAATAACTGTGCAAATTACAGAAATGTCTAACAGTGTAGCTAACTTAGCTTAGCTTAGGTTTACCACTTAACAAGTTCACTGTTGTTCGTCCACCCTGCTTAAATGTTGCCTGATCATTGCGGTTAAACATTAAAATGCAAATAATTTGTTCAATTTTAATATATAATTCAGAATGAACATTAAAGCAAATCAATTTCAAATGAGTGGTTAAAAAATCCTGTGTATTCCTATATGCATCGAATGGCAAAAACTAAGCTCCCAAAAAAGCTTGAACAGCATGTGCCTTTCCTGAAAGAGCTTATTTAAGACAATAAATATTATAAACTGTTAATGCTTACCTCTTAACATGCTCACTGTTGATCTGCTCCTTCAAAATGTCGTCTGATCACTGCCGTTGTTGAGATTCAAATGCAAACATCTCAATTAAATCTGCATAATTGAGTGATTTTTCGTGAAAACTCCTTTCCTCTATTTTATTAGCTTAATTGGTTTCTCAAATTAAGCCTAATAATTGCACTGGTTTGCTTAAAAAAATAAGTGGAATTTATATACTGATTTTATTAGCAAAATCTTCTCAATATTTTATAATAAATCCAGAATATCATTTTTTAAAGAAAATATGCACATTATTTTTAATGACCACATCAATTTTTTAATGAAAATTACAAGCCTCATTATTCATTTTTTCAGTGTAAGGATCATTTTTCAAGCAATGATCCATTAGATACGATATTATTAATCCACGCTCTCCCCATTAGGTGTAAACAATGTGTAAACCAGAAGGATCTAAAGGAAGGGTGTCCAAACTCGGTCCTGGAGGCCCGGTGTCCTGGAGAGTTTAGCTCCAACCCTAATCAAACACACCTGAACCAGCTAATCAAGCTCCTAACAGATATACTAGAAACTTCCTGTCAGAAGTGTTGAAGCAAGATGGAGCTAAACTCAGCAGGACCGAGTTTGGACACCCCTGATCTAAACCATACAGTACATCAAAAACAGATTTCCCTCACTGTGATGGAAATATCATCCATCCATTACAGCTGCAGCCCTGTAACATGTCAATATTTAGGAAGGTTCAACACTCCCGTATAACAATAGTTGAATTATCTTTCTATTTGCTGAAGAGGCACGGGTCCTCTTCAAAGTCTGTTAGATGATGAGAGGACATGTTTTTGATGATGGCTGAATGAGCTCGTATAATGTACTCGTGCACTGTCTGTCTCCTGTTGTTATAGCAGACCTCTTTGCTCTCGCACTCCTATTACTGCAGTGTCCCTCTCTATTGTAACAGCCTTAATTAAAGATTAATGGCAGGGTTTTCCCTGCGTGTAGAGTGGAGATAACTCATTTCCCAAGGCTCTTCTTTAAAAGCACCGCACTGCTGGGAGCGCTAAAAACAGGAGAGACTGCGGTGCTGCGGAGAACAAAGGCACTCTGGCCTATCCCCTTTCCCTCTTTCCCATCGCAGGCCATGTAATAACGGAGCGGAGGCTGTGAAAATAGAGGTGCAATGTTGAGGGTAGTCATTTCAATTTTGGCAGCCAAAGAGATGCAATCAGCTCATTTAAAAGCCTGCGTAGTGGCTACCTTTCTTTCCTCCCATGTGACAATTACCACCGCCGTCTCCATCAGGCTCTTTAATGGCTCTGCTTGGAGCCTGTCGAACATCATCAGGCCTCGTTTTTTTGTCCTTTTCTAGAGGGAGCTTTAAAAAGAGCCAGCACAAGAGAGCAACAAATTGAATGAGGTTATATTTTGCTGTGAAAATGTTGCTTTTTCCTTTACCATTCTATGTCAATTGGTGTATTTAATGACTTTTGTTTCTTTGCTGTTTGGTTGATTTAGGCGTGAGGAATTTAACGTTTCTTTGTAGAATGTGTGATTACCTTGAGGTAGCGTTCATGTGAAAGTTTCAAACATCCTAAAATACAGACTTTTATCTACACTACCTGACAAAAGTTTTGTTGCCTATCCAAGTTTTAAGAACAATAAATAATAACGTGACTTCTAGTTGATCATTTGGTATCAGAAGTGGCTTATATGAGAGGCAAAGGCCTCTAGATCACACCTATTTTACCAAAATAAAATATGACCATGCCTTGATTTTTAATTATTTAATTAAGACAGTTTAGACAAAAGTCTTGTCACTTAACAGAAATAATGTACAGTATAGAATATAAAGTCATGGTGCAGTGGAAAAAGAATTAACATTGGGTATTACTCCCATGAGCTTGGAGGACTGCATCCATACATATCTGCAATGACTCAAATAACTTATTAATAAAGTCATCTGGAATGGCAAAGAAAGCGTTCTAGCAGGACTCCCAGAGTTGATCAAGATTCTTTGGATTCATCTTCAATGCCTTCATCTTACCCCAGACATGCTCAATAATGTTCAAGTCTGATGACTGGGCTGGCCAATCCTGGAGCACCTTGACCTTCTTTGCTTTCAGGAACTTTGATGTAATTTAATTTAATGGGCAGCACAAATATCTTGATACCACAGGCTGTTGATGTTGCCATCTACTTTGCATATCTCTTGCACGCCCCCATACTGAATGTAACCCCAAATCCTGATTTTTTTCTTCACCAGACTTGACTGATTTATGTGAGAATCTTGGGTCCATGCGGGTTTTTACTTAGCGATCAACTAGAAGTCAAGTAATTATTTGTTGCTCTTACAACTGGGATCGACGACAAGACTTTTGTCAGGTAGTGTACTGTGGTTAAGAATAAGCCAGTAAAGCCAGAAAGAGGCTGTCTAAGCAAATTGTTTTTGGATCTATACAATGACCATTTATTTCCTTTCATATGTGAGAAAAATTATTTCTAGGCCTGCACCTCACCATATATTTTGCTAGTTGTCTAAAGACCTTGACACAAGTTGACAGTCAGCCATCAGCCAACATCTGGCCATTTGGTCAGCTCAGATTTTGCAGGGTGTTCTGGACTGTTGGCTTTAGTGTGACCCTATTGGGGGCCTTTTTTGGCCAAATCTCCATCTGTCTGCATTGATTCCATTGGTAAGAGAGAAATCTGATTTACTGTTTAGTCTAAGAAGTGAGTTGGTGCATGACAATAAAATCAAAAGTGATGAATGCCAACAAGGAATTCAAGACAGCACAGACAGAAGGCTGTTTTAATTTAATGTCATCTTACCTGAGCATTTTAATAGGCAATTATATATAACAACGTGATCCATCTGGAATAAAGAAAGTGAAGAACATTTATAATGAAAATGATTAGCAAGCGCTGCTTTGTTTACAGTCAGTATATTGACAAATATAGAATATGGATGATATAGACAGTTATTTTCTCTCATTCAGGTGCTGACCGTATTTGTTTTTCATTGGATGTAACCACTCTGTAGTGTTCAATGCAGCTTTCTTGTACAGATCTATAGTCATCTTTCACAGTCATTCCCTCTTTGCTATCGACTTGGTTTGTCAGAGCACTAAACCCAAAGTTTACAGTCGGATGTGCAACCGAAACATCGCTGGTGAAAACAAATTGATGCATGTGCGCAGAAAGACATTCCCGCGCGCCTCAAACACACTTCTCCTGATCCCGGTTGTTTACATGCGTCGACATGCAAGTCGACAAAACAAAATCATATCACAATAATGTTACTTTGACTATGCATGGTTTTGAAGCAGAAAGGAGGAATAATAAGTCAGGAAGGTAACTAAGAATTTATAACATTAATTCTCGGCCATAAGTCGGGTCTAAGACAACAGATTCTATAAAACACATTTTTTTTTGTATGCTATAGAACTGTCATAATTAATATTCATGCAAAAGTCTTAGAATATGACTCCAGTTGTGTCTTTATATAGTTTTTCAGTTACATTTAGGATTGATTTCTGTTATTTATTAAGAAGAATTGTATAATAATAATAATAAACAAATTGTTATATTTATTGAAAATTAATAAATATGTTGAAATTTATTTATAATAATTATTTTAAATGTATACATTTAAAATGTAAATAGCCAATGGGGATTAAACAAATCGCAGATCCAAAATATTTGCAAAGAGGTAGCTAACATTATGTGAGCTACAGTTGAAGTCAGAATTATTAGCCCCCCCCTTGATTTTTTTTTTTCTTTTTTTAAATATTTCCCAAATGATGTTTCACAGAGCAAGGAAATTTTCACAGTATCTCTGATAATATTTTTTCTTCTGGGGAAAGTCTTATTTGTTTTATTTCGGCTAGACTAAAAGCAGTTTTAAATTTTTTAAAAACCATTTTAGGGACAAAATTATTAACCCCTTTAGGCTAACTTTTTTCCGATAGTTGACAGAACAAATTATCATTATACAATAACTTGCCTAATTACCTAACCTGCCTAGTTAATCTAATTAACCTAGTTAAGCCTTTAAATGTCACTTTGAGCTCTATAGAAGTGTCTTGACAAATATCTAGTAAAATACTATTTACTGTCATCATGACGAAGATAAAACAAATCAGTTATTAGAAATTAGTTATTAAAAATATTATGTTTAGAAATGTGTTGAAAAAAATCTTCTCTCTGTTTAACAGAAATTGGGGAAAAAATAAAAAGGCGGGCTAATAATTCTGACTTCAACTGTATATGCTGTTGCATGCACTCCCCAGTTACCTATAACTTGTCTACAACTTAGCAAATGACCACAGAATAAGCGGGATAGTCAATGGATTGAAGTGTTTAAGGGATTTAAAATGCACTTCTCAAAGGCAACACATCAGGTGGCTCTTTGTCTCTGCATCGTGCATTGAAAATCCTTTAACAAACATCAATCCATTCATTATTTCTTAGGAACTGTATGATTCCATGAAGAGTAGGTGGAATCGTTCCATTTCACTTAATATTCTTTATTGGCTTGTGTAGTTCCATGAAGAATTCAAGCAATGGTTGATAATTGTTAGATATTTTATTGTTCAACTGTTTACTGAAAATATTTTAGAATAACACAAAATGGTTTCCCTTTTTGAATTGTTTTTACTTTAAGACTGTACTAAGCATCCAAACAAAGCTATGCAGTTTTTTAAAAAATCCAGTGATTGTCATTCTCAGAAGCCATTATAATGCTGGCACCTTTTGTTATTCCTGAAAGTTGTGTACCAGCAGTCAGTCAGATTTGTGTGCCATATATGAGGTGCAAAGTGACTGATTCTGGGTGTTGCGTGGCCATGCCATCTGAGGTTGAGATGACTCAAGACCTACTGTAACTCACCCACTCTCATCACCTAATAAGATTTGTAGACATTACTACATTTAATACATGCATTCCCTCTGGGAACAGTTCACCCAAAAAAATAACATTTCACTTACTTACACTCTAGGGGTTTGAAACTTTTATGATTTTTTCTTTCTGTTAAACACAAAATATTCTGAAGAATGTTGGAAAAAAGAAGCCATTGACATTCATAGGCCCTGTCCGAAGCTTTTTTTACATGGTTTGGCCATTAGTGCACATGCAGAAGCAGTATCAGATCACTGAAATCGAAACTTTGTGAAAAGTCCAGTCGGCGTAAAGATTAAAAAAAAAAAAAAAACTCCAGGGTCTTTATAGACAAGTAACTGGTGAAATGGGAGTTTTGGGCTTTTTTGCTTTGTGTGATGACCAATTAACACTTCACTAAGCCACACCTGAAAACCGCCACACACCAATAACCGTAGCTACGTGCGGGAGGTCTGTCAAGGTTTCGAGCGTGGGAAACAAGCCAAAGCGTTATGCATATGGATTGTGCAAATCTGATACCAGGTATCTTAAAAGTATGGACGTGGTGGTGGAATTTTTTTTTCCCCTTTTCAAAACCTAAAACCCAAGGGGAGAAATCCCAGCGTGGATCAAGCTGTGTGAGGGGCTGTAAAAGCAGCACAATCCAGTCATATTTCCATCTGTTTCGAGCTACGAATATTTGGATTGCATATTAACAGAACAAAACCAAGATATGATCACAAACTGAGCACTTGCGATCAATATACTTCACCCGCAGCTGTTTTTCAGTAATTGATATCCCTCATGTCCATGTCCGTGTTTTGGAGATTTAGTAATTGGTAACAACATTATAGCGGGTTAGTGTCTGCTTTTATATTTGATGTCGGATTAATATTTGCTGGTAGGGAAAATCTATTTGTTTACTTCTGCTATTTATACTTTGATTTTCATTTCAATTTATTTATGTTTACACTTAACTGCAAATTAAGAATAGAAATGGTAGAAGAAAAAATCACATAAACATACTGACAGTTATAGGTACATTGTTATGGATCAATGATGCCAGTATTTGGCACAAATCCATTTCCCCTTTCTGGCTGTTCTTTTCTATGAATGAATTATGTTCATTCATGGAATACGCACTGTCCATGCGTGTTTTCTTGCCAGTTAGTAACGCTATACAGTGTTTCATTGGACAACAATAATCTATCAGGCTTTTTGGCTAAAAACAGAACTCACAGTTTAATTTGTTATTATTGGATTATTTTTAAATTTCACCTATCCTACTGTGCATGAACTAAGCTGTTGAGTGGTCAGCGTATGAGGCGGCTAGACTTTAGCTTCAATTTTAATTAGATTATTTTCTAATCGGTTGTGTATTATGTTGTGAATATACAGTTGAAGTCAGAATTAATAAGTCTCCCTTTGAATTTTTTTTCTTTTTTAAATATTTCCCAAATGATGTTTAACAGAGAAAGGAAATTTTCACAGTATGTCTGATAATATTTTTTTTGTTCTGGAGAAAGTCTTATTTGTTTTAATTCGGCTAGAATAAAAGCAGATTTAAATTTAAATTTTTTAATCCATTTTAAGGTCAAAATTATTAGCCCCTTTAAGCAATTTTTTTTTCGATAGTCTACAGAACAAACCACTGTTATACAATAACTTGCCTAATTCCTCTAACCTGCCTAGTTGACCTAATTAGCCTAGTTAAGCCTTTAAATGTCACTTTAAGCTGTATAGAAGTGTCTTGAAAAATATCTAGTAAAATATTATTTACTGTCATCATGGCAAAGATCAAATAAATCAGTTATTAGCAATGAGTTATTAAAACTATTTTGTTTGTGTTAAAAAAATCTTCTCTCCGTTAAACAGAAATTGGGGAAAAAAGTAAACAGGGGGGCTAATAATTCAGGGGGGCTAATAATTCTAACTTCAACTGTACCTGAATACTGCAGTTCTTTTGTGCCTGGCTTTCTCAGATATCTCACCTGTTCACCAAAAATGACTAATTATATCCCTGGGAATGTCTGACACCGGCGCATACCTATAATAGACGTGCCAGCACAAAAGCTTGACAGGCATAACAACAGTAACTAAGGAAGGCGTGGCTTTGCAAAGGGTCAGTTGTGCACAGAGATCTCCGTTTTTTAAGAGACGCATGTCTATGAAATGGCTGACATAACCAAATGCTAATAATTGTGCTAACAGGGCTTATATCATGTATTCTGATATGGACAGTAATCCCATTGCAAACCAGAAATTATAATAACCCTTTTTTTTAGGCTTCTGAATAGGCAGTATGATTTTATGCTTCAGAATATATCACCACCTGTTGCTTTGGCATGTTCCTGACTATGCCTCATAGGGTGTTTTTATGTTTTCATGTGGACAAAGATTTCTTTTTAAACAGTGCATGCATGGAAGAGATTTTTTAATTTTTAATTTACAAAAAAAGTTTTAATTTACAAAATACCAATGTACATGTAAACATGGCCAAATAGGGACAAAAAATATGTAAATCAAGTTGTTTTGTTCCGATATTCTTCACTATATATTCCTTTGTGTTCAACAGTATAAAGAAACTCAAGCAAGTTTGGAACAAGTGGAGGATATATAAATGATGACTGAATATTCATTTTTGACTAAACTATATCTTCAAATACTCAAGTTTTCTATCATCAATCAGGCCATTTACTTTGTAGTAATAAATGCAAGTTGTTTTCATCAAGACTCTGACTCTGAAGATGTTCTGTCTTTGCTTTGGGGTAGGTCACTTCAATTTGGTTCATTTCAAGAAGACAGTAGGTTGGATTAGTTGGCTTTTTCCTGTTAGAGACTGTCACTTCTGAGCTGGGTAATACTGCCCATATGCACAGCTTAATTATTTACTCTGCAGGCAGTGAACAAGGTCATGCTTGTTATACCATCATCCAATTCACACAATCAGATTCAATCCACACAATCAGATATCTCACAAAGAGAACTAATCTCGTTCTTTCACAAGCAATTATCTTGATGCAACCGGCTGGTGGGAGACGCACCGGCCAGTCCAGATGAAGGCAATGACTTTCATTTTGCATCAGGCCCAGGGATGCGGCACAGATCCGTGGCTAAGTTAAACTGTCAATCTGTGCTTCTATTGGAAAATTTGAGCTAAATTAAAGAGAGCTCTGGCTCTGGATTGAGGCCAAATCAATTAAGGAGCACTTGCATGGACACAACAGATGATGCTTAGGAGAACTGCATTTCCCCAGTGTCCATTCACAATCCATGACCTTTTTCAAAGAGTTGGGATTTTTGTTTTTTTTTTTCTCTGAAGTACATGAACAGTATTGAATGAAAAGATAGCAACATAATTTTATACTGTGTATGAAATATTTAAAACTAAGGTATAAATTTATATTACGTGAGAATGACATACAGCTTTTGTCTTCCATAAGTTAAAATGTGATCTGTTTATGTTTTATCTTTAATATTTACAGAAATCAACCACCAAAACCAATGAGAAAACAATGGTTTATATACTAATATATCGAGTCAATTATATTTAGAATGAGAATAATTTGATGACATATTATTAAAATATCAAAGTGCAGCACCAAAATATTCATTAAATGTAGTTTTAAGTATTTATTCTCCGCATTCATCCTTTAGTCCATTAGGTTTTATGCATTTGTCAGTTGTAATAATTGTTGTAATAATTTAAAATATAACATTATTAAGTATATAATATTTTGTATCACTTTTACGTATTTTAATAACCCACAGTAATATTATTTTGTTTAATATAAATATATATGTTACTCTGAATGATTTAAATACCAATACTGTGACATTTTATTTTGATAAACGTTAGCTAAATCATTAAAGTAGATGTTTTACTTGCATTTAATGTTTTCAGTATATATTTTTATGCGTGTATATCCATAGATATACTGTATGTAATGCAATAAATAAACAATTAAATTTCTATAAGTGTATAAAGGTATATACCAGGGGTGGGCAAATTCGGTCTTGGAGGGCCAGTGTCCTGCACAGTTTAGCTCCAACTCTGATCAAACACACCTGTTTATAGATAATTAGTGATCTTGGAGACACTAATTAGCATGTTCAGGTGTGTTTGATTAGAGTTGAAGCTAAACTTTGCAGGACACCGGCCCTCCAGGATCGAGCTTGCCCATCCCTGGTATACACAGTGCATCCGGAAAGTATTCATAGCGCTTCACTTTTCACTTTTTTTATGTTACAGCCTTAAACCAAAATGGATTAAATTTACTTATTTTCCTTAAAAATTCTACACACAATACCCCATAATGACAATGTGAAAAAAAGATTTTTTGAAATTGTTGCAAATTTATTCAAAATAAAACATCTGAAAAATCACATGTACATAAGTATTCACAGCCTTTGCTTAATACTTTGTTCATGCACCTTTGGCAGCAAGATTCCAGTACCCAAACTGTTAATTCAGTTGAATACTGGTTAACGGGTCTCCTATCAATATAGGAGTTGACTGAGAAAGCCAGAGAGGAGCCGAAGCAGGAAACAAAGTAATAATGATAAAGAAAGAGCAGAGTTTATTGAATAATCTTAGTTGCATATGATTCAATGCTCAGACTTCATCTACAGGACAAATCCAACAAGTGTTATTATACCACAAGCAACAGCAATGGAAAATTACTGCTTCACAACATTGTCGAGAGACAACACAGACCTTGAAATGTAGACATTCTGTTATCTCTTACTCATAACATAAAGTGTCGCTTGAATCCACACAGTCATAAGTTTATAACAACATGAAAAAAGAAAAACAATAATGAAATAATAATTATAGGAAAATAGTAATATGACAAATAATCAAATCATTAACTAATGATCAATAACACGATATAATGATAATTATATAAATGACTAATGATTATATGATTAAATAAAATAATTAAGTGAAGAATAAATAAATATAAACACAAATGAATGGTTGCTTATCTTGAAACAACACACACATAAATTTGCTAAAAGGATTCTCAAATCCTTAGTTAGTTTCTTCATTATAGTAGCTCTTTAGATGTTAATTTTATTCATTCATTCATTTTCTTTTCGGCTTAGTCCCTTTAATAATCCGGGGTCGCCACAGCGGAACGAACCGCCAACTTATCCAGCATCTTTTTACGCAGCGGATGCCCTTCCAGCCACAACCCATCTCTGGGAAACATCCACACACACACTCACACACTACAGACAATTTAGCTTACCCAATTCATGTTCATTTTAATCTATGTGAATTTTATTTTTAATATAAAACTTGTGTGAGAATTTTTTTTTTTGCGGGATAAGAAGAAAAGGCCGCTGCTTTGCTCAAATATCAAACAGGCTGCAGCAGCACAACAACACAACCATCAAATAATCAGTGTTGTGTAAATACAGAGATATGTGCCTGTCCTCCTATCTGTATTGTCTGGGACCTTGTCGAAGGACATGGCTGTTTTTCCCTAGACTTCAGCAGCAGGCAATAAAGTGAGTGACAAACAAGACAAGCAGCCATATGCGATCAATGCCTGCAGAAATGTTTAAAAAAAAAACAAAACAAAAAAAAACACTCTAAACAGGACTGCACACATGAGCATCAATAAAAAAAAAACATTTCAAGTTCGCCTGAGAGTAATGCTTGTGATGTGCAGTAACTGGAAATATCCAGATAATATCCAGATATGACCTCAATCAACACCTCAGAGATGCTTTATACTGTTGCAGATTAGCTCAGTCAGGCTGAAGTTTTCTGACTGGTTTTATAGCTCATAGCTCATACACAGTTGATTTCAGAATTATTAGCCCCCTGGAGAGACACATTTCTACACATAATAGTTTTAATAACTAACTTCTAATAACTGATTTATTTTATCTTTGCCATTATGACAGTACATAAAATTTTACTAGATATTTTTCAAGACACTTCTATACAGCTTAAAGTGACATTTAAAGGCTAAACTAGGTTAATAGGGTAACTAGGCAGGTTAGGGTAATTAGGCAAGTTATTGTATAAAGGTGGCTTGTTCCGTAGACCATTGAAAAGCATATAGCTTAAAGGGGCTAATAATTTTGACCTTAAAATGGTTCATAAAAAATTAAAAACTGCTTTTATTCTCTAAAAGAAAAAATATTATCAGACATACTGTGAACATTTCCTTGCTCTGTTAAACATAATTTGGGAAATATTTAAAAGAGAATTTAAAGGGGAGGCTAATAATTCTGACTTCTGTATATGAGCAATTCCATGCAAATGTCAACTGTGCCATGAAAAAAAATGTTTTCACCAAAAAAGTGAAACCCTTTCTAGGTTTTTTGTGTAGACTTCTGTTATACACTACTGTAAAAATACTCAAAATGTTTCTGTAAATATTTTCAAACAATTATATCTGATTTAGCAAACTCACAAAAGTGACAATTTCATATCTGTCACATCCATAACGATGTCAAATAAAATAAAATCAATCATGTTTGTTCTATAGTGAGTCAACTCTTATCTTTTTGATTAGCTTTGTTTCTTTTCGGTTGTGCAGTTTAATTCACTGAATTTCTACAATGTATGTTGTATACTGTAAACTCACAGACTTCTTTGGTCATATAACACATGTTTATTTTCCTCTTAAAAAAAAAAACCTTTACATATTTAATTTTCTGATCCCATAGAAAATGTGGGTAAATAGATGTTTCAGTATAATGTTAACATATACTTTCTCTGTGTATTTATATTTGAAGTTTTTACTGAAAATGTAACCTCCATAATGCTTAAATTGCTCATACAGTATATGCATTATTTTTATATAGATTATACATTATTTTGAATGATATTTTTTATTTGTTTCTGCATAAATGTCACGTTAGTTTTATGTTAATATAAAAATAAGTACAAAATAAAAACATTAAAATAGTAAATAAAAGATGTTAAAATATATAAAAAATATTTAAATGAAATAAAACTATATATCAGTTATACTGTTTTTTTTATAGCTGTATTATATACAGTTTTTATTTAAAGGTTTTTCTTGTCTTTGCCTTGTAAAATATCACAGAAACTTGGCACCAGATATAATTTTTATTTAACTCAGGGTGGTTGTTTATACATGAAAATGTGATTATAAATGATTTATATTAATTATAAATTATGATTTATAAATTTTTCATTTTCATGTTAGAATGAAATAAAAGTTTGTTTAATTGACTTAATTATTTTTAGATTTTGTATCACCATATAGTCCCTGAACACATAAATGATGGAAAAGGGATTTAAATTGAAAGTGAATTAAAATTAAAATTAAATTGAAATTGCGTAAAACACGTGCTGGATAAGTTGGCGGTTCATTCCGCTGTGGCGATTCCTGATTAATAAAGGGACTAAGCCGAAAAGAAAATGAATGAATTCTCAAACTAAAGTTGCAATATTGCTTACCAGTCTTTATAAACAATTTACTGATAGAAAAAAATATCAAATATAGAAAAAGATCAGTAGTTTTAAGTATGATTTCAGAAATTGAGGATAATATACACAAAAACAGTCTTTTATCACTTGTTAGGCGTCTCATCCTGCTGCTTTTCCGAAGGCTTGTACTGCACGACTACACTGCCATCTACTGGTGAAGAAGCTCTGATCACTTACTGCATGATCTGTAAAATACAAGCACATTGTGTTGCATTATTGCTTTAAATTTTGTTAACCTATCTAACATACCATCTATAGTGAATTTGGGCATTGAATGTATCATTAATTGTTTCAGGAATCATTATCTCTGCAGTATCCTATAGAGGCAAAAGGCCATGGAGAAATAATATATTTAGTCTATTTGAGTTGTTCAGCGCTTTTCCAAGCTAATTACTTAGCTGCATTAGTACTGTATTTTTAATTATCAGTGGCCAATTAGAGAAATGGAAACCAACAAGCTGTCTTTTTTCCCATTTCATTAATGTAAGTGATGTGCAATGTAGCTCAGGGTTTGACAAATTATTGCTTTATTCATCAGAGAGATTCAGCTCTGTTACTTGTGAAATGTCCTTTTAGAAGAGTTTTATTTTCTTAATGGAGAGTAATGGAATATATTTCCCTTTTTATTTTCTAATTGCTTTGACGTGTCAGCTGGAGTCCAAAGCCAATGTTTTATATGACATTGTACTATTACAGAGCACTTTTTTGGACAGAATATATATCTTTGAAGGCAGACTGAGCTTTCATCTTAATGATGCTGCAGTATTACAAATAGCAAATGGGAAATGCAAACGGTTTGTTATTGGTCAGTCAGTAAGTTTGTCACAATTATTGATTAATTACCTAATTTTGCTTATTTGATCTAATCACAGTTATTTTAGAAAGCAATAATTGTAGTTAATGTTTAATAGTTAGTGTTTAAGTCATGCTAATGATTATTATTTCTTGAAGTTTAACATAAGGACAGTCACAAAATAAGGAGAGACTTTAAATGTCTGTGGAGCCTGAAATAACATAAAAGATGAGAATATATTATATTATATTATATTATATTATATTATATTATATTATATTATATTATATTATATTATATTATATTATATTATATTATATTAATTATATTATATTATATTATATTATATTATATTATATTAAATTATATTATGTTAATTATATTATATTATATTATATTATATTATATTATGTTAAATTATATTATATTATATTATATTATATTATATTATATTATATTATGTTAAATTATATTATATTATATTATATTAAATTATATTATATTATATTATATTATATTATATTATATTATATTATATTATATTATATTATATTAAATTATATTATATTATATTATATTATATTATATTAAATTATATTATATTATATTATATTATATTATATTATATTAAATTATATTATATTATATTATATTATATTATATTATATTATATTATATTATATTAAATTTTATTATATTATATTATATTATATTATATATATTAAATTATATTATATATTATATTATTATATTATATTATATTATATTATATTATATATTATTATATTAAATTATATTATATTATATTATATTAAATTATATTATATTATATTATATTATATTATATTATATTATATTATATTAAATTATATTATATTATATTATATTATATTATATTATATTATATTTATATTATATTATATTATATTATATTATATTATATTATGGACCCCAATTTTTGCCTTCAGAACTGCCTTAATCCTTCATGGCATAGATTCAACAAGGGTACTCGAAATATTCCTCCAGATTTTGGTCCATATTGGACATGATAGCATCACACAGTTGCTGCAGATTTGTCGACTGCACATCCATGATGCAAATCTCCTGTTCCACCACATCCCAAAGGTGCTCTATTGGATTGAGATCTGGTGACTATGGAGGTTGTTCAAGAAACCAGTCTGAGATGATTTGTGCTTTAGGACATGGCGTTTTATCTGCTGGAAGTAGCCACCAGAAGATGGGTACACTGTGGTCATAAGGGATGGACATGGTCAGCAACAATACTCAAGTAGGCTGGGCATTACCACAATGCTAAATTGGTACTAATGGGCCCAAAGAAAATATCCCCTACTCCATTACACCACCACTACCAGCCTGAACCATTGATACAAGCCAGGATGAATTCATGTTTCGTGTTGTTGATGCCAAATTCTGACCCTACCATCCGAATGTCACAGCAGAAATTGAGACTCATCAGACTAGGCAACGTTTTTCCAATCTTCTGTTGCTCAATTTTGGTGAGCCTGTGTGAATTGTAGCCTCAGTTTCCTGTTCTTAGCTGACAGGAGTGGCACCCGGTGTGGTCTTCTGCTGCTGTAGCCCATCCGCCTCAAGATTGGATGTGTTTTGCATTCAGAGATGCTCTTCTGCATACCTCGGTTGTAATGAGTGGTTATTTGAGTTACTGTTGCCTTCTATCAGTTTGAACCAGTCTGGCCATTGTCCTCTGGCATCAACAAGGCATTTGCGCCCACAGAACTGCCAATCACTATATATTTTCTCTTTTTCAGACTATTCTCTGTAAACCCTAGAGATGGTTGTGCATGAAAAACCCAGTAGATCAGCAGTTTCTGAAATACTCAGACCAGCCCGTCTGGTACGAACAACCATGTCATGTTCAAAGTCACCTTTCTTCCCCATTCTGATGCTAAGTTTGAACTGCAGCAGATCGTCTTGATCATGTCTACATGCCTAAATGCGTTGAGTTGCTGCCATGTTATTGGTTGATTAGAAATTTGCGTTAACGAGCAGTTGGACAGGTGTACTTCATAAAGTGGCCCGTGAGTGTATGTGTAATAATATACTGAAGTCACGGTTCAGTAAGTACCTTGGTTTTGGAGTCACGGTTCAATACAGGTACGGTACAACAAGAATTTTCAACAAATTTCCAGTGCTTGCTTTTTCTGATTATTTTGAACAGGCAAAAGTGATTTGACATAATCAGCTTCAGAACTGAACAATAATGAAAAATAAAACGTTAAAATTAGGAAACTGTGTAAACAAAAAAACAATAATTGTGTATCAAATTTAAGATTCAGTAACATTAAGCTTGATAACTAATGCTAACACTGTGTACATCCATAACAGCAGGTGCAGAGGACAACAACTGTTCAATATTATGTGTGCGTAGAAGGGACTTGTGCGCACAAGATTAAACAGTATCTAATATTTCCATTGTTTGACTGTTACACTTGCGTCTTTCAAAACGATTTTAACTTTAACTTGCAAAAGTGCTTTTTTTCACACTAACAGCATTGGACCAATCAGAAGAACTCTGAGGCGTGAGCTAAAAAATAAAAGGAAAAATTTGTAATCTTGTTAAAGTTGTTTATTAAATGTTAACCGTATTTTAATTAATCTTTGAAGTTATAAATGGTTGATGTTTTGATGCAATGAAAAGTTGATATAGCATAGAAATTTGTGTTGATTAAATTAAAAAATTTAAGGCAGCAACTATTTTTTGTATGCTTTACGAAAGCCATGATGTCACAGGTCTGTTAGTCAGCAACCAATCAGTGAGTCTCAATTTAAACGACCACACCATTTTAGCTTCTGCACTCACAAGGCATGTTTTTCGCAAAGTGAGTGATGTACTTAATAATGTCAGTGTTAAAAAAGTATTAAAATATTGTTTTTAGACATCACACACTAAAATCTTCTCCATTTCATACAAAAAATGTCTTTTGCGTCATATAAATCTGAATATTGACCATGAAATAATACAAGATGCACCATGAAGAGTTTTAATAAGTATGATTTAATTCCATTGGAAGAAAAATAAATATACAATAAATAAATAAATATAATATACTCTTGAAGTGACTGCTGTTTTATTTACAACATCCATCACATAATGAAGAACTTCGGAAATCACATAAATAAATATATATATATATATAAATAAATAAATACATAAATAAAGATTTTGCTGAAACAGAACATAGAGTTACTATCAAATATTACAACAGTGAAAACAGACACATATTCACAAAATGTAAAAATGTCTTTCTGATGGCGGATCTTCAGTAAATCACACTTCTCTTCAGAATGTACGGCCGTCTGGATTTATTAGTGCGCAGTTGTCTTTTCAGTATATAGGGAGATTTCCTCTTCAGTGGACTGTCGCTGTTTTGCTCCAGCTCCAGATATTCCTGCTCGTCTTGAAGCTGAAATGAAAGACAGAATGTTTGGGCGTTTTCCCTCAATGTCACTCAGATTATTACAGCGCTAAAAATCACAGCATTGGGTGGACAGTGCTGTCAATCATCTGCCATGGCCTGAATGACACTCCGTTCATCATGTGGCTCTTTCTAATGGTTTCTGCTTAGAGCTCCACTGAAGTGTGCTTGAATAACGTGTGCAGCTGATGGAGTCTACTGGGCAAACTGACAGAAGCTGTGTTTTAAAGGTAATTTAGGGGAATTTTAATGATCTGTGAGTTGACCCATCAACTGTAGGTTTCTGAAAAATTCACTGTCACTTTCAACCACAGCAATTCATATTAAATGTTTTTTTGGCATTTTCATTTGCAGTTGTTGCTTTGTGGTATTGAACTTAAATTAATTAAAATAAAATCAATCAAATGTTTAAAAACATTTAACACATTTATGTAGATGTTTAATTTTTTTTATTCAGAATTTGTTTCATTTAAATATTTAGGTATTTATTAATAGATTTATTGTTTTATTATTATTAATAATATTTGTTTGCTACAAAATCAGATGTCATGTTTTGTGTATTGAAGAGTACAATTGCAAACCACATATTTTTGGAAATCATTAAAACTGGAGTTATTTTGTAATTTTCCAAAATTGAAGTATTTAAGACTGACTACAGTTGCAAAAAATTTTGTTTCAAGGTTCAAGTATTTTTTTTAAAGTTTTAACAGATTAGTGTGTGTTAAGCATCAGTCAACACAACGTTAGCACCTGTCAGCTTTAATTGTGGGGAAAACTGGAACTTTTGTCAGCTAATTTCATCTTCCCGGTTTAAAATATATATTTTTTAAATTTCTCATCATTACTCATAGCAGGGTTTTCTCATCCTATGAGAAGACCCTGCTTCTTAAATATTCATGAGAGCACGTGCTGTCTGAAGGCAAGGCAGGACCCAATGTGTGGGTGAGACCACGTCTGTGCACGGCAACGGGTCGTATGTGTTGTTTCCATGATCCATGGGGTTGTTGCATGTTTTTCCCTGTGATTCTGTCAGGGCCAATACAGCAAATCTGTTGGTTTGCAGCAAGCATTTTGCAGAGAAAGCTGGACAAGAATTGAAGATGGCAAAACTTGTCTTTTATCAGTTGAGTTTGTTACCATTCGGACACATCGCCTATATCTGTGCTGCTGTGTTCGCACATGTGTAAACTCCTCCAGATTACCAGCAGGGCTAATGGTTGGAATAGACAGGGCAAGAGGACCTGCTGCACTGCTATCCACTGTGTCTGCATTCAGATCCGGGGATTGTGAAGGAGAGAAGTCTTCCTTCATTATAATGTTTATCTAAACACGATTATCTTTATAATGATATAACAAATTGTGGTTATGTGTATATGAAATCACGAATAACAAATGTAGCAGGACATTAAATTACTTACTGTTTATTTCGTTGCATTTTAACTTTGTAAACTATAACACCATGGGTTTGTTTGTGTCGGTACGTGTCTCATTTTGTGAGCCATCTGACAACAGTTGTTTGTTCCCCTCTTTTTCCCCTGCTCTGCTGGCCACACCCACGCCCTCCTACCTCTGCTCGCAGCGCTCCACGCCCATCTCAGAGCATTTTTTTTTTAATTCTGAGGTAGACTTGAACTGAAAGAGGGGGGTTTCATGGCCTTAATTGTGGTTTTATGTTTTGAATTTTTATTTTTTATTTTTTTAGTCTTTATAATTTTCATTATTCTTATCATTATTTTAATTTACTAAATTAATTCAAAAGATGAAAATGATCAACATTTCTTTGGTGATTAGCAAAAAAATGTATGTTACATATTTACAAAAAAAAAATCCCATTAGTTAGCACTTAGTTCATGCTAACTAATAAATTGTTATCATAAAATATATAATGCAATAATATTATTTAGTTACTTTAGTTTGCATTAACTAATTTTGACAAATGAAAGCTATAAACTGTTACTGATGCAGGTATTTCCTCCTCCAAAGTCTTTATTTTAATTGTGTATGTATATATACACTGGTTTTCATATCGGCTTCATATTTTAAGTAGTAAAAAAAAAACATGAAGTGAAGTATAAATCTACATCATGGCCTTAGTCAGGGGGCCTTCGGGCATATCGGGCCTGATGTAGATTTATACTTCACCTCCCCCTGCCCCTATTGACAAAGTCCAGAAAATGACCTCTATATGAGCCCATTTATCCCCATTTTTGACTGCTACTGTCATTATAAATTGTGAAAATTCATCAATAGAAGAAGGCTTTAAGACAAATTTAGTTTTTTAATTATTCAAATGGACAAAATTCTGACTGAGGAAAGTTGAATGAGCTGGCCAGTTTGTTATTTTCCTATAGGCTATAGTTTTACCAGGTTTTTTTTTTTTATGATTGATGATAATAATTGTATTTAAAAATAAGTATTTTTCTTATTTATTTACTTATTGTTTTTTTATAATAATTTCATAACAATATTTATAAAACCGCATCAACTTAAATTTAAATTTGTAAACAAATACTTTGTAGTAAAATAGTATTGTTAAGCACTTTGACAAAATTGTAGGAAATTTTTGGTGCATCAAAAAGTGTGGTTATGATCATCATTTGACAAGCTGATCCTTCAAAGATTGGTTCTTAAAACATCACTAAAATGCATAATTGAATAGAAAATGAGGCGAATAACTGCAAAAAGGCTTTTAGAGGAAAGAACCACCCCTTTCAATAGGCTGGCTACGGGCCTGCAGTACAAAAAGAGTCTCCTACAGTTTGTTGCCATGTACCAGAACTTGTAGTTATTTACAGTCTCCGGATCATTCATGTAATTTCTCACCTCTCTAGGTTGCAGGACCCTGCAGAGGTTCTGAATGTCATGCATTTCCTCCAGCATCTGAAGAAGAGTCCCCGAGACCCTCTGCTCATAGTCAGCGTGGACTTCAGTGTCCTCCGCCGCCTCCTCAGTGGCCCAGGCCTCCAGCCACGAGTCCCCGAGCCCATTCACCATCCTGCACACGTCCTGCAGAGGAAGCTGCCACAGGGGGGCGATGTGCCTGCTTGCCTTCACCTGCACACACGGTCAGAGGGAGAGAGAGAACAAAAACTGTGAGTTGCCAAGTCCACTCATAATGGACAACTTTTTGTGTCAGGTTTCATTAAAAAGAAAAAAAGGTTGCAGATTTCGGGGCTTAGTTAAAAAATAATGTATACGGTTGCTTGTTTAGAAGCATCTTCAATTTTGATTGGCACAGTTAGCACAGTTAATAGCCATTATTGTAATAATATAAGTGTCAAAAAGTCTTAACATCCCACCCCATTGCCCTTTCTCTGTCTCATTGGAAAAAAAAGTCATGTTTAGTGTGCAGCCTGAACAAATAATAAACTATATCAAACTGAAAGATTGTATATTCTTATTACCACCTAAAGGCTTGACGTTCCTTTACAGCTCCTAGTTTTCATTATTAGACATCGCCTGCTGAAATTTTAAAAGCATTTGCATTGAAACATAATATTTAATACAGGTATATAAGTCATACCTATTTATTAAATCTGTATTTTCAGTTTTTCCCAGCTAACACACAACGTAACAGTTACGTAACATATTGGTCATTTTTGGTAATTTCATGACTTACCAACAGACAACGTAACCACAAGGTCATATGCTGGTAATTCTATTAAACCAATACCAAATCACAAATATTGTCAGTACGTCCCCATAACATAATAAAATAACCAAGAATGTCCCAGACAGGTATTCTATTAGTAATAACTTGGTAATTTGATGATTTACCGCCAACGAACTGCAACGTATTTAGACCGTAATTTAGTTACCAATACATGTTGCCAGTGTGCTGTGCGTTTTTTTTTTAAAAATGTGAGTTTAGTACCCTGACCTTCACATAATTTACAGAAAATATTTTTTCTTCTGGAGAAAGTCTTATTTGTTTTATTTCGGCTAGAATAAAAGCAGTTTTTAATTTTTTTAAAAACATTTTAAGGTCAAAATTATTAGCTCCTTTAAGCTATATTTTTTCTGATAGTCTACAGAACAAACCATTGTATACAATAACTTGCCTAATTACCCCAACCTGCCTAGTTAACCTAATTAACCTAGTTAGGACTTTAAATGTCACTTTAAGCTGTATAGAAGTGTCTTGAAAAATATCTAGTAAAATATTGTTTACTGTCATCATGGCAAAGATAAAATAAATCAGTTATTAGCAATGAGTTTGCTAAACAGAAATTGGGGACTTCAACTGCATATACTGATAGATGATGTCATTTTTTGTTTACTGTATTCATAAAAAAATTAATTACCACTCCCAGCTAATCACATTATGTGTAACTGCAACGTATTGATGACCAAAGTTTCGTCGTGACAATTACGTTGTGACAACCGGAAAATTGAAATTCCAGGTAGTTACTACAATGTAACTCTGCGACGTTGCCAGACAATCACTTACCATAACCTACTGTGGATTTATTTTGGTACAGCAGAGAATAGATGTTGAGTTAATTGGGTTCTGAGTAAATGTCCACTGAATGGCGCCCAAGCTAATTTTGATGCCTCTGACTGAAGGTAAGATGTGCCTATTTTGAATATAAGTCCATCATTCATAAAATATTCTGCCTTTATGTGGCAAATGAGGAAAAGTAATTCCCTGCCCAGAATATGACCAAATTGTACCAGTACATGACGTTGTCACAACGTCATGATAGCTAAACTGGGCAACGTCATAAAGTTTATTGTAGCAACATTACTGGGAATTTCAACTTTTCCAGTTGTCACAGCGTAATTAGTTACGTTTGTCACAGCGAAACTTGGGTCGTCAAAATATGTTGCAGTTACGCAAAAATCACATATTTTGGTTAGCTAGGTTAATTTTAAAAATTTAAATTCTACTTTCTATTCCGCCTACATATTTATAAACTTGCATTACAGCCTGGTGACGTAACACAAAAGATGATTGTGCATAGATGTGAACAGACCTATAGTATGAAAGGCATGACCTTTTGATGAGGTCAATGTTTAAGAAATATTTTTGTAATGTATCAAACATTACAGCCTGTAATTGATTTAGTTGATCATAATAGTTGGCTACATGTCCCCTCTTTTTACATCTTCTCTTCTTTCAGATGAGTGAACAAAGTGTGTCTCCTATTTAATTTATTTAGTTTTTGTATTAAGAAATTAATAAAAACTTATCATTTTGCTTCCGAACTCAAAGTGCATGGGTTAGACTTTAACAATTATGATAATTCAAAATTGATAATAGATAAAGCTGATGATGATAAATAATCAATTATATTCAAGTTTCTGAGCTTTAGTAGCATATTTGTGTTGCAAGAGTTGGCATCACTGCTGTTTATAGAGACTCACTCAAAATCTCAGCTTATAAAAAGTCCAGCTGTCTCCAACCATTACTATATTCTCAGTCTCCGTCAAGCTTATGGGGTGTCAATACTGGATAAGCACATTTTGAGTTTTCTCTAGTGTCTTTATTGGCCCTCACAGGATGAAACTAACAAGATCAAGGCCTAGAGTGATATCTGGAAATCTACTTTCAACCTGTTGGCTGTAAGTTGTATAAGCCTTATATTACACCAGTCTTAAATTACACCAATCTCCTTTAGTTTGTGAGTCTGATATTGGAAAGAAAGCGTAAATAATCTCAGTGGTTCAAATATATCAAATGGAAAGATTTTTTTATTTTATTAAGTAAGGAAAATATCACCTGAGGGCCGTCTGTGTGCTTTTACAGCAACTTGTTTTTATTATTACACATAGTCTGCTGCAATTTTTAAAGCATTAGCATAACACATATTATTTAATACAAGTATTTAAAGTCATACCTATTTATTAATTCTGTATTTTCAATTGTATCTTTTTTATATTTTAAAAATTCCATTCTACTGTATATTATACATTTATATACTGCATTAGGCTAGATTGTATAAAATGTTGGGCTCCATACAATCGATTTGTGTTGAGACAATATGAAGGAATTAAGTTAGTTTATTAGTTTTTACAAATTTAAGTGGGTTAAGCATAATTAAGTTGTTTCAGCTTATTTTAATCAAGTAGTTTGAACAAACATCAAATGTAATTTTTTAGAGTATAATTGGGAATTGTCAAAATATTTACATATTTATAAATGTGTTGTTTGTTGATTACTTCTATTGTCCTCATTTGTCACTTTTAAAGAACCTAATAATGATTAAATGTCAGTGTACACTCATTTATCTGAACTAACAAGTTATAAATGCCAGAAATTATTTTAAGCTTAAAAGAAATATCTATGTAAAATGTGATTCCCTTAAAAAATGGATAACAGTCAGTGATGTGCTGACGATAGATAATGGATGTTTTAATGCGGTGCCAAATATTGTTCAGAGTGAATAAGGGCAGCTGAGCATCATTTCAGCAATACACACTCATTAGCTCCACCAGTAGAGCATGAAAGCTTTGTCCATTTTGCTTTTGAAGCACACAGCTCCTGATTTGCTGTCTGATTGGAAGCATTTCAATCAATATGTTACAAAAATGTGTAATTTTGTAATACATTTAATACCAGTTGGCATTCCTGATAAAAAAAAGCAAATCAGCAACAGCGTAAATTTGCTACATTCCCAGATCCATTTGTTATTGTTGTCACAGCCAAATGTGATTTGATTATAGTGTTTTAATCTGTTAGACAATGAAAAAAATACATAATTATGTTTTTGCTACACACTCTTAAAAAATTAAGGTTCTTTTTTTCTGCATCGATAGATGGGGTATGTTTTCAGTCCACAAATAGTTCTTAAAGGATAGTTCACCCAAAAATGAAAATTCTGACATGATTTTACTCACTTTTCACTTGTTCAAAACCTATTTGAGTTTCTTTCTTCTGTTTAAAAAACAAGGAAGATATTATGAAAAGTGCTGGTTGCTGGGACTTATTGACGTCCTAGTATTTTTTTTCCTACTATGGAAATCAATGGCTGCTAGCAACTACACTGAAAAAGTGATGTCTGCAAATTATTGCAAACAATTTATGTGTTGAATTTAACATAATTAAATTGGAGTATTGTTCAACTTAATTGTTGGTTTAAATTTTTTTCAGTCCAAATAAATTGTTTACAGCCACTGTATATAAAAAAATGAGCAAATCCAAGGAATCATCTTTGAATATTTTTTTTTTCAGTGTAAGCATTCTTCAAAATATCTTTATAAAAAGAAACATAAAGGTTTTAAAATCACATAGTGGAGAATAAAGGATGAGGTAATTTTCATTTTTTGGGTGAACTATCCCTTAATAATGGCAAATATTCTCTGTTGACTCTGAAAATGTACTTCATACGATGATAAAAAAAACTTTGAAGGACTTTTTATCAAATGATCTTGAGGAACCAGAAAACGTTCTTCTAAGACATAATTGTGACAATCCAGTTATTCATGGGATAATTGTTTTAAAAGAGGGCAGAAGTAATTCCTTTACTTTTTTGTACTTGCACCATACTGAATTCACAAAACCAGAAAAACATAAAATAACCATGAGTTTCATTTAAAATTCAGCTGCCCTATACAGTCAAAGGGCATATCTATATTAAGGCCCCATATAAGGCCAATATTGCCTCTGTCGGCTCACGTCAACAGGTGTTTTAAAAAGCAAGAATGTAAACAGTTGAAGTGAGGAGACTTCTCAGAACCTCATCCTCTATTGCTCTTTTCCCTGGTCTATATCTGAACAGGGAGAAAACACACACATTGAAGGATATGAAATAATAAACGGATGCTATTCTCATCTGCAGTTGTGGATCTCTTTTTAATTTCAAGCCCCATCTAAAAAAAAAAATGTTTCAGATTATTCAATATATTTTAACCATACAAAATTTTCTGATTAAGTCAGTTATTTGCTGTTTCTTTGGTCATTTGTAACTAGTTTTTCTTTGTGTAGCAAATCTATAAATTTTTTAATGTCTGTATTAATTCTTTTTTAGATTAAAGTGAGGTATTTTTTCCAAAGAGAAACTGCGATTATGCCATTAAAAAGCAAAAATATTCCCCAGCAAATGCAGACAAAAATTAAAGATGTCACATTTTAATTAGTTTTTAAATTGAGTCCATCAGTTTAAGTTGTATCTTTATGGAGTAGGTATACAATTATTCAAACATATTGAAAAACCAACCAATGCATATTGCCTGATGAAAATAGTGATAAGCACTGAGATAAAGATATAGAAGATAGTTAGAAATTAAACAAGATAACAATTTTTTTAAATTAATTACATTTAATTCATCATAAAATATAGTTCCTTGCTAAATATCTGTCATTCTGAAGAATAATTAATTAGAGCTATTGTCAAGGTAGTACAATGAGTCTAAAGTATAATAGTCCACCTACCTGAACATAATCCATTACACAATAAAAAAAGGAGCAAAAAGGAGGTCAGCTGCATCTGCATGTTGTTTGTAGTCCCACAATTTCTACACATTCAAGCTGGGCCCAAGTCCATAGGGTTAAAGGTCATAAAATAATATGAAAATGGATGGAAAAATAACAACAAGAGAAGTTGTATGAGAGTTACAGAGATAGAGAGAGAAAGCACCGCGTCCTGCACAAGTCACAATGCTCCCTCTTGGATTCTCCTCCAACCTATTCGCCGTGTCTTCTCTTGTCTTTCTCAGAAGTGAAGTGAGGAATGGCGTTCTCCATTCCACCCGGTTTATAAGAGCCTGTATGATGTCAGAGGAGCCGCACTATCGTTCCTACCCCTCCCGTATTCATCTCCATATCTCTCTCTCTCTCTATCCCTCCCTCCATGCCACCCTCGTCCTGTGTCACAATGACATCAGCAAACACCTCAGAAAGCACTTTGGTTGTTGACGTCAAAACTTCCATAAATGCTCATTTGATGTTCCCCTTCATTTCGGGAGGAGAGAGGGCGAAGAAGTGAATTTGTGATTAGTTCTTGGAAGCGTGATGATGACGAATAAAGTTGGAGAGGATGCTGGATGCCAGAACTCAATGATATTGTAAATACTTGAAGATTTACCAATTTTAGCATGTGTTGATGGCCATTTGGTGTCATACGTTCCATTGTTGTAGGTTGTTCATCATATCATGCTGAGATAAAAATGATTTGGGAGAATGTGTGACGTTAGACCTTGACAGTTTCTCTCAGTACAGTTTGTATTCCATTCAGATGCATGATAGCCTATGTCAAGGTTGAATTATTATGTTATGATTCATTGTAATTCAAGATCAGAGGATGTTTTTACAGCTTGAGTTCAATCAATCAAAAAATACTTTTGCTGTTTGTTCAAACTATTTATTTAAAATAAGTTAGAACAACATAATTCATAAGGTTTTTTTGGGGACAACTTAATTGTTTTATGTTCAATCCACGTAAATTGGAAAAAAACTATTAAATTAACTTAATTTGTGTTGGGACAACATGAAGGAATTGTGTGGGACCCAGCATTTTTTACAGTGTATGCAAAAAACTATGAAATGTTACATGGTAAACTGTATTTTATTTGCCGTTAAATGTAAAATAAATAAAATATTAATGTGAAGAGGATATGGTTGTAAATGACGATAATATGATGATGTGAAGATGCTTTTAAAATTAACTGAGGGCATCTTTATTATTCTAGAAATACACTGTATACACTGTTGATTATAATGAGAGGATTCGACTAAGGCACATGCAGGGGGGAATATATATATATATATATATATATATATATATATATATATATATATATATATATATATATATATATATATATATATATATATATATATATATATATATATTGTGGCTACAAATTAACATGTTTTGATCTTGTGTTTTTAGTAAATTGTGCACAATTAATGAAAGATGGGGACATTTTAGTTCAACATAACCATGATTTAACAAAAATTTACAGTTGCTTCCAAAGAAAATCAATTCTTACAAAAAAATAAAGTTCACAAAAAATAAAAATAAAAATCTTTAATGTTTTGAAGAGCATAAATACAAATTGTAGTCTACTGGAGATTTTTTCCCAATATGCTATTGCCGTCTTAAAAGGGTGCTGTTGGTCTCCTTATAATTATTTTTTGTTATTCTATTTATTATTATCATTTCTGTATTCCCGGGCCTGGAAATACATTTAATTGCCACAATTATTATTATTATTATTTTTCATTTAAGATGTCAAATTACAGTTTTTGTAATTGCATGGCTATTATAAAACATCCCAGTTTAGAATGCAAAAGCTGTCATTACACCTTTATGCTTTGTTTACCCCTTGTGTACTATTGGTACCCTAAAGGTGCATATTAATACATAAATGATACTTTTGAGTACTTTTATGTTTTAGTGCACAAGTTACCGCTTTTGTAACAGCAACACTGTATTATTAAAAGTTTAAACTCCTTTTTTTCGAACCAATTCAAAATGTTGCGGATAGGCATATACAGTTGAAGTCAGAATTATTAGCCCCCCTAAATTATTAGCCCGCCTGTTATTTTTTTTTTTCCAATTTCTGTTTAATGAAGAGAAGATATTTTTCAACACATTTCTAAACATAATAGTTTTAATACCTCATTTCTGATAACTGATTTATTTTATCTTTGCCATGATGACAGTACATATTTTACTAGATATTTTTCAATACACTTCTATACAGCTTGTGTGACTTAGGTTAACTAGGCAGGTTAGGGTAATTAGGCAAGTTATTGTATAATGATGGTTTGTTCTGTAGACAATTGAAAAGAATATATAGCTTAGAGGGGCTAATCATTTTGACCTTAAAATGGTTTTTAAAAATGAAAAACTGCTTTTATTCTAGCCTAATTAAAACAAATAAGAATTTCTCCAGAAGAAAAAGTATTATCAGACATACTGTGAAAATTCCCTTGCTTCCCTTGCTTAAAAATAATTAAAAAGGGGGCTAATAGTTCTGACTTAAACTGTATATTTGAATATTGTAGTTTAAAAACGTAGTTTAAAACCCTGAGTTACACACACTGAAACAAAATGTTTTAAAAGCACTCGTCCCCGTTCGCTCAGTGGCACCAAACAGAGATGCTATCACGATCTCTCCAGCTCCACTTAGAGTTTTGTCGCCTCCCTCCGTGTGAAGTGGGCGGCCCTGCTTGAAACTCCTCTTTGAAGTTCACAAGTTGTTCAACTTTTGCCTCCACCAGCACTCAGCAGCACTTTCCTGATTGGGTTTACGCGCTCGGTTCTGTTCCGCGATGTTTGGATCCGACCTGTGATCTTATTGACACGCGATGGCTCCTTTTGGAAGAAACTTTCTGAAGGCGCGTTTGAAGAGCAGGTATGATTCACACCATCCATTTCATTTGAGATTGCACCGTCTTACTGCAGACTTTTCATGAATTGTACAGGTAAATATTTATTAGGTCGATACCAGTGTGAAAGGTAAAGAAATTACGAGACGCGAATTTAAAAATGTTATTGTTGTTGTTGTACTCGGAGCAGTTCGCGATGAAACGCGCGTAAAAGTTCTTGTTATGGAATGAAAGCTGTCGTAACTGTAACAACAGTCTCACTCAAGTGTTTCACTGCATGGTTGCAGAGAGTCGAGTTACACTAATGCTGTTTTTCTGCTCGCTGGTGTCTCTCTAAGATGCAGGTAGCTGGCGTTAAGTAACGCCAAATGAGTTTCTCCAAAATGAGTCACTTTTTTTCTAAATATTAAATCCTGCGTGACGCATGTACGTGTCACCGCGTCCGAGTCTGCGTTTGATGAAATCAGCTGGAAAGCACAAGGTGGTGTGTTGCTAGCACTAGCTCGTTTCAGTAATATAGTTCAATATAATACATTCAAGTTTCAAATTGATGTATAAAAATAGTTGGTTAATTGTTTATGAGAGTTAGAAGGTTAACTTGCGTTTTGTTCTAGTTTGTTTTTAAAAAGCTTGTAATTTGGGTTTTGATTGTCTTGAACAAGTGAAGGGTTCTTAATGTAAATTAGAAGGACTTTGACACAATAATTACAACTCAAATGAGGGCCAAGAAAGGAGATGAGGTAACCAGAGCGATATTTCATAATATAAAATGTTTAAAGGGACAGCTCACTCAAAAATAAAGAATAGATGTTAATTTATTTAACCTCAGGCCATTTGATGTGGGTGACATTTTGTTTCTCAGTAGAACATAAAATATTTTTTTCTGTTATCATTGATGATTCATAAATACAAGTCAACTTTTTACTGTCAAAAACAAATACAGGCAACACAAAATTAATACCCATGACTCCTGGTGATATTCAAGTGTTGGTTTTTACTTCATAACACTTAAAATGAAACATTATTCATTACATTAATAGAGACAACATAACACCAAATAATATTTATGATCTATAATTATTATAATTATAATTGATCTTATTTTATTGCTTTTTATGTTGTTCAAAAGATCTTCATGAAAGGTAGCTTCACTAATTTGGCGCCAAAAATATTTTGGGTTATGTGAGATCGAACTTAAATTGTGCTCATAAATTACTGACAAAAAGTATTTTGTAGGGGTTTTCTCTGAGGTTTCTCTCATCGAGACCATAATTGGCTTTCCCATTTATTTTAAGTGTCCTGGTTTACTTTTGATGTTTCAGTGTTTCCATGTACTGTAGTCTCGTCTAACTGTTAATTATTTAATAGTTTGTTGTGGCGTTGATTAAAGAGGATTCTCTCTCAGATAGCTATCCCACATTTTTTTTTTGCATCTCAGTTTCTGTTATGTTTTGCCAATTTTTTTCTCCATCTCAATCTATGTTTAAGACTGGACATTTATTTGCACTGCAAGACAATTTATTACTCTTTGCCAGTCATTGAGGATTTTAAGCTTGAGATTCTCTAATTGGACATTATATTTTATGATGCTGTAAAAACACCTTTAAAGTAAAATACAATTATATAAAGAAAGTCTAATCAAAGGCAATCTAACTTTGTCTCTGCTTTATTTAATGTGGTCCACACAGAATGACATCCTATCAGTTAATTTAAACATGGTTTAATTTTTTTTGTGAACGTACGCTTATTTTAAAACTGGAGGTGGTTATTACACTTAGCTGAGCTGCCATAATTGTATGGGTATTTTAGTGCACCAAACGTAGTGTCAATCTGTTAAGGCCTAAATAATAACCTTCTAGAGCAGCATTATGATTTTTAACTCATATTTTGCTTTGCTATAAACACACTGCTCCACCTAAGGCTCTGTTTACACCTGCGATTAAGATGAATTTTGATCAGATCACAAGTAGACAAAGAGGGTCACATTCCCATTTACATCTGGTATTTTCATCCATCTTGTTTGACCACTTTTGTGATTTCTTTGGCCTGTTGTACATATACACCTTTTTCTGATCTGTCAATCAAATATTGTATAAATAAAGAAGACGACAGAAAGAGAGTCGCAGTTATTGTTTCTGTTCTGATTATGGTGAGGCTATCCTAGGGTTTTGTGTAACAATCAGAACATGTAAGAAAACATTGCCCTTTTAACATGAGATTTTACACCTTCAAATCAAACTTCAGTTTTTATTTCAGACAGCAAAGTTTAAAACCTGTCTGACTAGCGTGCATGCTTCTCCAACATGTCAAGTAATCTGATCAGTCGATGGAGAGTATGTGTTTTGTTTTTGTGGCTGTCTGAATGCATTTGACAACTAGCGTTTGCAAGTCAGTGTGTCAGTAAATGCATCTTCAACGATCTCTGGGGGTGGTAAAAAGTGGACACTTTCAAAATGTTTAGATTCTTTTTATGCCAGTATTTAGAGTCATCCTTGTGATTGTGTCGACTAAAATACATCCCAATACTGGGTGTAAATAGAGCCTAAAATGCAATGAAGATGTTTTACCTTTTCAATAAAAATATCTAAATAATAAACCATTTTCCTAACAAACTTTTCTTTTTAATCCCTGCTAACACTGGCCGTCTGAGGAAAAATTGGGAAAAAGCCTTAAAGATTCCCGTAATCCTAGGCTGCAATCTGGCCTTTGATTATTGGTTTGACGTGTTCATCAACAGTGGCTTAACAGTCATTGCAATCAAATAGTCCCATTGATGAAGTTCTGGCAGTTTCAAAAGATTTCAGACCTTTTACGGCAGTGTGACTTGAGCTACGACCACCGTCAATTCAAAAACCAATAGGAGTTCAGAATCTGATCAGCACAACTTCAAACCAAAAATGTGTGTATATATATATTATCAAGGCATGTGGTGAGCCAAATTAACGCTACATATTATTTTTGCTATGAGAATGTACATATCATTTCTGAAAGCGTTATTGAATGTGTCACAAATTGGATGATTGCAATTTCTAGATTAGTTTTCTTCTTTGTCCATCTTTGACGTCTTCATTGTCGTTCAGTCTGACATTAACAACTGAGATTTTACAGTCTAACTTATGAATTATGTTTGTACAGTCTGATGAGATACAATTGTAAACCATTAATAAATCTCGCAGAGTGTGAGCTTTGCTTTAAATAGGGCTTAGGTAGCATAATGCGATGCAGTTTCACAGCAATTTGATTTCATGGCTAATTTGATTAAGTGGCTAATTCTAATAAATTTTTGTACAATTTGTGACCATCCACCAATGATGGTTGAGTTTAGGAGAGGGGGTTGGGTACATGCCACTTTTTAAAAGTCGTGCTGTTTTTTTTTTTGTACTGGTGAAATTGAATTTGCACAAGTAAACCAACATGATTTCACGAGGAAATGTAACAATTTTATGTTTTGTCAGTTTAGTGGCTAATTCATACAAAGTTCAGTCGTACAAAAATGTACAATTTTAAAAAGGAGGCGTAGCACCCAACCGCACCCCTAAACTCTGCCGTCATTGGGGGATAAGTAAATCGTACTAAATTGTATGATTGGGATTGTATGGATTCATACAAATTAGCCACTAAACTAAAAAGTTACAAATTGCCGTGAGATCATGTTGAATAAACCACTTTTCTGACAATAAGTAAGTTATTTTACTCATGATTGGGTAAATGGTATGTTTATCTACATTAGCATGAAAATGTCACTTTATGCACTGAAAAAATAAAAGCAAATTAACTAAATGTTGGAAGAACTCAAAATATAGCTAATCAGAGCTATGAGAAAATTAACTAAAGTGACTCGAACGGATATAATTATGAAGATATTTTATATTATTCATTCATTCATTCATTTTCTTTTCGGCTTAGTCCCTTTATTATTCTGGGGTTGCCACAGTGTAATGCAGCACCAACTTATCCAGCATATGTTTTACGCAGCGGATGCCCTTCCAGCTGCAACCCATCACACACATACACTACGGACAATTTTGCTTACCCAATTCACCTATAGCGCATGTCTTTGGACTTGTGGGGGAAACCAGAGCACCCGGAGGAAACCCACGCAAACACGGGGAGAACATGCAAACTCCACACAGACATGCCAACTGAACAAGCCGACGCTCGAACCAGTGACCTTCTTGTCCCATTTTATATTAACTCAGCAAAAATGTCCATTAAAAACATGAAATGAAGTTGCAAGTCCAACATTCAGAATGGCTAATATTGAGTGTGGATTAAACACAAATCCAGCTTATTTTATAAGCTTTTGAAAGCAGGAGTTCAGTTTGCGCCAATTAAAAACAAATTAATATTTTGAAGAGAGAAATTGAATAAAAAATAAATGTGTGGAACTAGTTACTAATTAGTTCGTTCTAGTTTACTAATTAATTTTTTCACTTTTGCTCCCTCAACTTTATATTTTCGTTAAGACAGGCCGTACCCATATAATGTGATCACGCGTCTGCTCTGACTGACGCATTTTACTACTGCGGCATGAGGTTTAGTATTTTATCAATACCTACATCTAAATGTACTGATATAAGGATCATGAATTTGGCAAAGAAATAAATAATCACATGAATGGCCCACAAATTGATCTTTAATTTCCCAGGCATAATTTTATGCAGCCTAATAAACCTTGATAGACTGACTCTCAGGGAGATTATGTTCCTGGTCCAGACACTGTGTTGAGTCTGTTTGTAGGACACAGCGTGTTCTCAGTGGCAACACATGTGTTTGTCTTTGCTCTGTGAGTTGAGAAGCAGAGCGTTCTGTTCCTTTCACATTCACTGCTTCTCTGACTATGTTTCTGCCCTTGTGATTATTAGGGTATGAAAGATACATCTAATCTACATTTAAAAATAAGGTTTTATGCAGTGGACTAACTTGTACACCCTGAGATTTAAATTGTCATTACTCACCCTCAGGACATGTAACATTGAGGTGACATTAACCTTCTGGCCTTTTTGTTTAAGGGTCACCCTTGGCTTCTTTACTGTCAAAAATGATTGAAGACTTGACATGTAACCTTTGTCTTTTTAGGGAAATCACTAATAAATATTATGTTGAATAACAATTTTGGATTATTATTAAAAAATATTTTAGAGATATTAATTAAAATACTAGTATTTATACAGTTTTCCCAACATTTAATATACTAATTATTCATTTTATTTATCAACAATTGCTATTTATTATTATTATTATTATTATTATTATTATTATATATTATTATTATTATTATTATTATTTGATAATCTAAAAGTGGATTCTGGAGGTGTTTAGAAATAAAAACTTGTAAAGTCATGTAACCACCTATATAGCTCCATAAATAAATTGAGAGATAAGGTTTTGGATTCCCTTTGTTTTGTTTTTTTTAATTTTTTTTAAGGTTCATAAGGTCCAGATTACTTCAGTCAGTTATTGAGTATGTTTGCATGGACACCAATACTCCGATTTTAATACAATTTAGACAATACTCTGATTAAGAGTATACCATGTAAACAGCAATTTTTTATTTTTTTTTTTTGATCACCTTAATCGGACTAAAGTCATAATCAAATTAAACAGAAATCGGATAAAGACATGTGGAGTATGCCTTTTTAGTCGCATTATTGAAGTGCAGTACAGACATGTAAAAACCTTAATCAAACTAATACCGTTGTGTAGGATTTTTGCCACATTTTGCGACAGGATAGTCTATATACACATAGCCGTTTGACACTATTGTCTGCATCTACCGAGTCAGTGAAGTCCCACTGACACCTGCATCGCGAAATGTGGAGGTTTTTTCCCATACGGTGTGCGGTACTATCAAATTCCATTAAAACAACACTCTTCCAGCAGTTCATATTTGCATCCAAAATCTCATTTGTCATGTGGGCATGCATGAAATGTTCCTGAATAAAAGTGAAAGTGCCAAACTGCAGTTAAAGTCAACAAATTAAAAATGAAACACCCGAAATTACATAAAACTCCGGAGGAAATGTGGCTAGTGTGGTGACGCAATAACATTAATCGAATTATGTGCTATAACATGTCAAACTGAATCATAAAAGGAACATTCAAAAAGCAACTCATGTAAACACCTTAATCATATTATTGTCTTATTTAGATTAAGGCAAATAATACAACTACTGATGTCCATGTAAACATAGTTACTTTTAAACATGACGGAGTCAAGTGTGAGTTTTTTTTTTAACCCTTTATAATGTTTTAATCTTTATAAAAGTCCATGATTTATTGCTTGCTCACATATAATAATAATAATAACCTTTATTTAACCAGGTATGTCAATTGAGAACCAGTTCTCATTTACAATGACGACCTGGCCAAGAGGCACCATAAAAAGCAGATACAGTACAAAGCAGCAGGGACACAATACAATAACAATTTCACAAATGCAGATAATAACATATAAAACCTAAAACTAAAAACAAGCACCGTGATCTTGTACTATTAACTGGATTGAACTTTTTAAGGATGACAGTGGACCATGATCATATCTAATGTAACAAAAAACACTTAGTGTCATCCTATTCCAATGAAGCATTTACAATTTCAAAACATAAAAATCAAACAGGCCCAAAGGGTTAAAGAAACCTGTTAGCTTAACCAGTGATTCTTAAAAATGGATAAAATGTATAACTAGTTAATGACAAAAAACATAGGCTGCGTTCGAAACCGCCTTCTACTCAGTAGGTACTGCATTAGAATTTAAACGTACTACTCGGCCGTTAAAAAATGTACATTATATACAGTATGAATGTCAGCAGTATGAATGGAACTCAGACGTATTACATCCGCCATTTTGTCATGAGCACGTGAACTACCTGCGTGAGTTGTGTCGATTTGCTCCCATTCATGAATTATCTTGTGGGGCATCAGAATCTCGTCGGAAGTATTAGGTCATCCGGGTTACTTCTCCCATTCGATTTTCGAATTCCATGAATTGGTACATACTATTCGGCTCACATACTGATTTTAACGTACTATATAGTATGGAAGAATGCGATTTCAGATGCAGCCCAGTCAAGCCCAGGGGTATGAATAATTTTGGGCTTGACTGTATATGCACTACCGGTCAAAAGTTTGGGCTCTGTTTTTTTATGTTTTCTTTTAATTATTGAAAATTATTCTGTTTATCAAGGCAGCATTTATTAAATGTAAAAAAAAGTTTTTAAATTGAAGACTGGAGTAATGAAGCTAAAAATGTATTTTTAAAATCACTGGAATAAATTATTAAATTAAATGATTAACTACTTTTGACCAATTATTTTACAGTGAAATAACGTTTCACAATTTTACAATTTGTACTGTACTTTTGATGAAGTAAATGCAGCCTTGATGAGCAGGATAAGCTTATTTTAAAACATTTTAAAATCCTACTGACCCCAAATTTTGGCCGGTAGTGTACGTACTAGACAAAATAATTGGTTACCATTATCACCATTATTACCTTAAATCCAAAAAATACAGACCGTTTGCTTTTCTCCATTAGTTTGGAGTAGGCTGCATCTATAAAATGGAATTCATTATTTTCCATTGCCTCACAGTACATGAACTTGTTGGCAGGATGTATGTAACAGGATGTTGCTGGTCACCATTGATTTTCCCAAAAGACAAACACAGGTGCTTCCATCCCCCCTTCATTTGTTTCCTGTACTCATGACAATTTAAAAAAAGACTAAATAGGACAGACCACTACATGAAAACAATATCGATTTCCCACTGCATACTATTCAGACTCTTTAAATGGATCAAAATTGTATAGCAAGCCAAGAAATGCATTGTTAAGTCCGCGTGAATGCTTGTATTGTGTTGTGAAGTAGCATATTGTCTGTTTCAATGCGTCTGACATGTGTGGACAAGCTACTGTATACTTTTACTTGCTTATTATGTAAATGCCAGGGTTGCACGCTTCCATTATGATGTCATGCCAGTGATGTCATGGCACAGGTGGGATTAGGTGTTAAAAATAACCTTCTATACAGTAAATGTAAGATGTCATCTTGCAGTGAGTTTTTCACTTTTTCAGACTATTTCAATTAACTGTAGGGCTACAAAATTGCATTGCTTTGTAATTTATATACTACTAACACTGTATCGAGTGGTCTGCTATGCAAATAGCTCAACTATTTACTTTCGTGTAGAGTAGAAGTGGGTGTTTTTTTTAAATATTAACCAACCAACTGCATTCTTGCATGTATATTGCATTCCTCTGAGGTCATTCATTAAAATGAACGAACTACAAGATGCTGCTTTTAACCCTTTACATATCTGTCTGTCTGTCTATCTGATATTCTATCCATCTACCTATCCATCTATCTACCTATGTACGCATCCATCCATACATCCATCATTTTATTCCATCAATTCATCCATCTATCCATCCCAATCCATCCATCTATCTATCCCAATCCAATTCAATACTTCCATCCCAATCCAATTTGTCCATCCATCCTAATCCAATCCAATCCAATCCATCCATCCATCCATCCATCCATCCATCCATCCATCCATCCATCCAGTGTTTTGTTTTGTCCACTCAGCCATCCATCCATCCATCCATTCCATCTTTTGTTTTGTCCATCCATCCATCCATCCATCCATCCATCCATCCATCCATCCATCCATCCATCCATCCATCCATCCATCCATCCATCCATCCATCCATCCATCCATCCATCCATCCATCCATCCATCCATCCATCCATCCATCATCCATCCATCCATCCATCCAAATAAGCCTTCCTTCCTTCCTTCCTTAACTTTTGTTAATAGTTTGGTATTTTTATTTATTTTATATTTATTATTTTGGTGATTGTTTACTTTTAGTTTTTTGTGGTTTTAGTACTAGTTAAGATATATATTTTTAAATTAATAACCAAGTGAATTAATTTAGCTTTATCTTTTAATTAAAAAGAGTTGTAAACATAGTTTTAGATTTATCCCCGATTAACACTACCTCTGTTATTAAAATTTGTTTTAGCTTTTAATAGTTTGTAATTTATCATCTCATTATTTTAACTAGGAGAGGTTATTAGTCACACCTGATGTTATGACCTGAACGGTGTGAAAAATTGTGAAACCACAACTCATAATCACAGATAATTGAAGCGATGAAACGTTTGTCATGCAGACTTTTTCTCATCTGAATAATGTCAGCCATTTATTGTGTCAGTTAAACTGAGCTATAAACATGAATCTGTCATCAGAAGTGTGTACTACCAATGAAGCTTAAGATTGTTGAAGCATTAAAATCATGTATTTCACCGCATTCCAAATTACATGAAGAAAAGCCATTCAAACTCTCCCCTTTTAAACATTTACCATGTTTAAAGGAAGTATATGTGTCTATAATCTGATTCAACTGTGATTATTTCTTATGAAGCATCACTACATTATTTTAGTACTTTTATATTACCAACTGCTTTATGAAACAAAATGTTACATATGTAAAATTGATGACTTTTTCTTATAAAACATTAAGTCTATTTTGTAATATTTAATTTTTTGTCTTTATTTAATTAAAAGACTAGTGGTTCTTTGAAGTAAAGTTAAACTTTCTTTATACAATTTTGGCTGTTTATAGTACACACTTGAAGCTTCCCTCATGAAACATTTTTATTTTTAAAAATGTAAAGACTATTACACACGATTTGTATACTGAAAGCACTTTGAACTAGAAATCAGACTGAAAAATCATATCTAACGTGTTTATTGTAAAATGTTTATGTTCATTAATGTATTATTTGTATCATCACTTATTGATTTATGAAGTTGTTATTATTATATACTATTTTATCTATATTAATCTTGCCATGAAATAGCCTTAAGTTGCAGATTTGACAATAAAAATAAATAAATAATACACACTTGTTATATTTTTAACAGGTCTAAAGTGGTAGAGGAGACACCAGGTAAGGAAATCCAGGTGCTTGTGTGTCAAGAAGAAAAGGTAGTCTGTGGTGTGACCAAGCACACAACCTGTGCAGACATAGTCAAGGCTTTACTGGAGGATCACAAGACTATACCCGAAAGCAAAAGGCTTTTACATGGGGAACCTAAAGACTTCTGCATCCTGGAGAGGTGGAAGGGTTTTGAGAGGCCACTGCCACCTCTCACCCGAATCCTCCGGCTGTGGAACGCATGGGGCGATGAGAAACCTTTCATAAAGTTCGTCCTCATGAAGATTAGTGATTTTGTGCCATCATCCAAAGGAGCCAAAAGGGCATCAAAGTCTCGAGGAGCGAGGTCTAAAAGATGGGACCAAGGACCTGCACAGTACGCCAAGACTGTATCAGCCGAGAAGCAAAAGCGAATGGTGAAGAAAGCCTTTCGCAAGTTGGAGAAGATCCAGAAAGGAGATACTTCAGAAGGCTCTGAGGAGATTAACAAGCTGGTGCAGATGATCATCTCCCAGGATCAGACTATCCGGCAGCAGATCCACCAAATGCGTGAGCTAGATTTGGAAATTGAACATGCAGAGGAACAAATGAGCAGCCCAACACCTCGCTCAAGCATCACAGAAACCGATGACGGACCATCTCAATTTGACAACCATTTCCAGGAGTACTTGTACACCAGTGATGGAATCGAGCAACTGGATCTGCATGTTCACATACACCAAGAACTCATTGACCAGCTGTCTCAAGATATAGACGTGGAGCTGAGGAGCTGGACTTCTGATTTGGAAGATTTAAAAGGTGCAGCCGCTGCTAGTCCAGAACTAGATGCAGAACCAAACCTCTCGTTATCCTCGTCAGATCTCTTAGAGCTGGAAAACTTACGCAAAGAACTTGAGTCAAGCATGAAAGCTGGACTTTCCCTTCATTCCCAAATGCAGGATATCGAGAAGGAACTGCAGCGGAACAAAACATCCATGCAGTCCCAGAACCAAGAATACCAGCATCTTGTTGCCCAACTTGGTGCACTTGAGCTGGGGGCCTGTCTAGACCAGCCAAACCCTGCATCTCTGAAGACCCAGATCAGGGCCACTGTCTCTGAGCAGACAACAGGCAAGGTCAGACAGACTTGTTCACCTTCAGATGTGACGGATACAGACTCAGACACTGGAATAAGCTCTACTCACAGTCAGGACTCATTGTCGCCTTGTGTGGACAGAACACCTCCTCTGGACACTGATGTTTGAAGATGAGGATAAGCCAGATGTGGTTTACTCCATTTTATGACTTCAACCAAGAAACACACAGTTTAAAGCAGTGTTTCCCAACCCTGTTCCTGGGGGCCACACTAACAGTTCATATTTTGGATAAGTCTTCCTTGTTTGACCCATTAATTTCAGGTTTTGAAGTTTCTTCTAATGTTCTAATGAGTTGATACAGCTGTTTTTGATTAGGAAGAGTTTAAAAATGTGTAGTGCTGGTGTGACTCAAGAAACAGGGTTGAGAAACATTGGTTTAAATGGATAGATCACCTAAAAATGAAAGTTACTTCATTATCCCAAGACATACATTTTTGGTTACCATAAAAATCCACTGTTTTGACGTGTGTCTACACCTACCTTTCTTGTGTCACACTGGAACTTATTTACACTTGATGTAGCAAGCGATCACTGAAAATTCATTTGTTCTCCATGTCAATGACACTTGAATGAAAAAAGAATGAATCTGTGGGAGATTCACTGATTATAGTGGGTTCTGTTGCTTTAAGCTATGTCACACTGCTCATATACTCTTCAACAGTGGTTCTCAATCCTGTTCCTTTAACACCTCCTGCAATGCTTATTTAGTATGTTTCTCTTACCACTTCAGAGGATTGTTCCATTTGCTAATAAGTGCACTGCAAAGTGGACATCACAGGATATTCTGCCATAATTCCAGTTCAATAGCGTGTTCAATTCAAAGGGTAAGACGTGACTTCTATGCTAATCACATGATTGCGGTTAAATAACCCTTCACATTTCTGGAATAATTGAAAATGCTACAAACAGTGGTGTAGCTCAAAATGTTTCTTTTATTTTTTATGAACTAACTTTTTAACTGAACTAATTTCCAGTGTACAGGGGGTAAAGGTCAGTGAACACTATGTAAGGAACATGTTGGTCTCAATACAATTTCTTCTTGGAGCTCTTTTCTAATGAGATGGTTATCTAAATCAGGTGCGTTATACAAAAGAGAGACAAAAGTTAAGCAGTGTGGGGGGCCGCAAGGACCAGAATTGAGAACCACTGCTCTACAAAACAACCAAATAGGTTTTTTGTGCAAGCATCTGATTACAACCGTTTTAAAGTAAAATGCCCTCTAGCTGGTGTAAAAATAATGATAGTGTCATGTTGCATGTGTCGTCATTAAATTACATGTATAACTGTGTTAGCAGGATCATTGAAATGCAATGTGTGGAATTTTTAAATGGTTCCTCACCTACTGTTTGTTTGTTGTAACAATTCTTAATATTTATTGATGCATTTAGTTGAGTCTTTGGAGGATGATTTACAGTCACATTGTTCCATAGAATCAATTCCAGGATTGTTGTGCTACCCTGTAAAACCCAACTGTCAGCTTTATCAAATGAAATGAGAGTAGTTAACTCAAAATTGACTGAAAGTTAATTCTACTCATTTGAAAAGAGTTTTAAACTCAGTAATGAAAGTAATGAGTTAATTAAATACCTCATTACTTCAACTTAAATGGAGTAAGTTCACTGTACTCATATGGATTAGTTTCTTAACTCAAATGGTTTGTAGCAATGGGTTTCCTCAAACTGTTTGAGTTGGCTTAACTTACTGGGTTTTACAGTACTCAATTGGTTTGAGTTCTCTTCATTTATTGGATTTTACTGTGCTCAAATTGCTTGTTTACTTAAATAGATTAAGATCACAGAACTCATTAGGATTAGTTTTTGAACTGAAATGGTTTGCTGCAATCAGTTTCCTCAAATGGGTTGAGTTACCTTAACTTTTTGGGTTTTACAGTGTATATCAACTAAGCTACATGGGTTGTAGTTCTCAAACGACCTACAGTATATGCTCAATTAGGTTGGAGGACAGGTGGATCGTATTCTAGACATGGTTTTGGACAATTCTCTGAATATTTATTAAACATAAAAAAAACTAAATGAAATATCACATGTGAAATATGTGGAACACATACGAAATGGGGTTTTGAAGCACTTTTTTGGAAGAAGAAAGAAAATGAGTGATTGAAAAACTGGAGTAACTTATGACAATTCCATTAGCATTTTTTGGGTGAACTATACTTTTTCTTTTATACTGTAGATATGTATGCTTAAATGACATGAACTATGAATTCACATTTAGCCGTTTAATGTTTTTGTTTCTCCCTATTATGAATTCCTATGCACTTAAAGTCTAAATTAAATTTGTAAATAATTTAAAAATATATATTCTTATTGAGCTGATTTTTTTATTTGGGGTTTTAATAATTTAAAAGTAACCCACTGATTCTGTGTAATTTTTTAATCCTGCTGATATTTATTAAGTCCATAATTTAGCGATTTTACATATATTTGGTTCTCATCAAACTATATAGTAACATATATTCAATAAAGATTTATAATGTTAAATTTTATCACAATAAATATTTTGCACACTCTTAAAAATAAAGGTTCTAAAATTCGTAGCGATGCCACAATACTGATTTTTGGTTGCCTAAATAACCTTTCAGGGAAAGGTTAATAAAATAACCTTTTTTTTCTATGCATGTAGAATATTTGAATAATCTGAGGAACCATTTTTCACTATTAAAATCTTTTGTTCAATGGAAAGATTTTATGCATGTTAGTTGAAACTTCATGGAATTGTTAAAGCCAATGAAGAAACTTTATTTGTGAGAGTGTAATCTGTGTAAATATTAATAGCATTGCAAAAAAATATAGTATACAAAAAATACTTTGAAAGAACATGCTGTTGTTTTATATTAAAACAAACTATAGCCTTTGTAGAGTATAGGCTTTACTTTTCAACCTGTTTCTTTTTTTGAATGCACATTCTGGAAATCAAATATAGGGTTAAAAATGACCACATATGCAAAATTTCAGACTAAATTAATTCAAATTGTTTTTTTAACCTGGCTTTTTAGCACAGCAGTTCCCTTTTAGTGCTTTTGCAAAGTTGTCAACAACAGCCACAGTAGAAATGTTTCCTTCACAGACAAAGGCTCCATTCTGACACTAATACAAACACAAGAATATTTGAATTCCAACAGAGGAAACTTTTATCTTTTTCGTCAGTCAATGCCAGTAAAGAGACATTTGAGGACATCTTTTTTTTTATGTAATTGCCTCATCCTTTCTTTAAAACCTGCGAACAGCGGAGACTTAGCAGTTCTATTAGAGTGCAGTCTCATTGCTTCATTGAATTAATGCAGGGTCTTTAATGCCAAGTTCCTGAAGGGTAACAACGTGTTACGCCGTTGTCATTCAGCGTGACTCATAACAAATGGGATTTTAAAGAAGGCTCTATTTTGTAATGCAAAACAAATGGGTTTTAAAAAGTTGCATTATGCAGCAGGCCTTGGTGTTCAGAGGGTGTTAATGAAGGCTTGCTTCATTGGCTCCTTCTGAGTGCCGGCTTCGCACTGAGATAATAACCAAATTCCCCCTCATTGGCTCTGATCCCACACAGCACCCCCTGCAGGGTGTTGGCAATACAGAGTCCACGGGCTCTTTAATGTCTTGACTGTCAGCGTCGTGACTTGTTTACCTCCACTGTCAGTTCAGAAGGAACCAGAGGCCTGCCAGGACTCTGTCGCCACCGTAATTTCCTTGCGTGAAAACGGCAATTACTGACTTTTATCTCTCGCTAGAGCTGTGGTAGTGTTTCCAGCACTAACAATTACACCGGCCGGTTCGTGTAAACAGTCCTTTTTAGATTGTGTTAAGGCAGCTCTCCAATGTTGAGCTTTCAATTATAAAAACCATGGCATCCTTACAGACTATTTGGCCAGAAATGCTAACGATAACTAAAGTGGCATATAACAAAAGAGAAGAGGGGTGAACTTGTTTATTGAACATATGGCAAGCCATTTTAATGTCTAATTTATCTAAAATGTATTAGTACTTTCATGCTAGTACTTAATTTTAGTTACTAGTTAGATACTTTTCCATTGAATAATACTTATCCATTAGCCTCTAGGGCTTATTTATAACTTTAAAAAAAAAATACTACTGTTATTAATTGCATTTTTTATTAGCTGGTACTGGTATAAATCACTACACATATACTACCACATTATTATGTATGTTTGCATTACCCTGCTGAAAATAAAATAACAGCTTAAACCAGCCTAAGCTGGTTGGCTGGTTTTAACTGGTCAACCAGCCTGGTTTTAGAGGGGTTTTGGCCATTTCCAGGCTGGTTTCAGCCATTTCCAACCTTGGTCTGGTCAGGCTGGGAGATGACCAACTAAAACCAGCTTGACCAACCTAGCCAGGCTGTGAGCCCAGTTAAGACCCGGCTGGAAAAGACTGAAACCAGCCTGGAAATGGCCAAAATCCCTCTAAAACCAGGCTGGTCAACCAGCTTAAACCAGCCAACCAGCTTACACTGAAAAAAATATTTCTACAAAATTGTTGCGAACAATTTATATGGCTTAAATTTAAACAAATAAATTACATTTAGTAATGTTCAACTTAATTTGTTTGTTTAAATTCAGCCCAAATAAAGTTCACAACCACTTTACCTTAAAAAAATGTGTAAATCCAAGGAATCATCTTTGAATCATTTGTTTCATTGTAGGCTGGTTTAAGCTGTTTTTTCAGCAGGGTAGTTATTTGAAATGTTTGTAGTAGAAACTTTTTTTACTTGAAAGATTTTTTTTTATTAAACTTCTCCTATAAGCCAATCCCAATTGTCTTCACAGGAGATGCATGTGAAAAAGCAGTTGAAGCAGTTTTATGCTAGTACATAAATTGTTACTAATGACAAAGTAATAGTGTTTATTTAGGAATTGGTGCCTAATGAATAGGTGCTATGCAATAAATAACAACTACTATCTTTTAAATCTAGACAATCATGACAGTATAGATAATATTATCATTCATGTTTAATACATTTTAAAATGGCTTGCCATATGTATGAAATTTTACATCCAAGGCCATCATGTAACAAGACACTTATATTTTCTTTCACCAGATCAAAGTACCCAACACAAGTTCACCAAAAAAATCAATGATTGGATCATCCTAAGACAAAATAATCCTGCCGCCTGCATCCTGCAGTCTTCAAAAACAGTAGTCCCATTATCTTGTCAGTTTGCCTTGACATTTCCGGAATGGTTAGGGGTGTTTTTCCACTTCAGTCAGTGATTTGTATGTTAATGTTTCTCTCATACACATCAATGAATTTTGAACTATAAACAAATAAACTAATTTTAGGTCATCTTTTAAACTGACTCACTGTATTATTTTCTTTCTTTTTAAATGTCTTTTTTTCCATTGTTTGTAAGAAACTGTGTGGGTGAGGTGTTAACAGGATTGCACAAACCGCAGAATTGCTTACTTGACAGCAACTCACAGTTCTTTTGTTTTAATCTTGTAATTACATGCTGAAAGCTGTAATATCTTTTATTAAAGGGTACCATTTTCAGTGCATAAGATCATGTTGTATCCAAACCCATTCTTATGTGAATGACTAGCTAATTGAAGTTGTTTTCTCGGTTAAAACAGAGCGGAAAAGCTTTAAATGTCAAATAGAAACAAGCAGTGGTATGTTTACTTGGCATATTCAAGTTAACTTTTCAGTTTTAACATATTGCAAACATGTTTTATAGAGTTTTTCAGCCTTGGCAGGCACTCTGTGGTCTTAAATGTTCAAAGCTTTCAAGAAAAACTGTGTGCACTTGCAGAATCGTGTCAGGGAACAGGTTCATCTTTTTTTCTGAATCTCATAAAAATAACTGCATCTGCAAAGAACTCGCCGTGTCTCTACCTCACACATGAGCAGCATGTCTAAACCTCTCCCCAAGTCGAAGGTAATTGCCCTGATAAAAGCAGTTCAAAGGTGTGATGCCATTTGACCAGTCTCTTTTAATTAAAATAAAATTAGTTAAAGAATCACTCGAAGCAATGATTTTGTTTCTCTGGCTTAAGCTTCAGTCTTGTTGCATAATTTGATTCATTCATCATCTGATAAATTTGAGTATACAAACACCAGCTTAAATTTGAGGGTCAGTTAACAGTAATGTTTTAGTCAAGTAGGCTACAGTTCTCCATCCTCAATGGACATCGTGAATTCTTATTTCAGTTTTTTATGTCTAATTTCCGTTACAAGTGATAGTAAGGGACGATTTGTATAAAGCCAGTTCACAGTCTCACCTTGAATGATGATTATATTATAGAGGGCTGTCAGGCAATTAAAAATTTATTTAATTAATCAAATCAATCAATTTTACGGTAGGCCTATGTCTGCTGTATTTATGTTGCTTAAAAATATACAAGGTCTTTAAAACAGGATGCACTTTGATTGTGAATTTTTTTTTGTCATTTATCACTTGTAAACAATCACCATGAAAGCGATGATGTGGACTCTTCTAAATTTAAAATTATATTCATAACAGTAGGCTATATTTATCTTAATTAAGTTGTAAACAGCCTGCATTCTGGAAAGTATTTGATGGAGTAGCCCTCTTATTTTTAGAAGACGCTTCTTGTGACATCACACCTAACAAGCGGATATCAGCGATTAGAGTATGGACGGTTCTACACTTAAAAAATTTACCGGAAGTAGTAAACCATCCAGGCATATGCTTTTCAACGTACTACGATTTGGGACATACTAATTCTATTTTCAAATACTATTTAGGACGGATATGCATATTGGGACACAGGAGTTGAGTGCACGAACATCTAAAAATAAGATGGCTACTCCGTCAAATACTCGTACACAGTTTAAGAACATAGGGGCGATTTAGGATACAGCCTAACTTTCCAGAATGAAGGCTGTTTACAACTTAATTAAGATAAATATAGCCTACTGTTATGAATATAATTTTAAATTTAGAAGAGTCCACATCATCGCTTTCATGGTGATTGTTTACAACTGATAAATGACAAAAAAAAATTCACAATCAAAGTCCATCCTGTTTTAAAGACCTTAAGACGTTAAGCAACATAAATACAGCAGACATAGGCCTACCGTAAAATTGATTGATTTGATTAATTAAATACGTTTATAATGTGTGATATGAATAAAAAGTGATGATAAACGATTATTTTCTCAAATGAGTGGACCCGAACCCGGAAACAGTATTACATACGTCACCAACACATCACCACTTAACAAGCGGATTGCCCACAGTACATTGCGCGTTAGACGGGAATTCGATTAGAACTACAAACGCGGGTGAAAAGTGTAAATAAACTACAAACATGATGGATACATGAAATCAACTATCAAGTAGAGAGGCTTCGGTAAAGATGTTGTATGACTGTAATTTATATCAAGCCAACTGAAAAATATTTAAATCGCGTTTCTGTATTATATTTCATCTGCAACAACACTAAACTTATATAAAAACGTGTTTGGACATTAAAGTCTGAATGCATCCAAAGACCTAAGGAGATATCTCTGCATGAAAGACTTGTAAATGAGAGATTAACCTGCTGCTGCTTCTCCAATAAGGTAGATTAAATATCAAAGAAATGTGGATGATGGGTTTAGATGATTGAGCTCATAACATCTGTTAACAAGGAAGTAATGTCCCAAAACTTGCATACTCTTCTGTTACACACTCAAAAGTGTACATTTTTACTTTTAAAAAAGTACATACTTTAAGGGCGTAGTATAAGTATGCAGCAAACGACTCTAGAATACCCATAATGCAGCGTGAGAGTTCGCGCCGAAAATTTTCGCGTCTGACCACAAGATGGCATCCACAGAGGAATCATATGGTAAGTTTCTAAACAAACTATTATTAAACTGTTAAATTAACGTTTGTATACATGACAGAAATCGAAATACTTTGTTTCATACTAATAGACAGCTCAATATGTGTCAAATTATCACAGAATCTGACCAGGAAGTTTATTTTATTTTTGACAACCAGCAAGGCACAAACAAAATGGCAGGCAGTGCTCAAATTCACTCACTCGTTTTCAGTCACACCTTTAAGTCAGTGGACTTTACAGTATTAGTGGATTAACGTAAGGAATGGTGAATGAGGATATAGGGGGTGATTTTAGATACAGCCTTAGTTTTATTGGTCCACTTTCATGCAAGGGTAACTTGTAAATTGTATTGCATATATGTGACAAATGTTAATTTTGTTCACTTTCAGATGCACAATGATGGCTTTGGACCAAATAGACATGGACCGAAAGCCACAAAACCCCAATTCAAGCTGTTGAAAGGTGAGAAGATGAATGTATAGAGTGCTGTGATTTTACTTGATCACACAGCCAAGCCTTCAGGCTTGTCATACATTGGCAATCAATCTTGCTCCCTCAGACATAGAGGCACAGCAGTATTTTTATTGCAGTTCTGTAAATGAATTTGTATGAAGGCTCTGAAAATACCTGCAAAAGCTTTGGGTTTGAGACAGTATGTGAATACACACATGTGTCTCTGGGGTGGTCTGTTAGAGATCATTCCCAGAAAATGATGGTGTGTCTGAAACACCTTTATGTCTATATTTTTCTCTGTCTTGCCAAGCTCAAATATTAATATAGTCTTATTATGGCTCTTGTTTCTCAGAGCATTTGCTCTTCCACAGGTGTTCACTAAGACTCATCAGCAAACCTCTTATAATAGCACTGCAGCAAAAGAGAAGCATGTTGAGATGGAAAAGAGGAAGGAAATAGATTAGGATATTAAATAGATGGAAATAAGAGGCTATGAAAGAACTTATCCTGACAGGCAGCTTGTCACTTAATGGAACAAGCTTTTTGACGTAACTGGTTAAATATGCTGCTTAACTAGAAGAATTAATAGTTTTTGGATTATTGCCATCATTTTTTATGCATATCTGATAGCAAAATAACTCTTTCCACACTAGTTTGCAGATCAAAGATTAATAATTTAAAGCACCTATGCAATGTTATTCCTAAATGACAAAAATAAAGACCTTTTTACACCAATTCAGACTTACAAAAAAATGTTTGATTTAAAATTATATTTATAAATTTATTAAAATGAAATTTTTTAATAATTTATTTAAATAAATATTCAACGTAAATATCCCACACTTTTGGCAGTGTTTCCTATTTGTGTTACTTCAGTAAAACCATGATACATAGTAAAGATTTGTTGCTTCTGAAATTTATGCATTCATTCATTCATTTTCTTTTCGGCTTAGTCCCTTTATTAATCTGGGGTTGCCACAGCAGAATGAACCGCCAACTTATCCAGCATATGTTTTACGCAGCGGATGCACTTCCATCCGCAACCCATCACTGGGAAACATCCTTCCACACACATTCACCCACACACTTATACACTACAGACAATTTTAGCATACCCAATTCACCTGTACCACATGTCTTTGGATTGTGGGGGAAACCGGAGCACCCGGAGGAAATCCACATGAACACGGGGAGAACATGCAAACTTCACACAGAAATGCCAAATGACCCAGCCGAGGCTCGAACCAGCGACCTTCTTGCTGTGAGGCGAACGTGCTACCCTCTGCGCCACCACGTCGTCCCTTCTAAAGTTTAAGTTGAATCAAATTATCTTCATTAAAATGTGCATAACTTAAAAAAATAAAGTTGAATTAAGAATAAATAAATTAAGATTGACCAATTAAGTAATTAAGTTAAAGTAAAATTAAAACTAGGGATGCTCCAATCAGGATTTTTGAAGCCGATACTGAGTACTAATTCCTTGTCATGATGATGGGCATGGGTGATGGGATACTGATTCTAATGCTTCAAGCTTTATAATGCATTAAGCACATTTTCCATCTAAGTATGAATCTTAAGAGAAGATCTTGGAGGAGAATAAATGAAGGATGCTGCATATAATATATTTAACACATCTCTTATAACCATTTAGATGTGAACATGTCATATCCAGAAGCAGCTTTACAGAAAATAATTCATCCGTTCATTTTACTTTGGCTTAGGCTCTTTATTTATCAGGGGTCGCCACAGCGGAATGACCTGCCACAGAAAATAATATAACACAGATATAAAAATTGCTAAGAAAAATTACAAACTATGCAACTTGTAAACATTGCAAATGATAAAAGAAGAATTCAACGTGCCTCAATCAAGAAAAAGTTTGGAGCGCATATTTGATGCAAAATAAGTTAAAATGCACACCAATAAATCTAATACTTCTTTACTAAAAGGAAATGGGCCTATGAACCTCTGTTTATAGCAATGAGTGGGGCTGCTTGATTATGGGAAAAATCATAATCACGATTATTTTGGTCATAATTGTAATCACAATTATTCAAAACAATTATTAGTTGAAGTCAAAATTAATAGCCCTCCTGTGAATTTTTTATTTATTTTTTAAAAAATATTTCACAGTATTTCCTATAATATTTTTTCTTCTGGAGAAAGTCTTATTTGTTTTATTTTAGCTAGAATAAAAGCAGGTGTAAATATTTTGAAACCTATTTTAAGGTCAATGTTATTAGCCCCCTTAAGCAATATATATTTTTGATTGTCACCAGGAGAAACTGCTGTTATACAATGACTTGCCTAATTACCTTAATTAAGCCTTTGAATCGCACTTTAATCTGAGTGCTTGTATTTTGAAAAATATCTAGTAAAATGTTATGTGCTGTCATCATAGCAAAGAAAGATAAAAGAAATCAGTTATTAGAAATGAGTTATTAAAACTATTATGTTTAGAAATGGGTTGAAAAAAAACTTCTTTCCATTAAACAGAAATTGGGGAAAAGGGTCGCTAATAGTTCAGGAGGGCTAATAATTCTGACTTTAACTGTATATATAGATATTTTCCTCCCTGTAAATAAGGAAAGGGAAATAAATACAATAGAATAAAAATATGAAACAAACTGTGCTTTAAGCATTTTTACTGTAAGGAAAAAACTTTCATTATAGCTACAAAAGTCCTTCAGTCTAGAGCAGTGAGTGATTTTTTTCCTTTTGCTGTTTGATTATTGATGAAAACAGTCGGTAGCAGGAATATTGCGCGCTGTCACTTTAAGAGCAGTGCGGTTCTGATTTATGGTTTCTCTTTCTTTTGATTCTCAACTCGCTTGTTTATTACATAAATGAGGGTTAATATGAATAATCAATAAACACCGCATTTTGACACCTATTTAACCATTAAAGCGCTCACATTAAGATGACTTTAGATGTGTGTGCTCTGCTCATCTCTGAGGCTGAGCGCGCACAAACACAATATCATGCGCTCTCATTCGCGCTTTTAAGAACATGAAGTATGATTAATGAAAGTCTATTTTTACAATTTGACATGTAAACCACTGCAGAAATGTGCTAACCAACAGGCCCATGTCATATACAGTACAGATAGTTAATAAATAACCTACTATTAATGAAAAGCATTAACGTATGCTATGTTTTTTGTTTTCACAAGCTTTGGAGACGTAACATAAATTCTGCTTTTAAATAATAGGTCACCTATAGCTTTCGCCATGAGCCACGACTGTGTTCCAAATGACATCAATATTTTCAAAGTGCACTGCGAAGGGAGCACAATTGTAAACATGAAGATTGCTAAAACTGAACTGTAAAAATACTTTGAAAGCAAATTACACCTAAGAGAGATGACTTTAATGCTTTTTTTAAAAATCACTCCAAGTTTAAATGTTAGAATGTTCTAAATGAATAGGGCATAGGGGGAATAACTGGGAATAGAACACAGCCAGTTTCTTACTACAGCTCCAGAGGTGTAGTTGCAAGCATAGAAGTTTGCGACGCAGTTTGCGAATGTTCGTTGGAACGACGGATTTGGGAAACAGCAAATCAACAAACTATGTTTGTAATGACACACCTTGCGACCTTAGTTGGCTAACAATGGTTTTCGAAAATGCACCCCAGATTGACAAGTACCGATCGAGTCATCAAATGTGATTATTGACTGATACCAATTTTTGTCCGATTGGTCAGGGCATCCCTAGTTAAAACGTCTGTTGTCATTAATTTTTGATTATATAATTTTGTTGCTGTTTTGTGGAACAAAATTTTTTGTAACCTGGTCTTTGTTGCTCAATGTTTCAGCTGTTTTTCATTTTTGGAAAACAATGTTTCTTTTGGCTTTCAACTAAAGTTTAGCAAAATTTGTGGTTTGTTTTTAAGTTCTCTGTAACAAATCCGTCTGACAAAACACAATCAAAACATTTGCTTTAGCCCAAGCCATGCTGGCTTTTTAACTACCTGCATCAATTAACATTTTTGTCAAAACCTGTAGTAAATATGTCTTGTTTAATTGTCCTTTGAAAGATGCGCAAAAATCACCTTTAAAGTGCTCTTTCACCTAATCACCTAAAAAAATTCTCAATTTATCCAATCATCTAGTTTATAAGGAGGAGATGTTTTTATATTGTTTTTCGATGAAGGCAAAGTCGTTTTCCTGTTCCTCCTCTTCCTCCTCTCCACATTCCCTCATAACCCTGGTGTGTCTCGCTGATTAGCTGCTTATATAAACATTGCTTTTGCCACCTCACCCTGTGTGCTTGAATCCTCCTCGAGGCCCGGTCCTCGTCTACCAATCTCTTCCTCTGGGGCCCTCTCTGTGCGTGTATACGCTCTGATTGCCTACAGCACAGAGAGTTTATCTATTACAGCTAATCAGCTTAAAGCCATGACCCCATCTTGTTTCTGCTGATTCGTATTGGGCAGAGGAGACATCGGAGGTGCTCATCCACAATTGAAAATGGAAAAAAATTTTTTAATAAAATCAGCTCTGCTCATGAATAATTTTTGCGAGAGCGAATATATTAACTGGCAGATTCCAGTTGAATTTGGGACTAAATTTACTTGTTTTTAAATCCCAATGGTTATAAAAGACTTTAAATCTCATCAAGCCAATTTAATCAGCCCGATAGCAAATTCCCATTATTCACGTTGATGAATGCATCTTGAAGATGAGCGTTTCTTCATTGGTTTTTAATCTTTAGAGATCAAAACATGAGACGGAACGTCATCCAAACGCAGATGCTATGGCTCTTCTTTTGTGACACCAGGTACATTTAGAAGTGTCTGTGATGAAGGCTTTGAACTGAGGCCTTCTTGTACGGTTTGAAGTACCAATTACGGAGAACCCATCCTTGGCTGGTTGAGATCGCATACGGCAGGCCTTTGATCACATGGATGCCCCGTCTCGCTCTTTCTGCGAGGCTTCTTCCAGAAAGTGCCGGGCACAACACTAATCTTGATGAACTCTGTTCTCTCCTCCCGGGTTTGTTTACAAGATTTAGACAAGCTGACGTTCATTTCCTGAGAGCATTTCTGTAGCTCTCATCCTACCATGCAAAAGCCACACTTTATAAATCACTATGGCAACTAAGTGCTTCGTCTTGATACTACGGTATGTAATGCAAATGCACACTGCTTGCTTGGTGGTGCCTTGGAAGGAATACTAAAACTCAAACCTTTTACTAACTTTAACCCTCTGGTGTATGGTGTCCACTGAACAAGTAGTGGTGCTATATCAAAATCGTCTTAGACCTTTGACCTCATCTATAATTCTATACATCTGTTTTTATTATGACTAATGCATTTTTTAGTCATGAGACAATTGCTAAATACAGCTATGGAAAATATTAAGAGACTACATGCCAATTTTCTGATTTGTAGTTTTGACTAAAAACTGATATAGACCATTTCAATGTGGTCATGTCATTGGCCCATGAACATTTCCTGCTTGTTATTAAAGTGTTTCATAACTAACAAGATGCAATTCAATCATAACTTAATGTTAAAACAGCTATCATAACATTATTTATCAATATGTGGCTCTTTTTGGATTTTCAAAAGCTATATAATTTAAAAATGTAAAACAGGAAATACATTGGGACTATTGTTTTTGTTTACATCCCTCAAAATGGTCCCAATTAAACACACCTGATCAAACTAATTGAGTGCTTTAGGCTTGTTTGATACCTACAGATAGGTGTGTTGAAGCAGGGCTGGAACTAAACTCTGCAGGGCTCCGGCCCTCCAGGAATTGACTTTGACACCACTGGTCTATAGCGTTTGACTAAATTCTTTTTTTAAACCATTGATAAAAAAATTTCAGTTGTTTTCAGCCATGTTTATTAACAAAATACCAATGTTTTAACTATTGAATTTGAAATCAACATTTGATGGTATAACCCTGATTTTGAATATAAAAAAAATGATCTAAAATTGTCCAATATTAGTGCCACATACATGATCCTTTAGAAATGGTTTTAATATGCTAATAGAAATAATACTTCAAGTTTAGTGATTAAAAGCGATGATGAAGAAAATTAATTAAGTTTTTTTACTGGGGTTGGTGGTAAATTAGTGTTCACTTGGACTGCAAAGGCCTTCGTATCTCATAATACTGGCGGGGATATACTGATAATATACTGACGTTTGTGGGTCTCTTTCCTCTTGCTTTTGTATGCTGTATGGGAGTGGTTTCCTCAATGGTCAACATTTCCTGTTGAAGTTCAGAATGAGAGCGTAGAGAAACAATTCATCCAGCCTGACCATGACCATACACTCATAAATTTAAGAATTTGGAATTAGAATTTCTTGTAAAATATAACAATTTGCTGTGGAAATAAAATGTAGGTGGATGTCAGTCAATGCTTCAACAAACCAACAATAAATGTCCAAAAAGACTAAGTATATAGAGTGCTGCAGGTCAAATAATAATACATGTGTTCTTGAGAACTTGAGAGTAGTGCAATTCTTCATTTGATTTGCAATAGGGGTCTCTGTAATTCAACAGATGTCCTCACAAATAATTAATCATGTACACTCAATTTATTTATATATTTATTATATATATATTATTATATTTATTTATTTATAATTAGTTTTTCTCTGCTTGTTCAAGTTACTTGTTTAAAATGAGCTGAAACATTGCAATTCTTGAATGTTTGGGTGGTTTATTTGTATTATGTTCAGTCTACTTAATTAAAAAAAAAAAATTATAATAATAGGTAGTGCTGGGCAAAGATTAATCCAGATGAATTGCATCCAAAATAAAAGTTTGTTTAGACCTAATGTATGTGTGTGTATTGTGTATATTTATGTGTCTATATAAATACACACATGCATGCATATATTTGAGATATATAAAAAAAAAATATATATATATATATATATATGTATGTATGTGTAGTTAATTCCATTCTGAGTTAAGTATTTAAGGGAAAAAGTGCAAAAAAATCACTGGGATCTTGTAGCCAAACTCTCAGAAATAATGGTAAAGAAGCTGTCACTGGGATGGTACCTTTTCAAAAGTTACACATTTGTACCTAAAGGGTCCATATTAATACCTCAAGGATACATATTAGTACCGAAAAATTACAAATGTATTTCTTCTGAAAATTTTAGGTACTAAAATATACCTTTGAGGTACCAATATGGACCCTTCAAGTACAAATGTGTCCCTTTTGAAAAGGTACCACCCCAGTGACAGCTTTTGTACCTTTATTTCTTAGAGTGCAGTATACCCCATTGCAGTGTGTGAGTCTCTGAGCTTTTGCAGCAGACTTATATGCTGCTACGTACTTCATCCATTTCTAACTCTTGGATTTATCTATGAGTAATTGATGTTCTGATATGGCTTTTTTATTTTTTGATTCTGTAATTGGCATACACTTTTATCTGGAAAATAATTTTCATTCTGAATTCTTCTGAAATCTTTTATAACCAGTAGATTAAGTGGAGTCTGCGCTACCATTATGTTGTGACATGATTTTATTGATTTCTAAGGTGCATTTGACTGTAGGGAGCAGGGTGGCATGGCAGCATGAAAACCTTTTAATAATGTAATCACTGATATTAGCAAGTTGTATGGAAATGGCTAAATAAACTACTCTTTCAGTATGAGTGTGCAGGAGGCAACCAGACTAATTAGGTATTCGTTAACCCTGCATCCTCTGACTAACTTCGAGATAATGCCTGTGAGAAGAAACGCAATAGCGGGTTTTGGCACCAACTGTAAAAGTCTGTCAGGGTTCTGCCACTCTGGTCTTGCAAATTCTTGTTTTTGTGGCAGAGTCCGGACACTAGCTCTGTCTTGTCCTGTATTTCATTGTGTCTCTGTTCTGTTATTGTGGCTCTATATGGGCGCCGTTGTGAACGCGCTCAGACAATGCGCACTCCCGCTTTATGCGGCCGTGCGAGGTCTGTGCGTGCTTGGGACCTCACAGACCTTGCACGCTCGCATCAAGCAGGAGTGTGCATTGTCTGAGCGCGCTTGGGATGCGCGCTCTTGTACTCGTGTTTGTGTTTGTTCTGTCTACATCGCACTGTTTCATTCTCAGCGTCTCAGTCTGGTTGGTTTTGGTTTTGGTTAGCGCTGAGATAAAACAACCGCGTTGCATATGTGTGAGTGCATGGTAAGGTGTTCATCTATCTTGTGCTCGTGCCTTGCGTCTGTTGGTGTTTAAGCACGTGGCTGGATGTTTACATTGAGGCCGCATGCTTTTGTGGTGTGCTTTAGTGTTGTGCTTATGTGTTGTCTTGTGAACACGTTCTCTCATTGGCTGTGTGTTCTAGTCTTGTTTTAGGTGAGCACATGGCTTGTGTTGTCTCTTTGTGTCATGTGCTCTCCCGTCTATTGTCTAGTCCCACCCTTCTTGTTAACCCATTATTAGTTTATTAGGTTCACCTGTTTGTGTGTTAATTTACTTCTGCTTATATTCTCCTCATGTCTGTTGTCCTGTGCCAGTTCGTTATTGTATGTTGCCTTGTCCTGTTGTTTGTTCCAGTCCTGGGGCCTGTTTCAGTAAGGAGGTTCAACCAACTTGGAGTTTAAACTTGAACTCTGAGTTGATTTACCGAGAGATTAGGTTTTAGAATAACTGATCTGAGTTGGGTCAATCAACTTTGAGTAGACCAACTCAGAGTTAAGCGCGCACACCGTGACTATAAAAAGGCATTATCAATGGAGCGCAGATATTATATGTGACCATAACAACGTCTGAAAAAAAGAGACCAGCATTTCTTTCTCCAGCTGAAGTTGATATGCTCATGCAAAGTTATAGCAAATATGAGCATATATTTTAAAAAGGAACACCACTGCCTCAGCGAAACAGAGACAGCGTGGGAAACATAGCTGCTCAAGTTAATGCATAATTTTTCATCTAAAGAATTTAAATATTTAAGTATAATAAAAAAGTAATGTTATGCCTGACATTTATAAAATTTGTACACACGTTCCCACTTTCATACACGCTGATCAGTTTTAATAGATGTAAAAGTGCACCTGTGTGTCTGCCTCTATTATTGATCAAGTGATAGAGGTTGGTATGACATTTAGAATGTTAGCAGTACTAACAAATAGTTTTTAGAATGAATAATAATCCCATTAATCTAGTTACAGTACATGTCGAAGGTCAGTGAATTTAAGCTAATTATTTAAAACAGGACAAGCCATTCTCGTACGTGACTTTGTTCTTTGTGTGACTGAGATGTAGGTAATAGCTATGTTTACATCCAAAAATATTAATTACATTTATGTGCAAAATTGGAATAACGCAAAAAAGATGTGCGAATAAAGCAGCGTTTCCATCCAATGAATCGAAGAGAAAAAAATCGTCACTTCCTGATTAACTGGCTCAAAATATCAACAGTAAAAACAGAATTTACTGCGGTAGAAGAAGCTGCATCAATCTTTTCTTTATTTAAGAGGCTAAATGTACTTGCACCTCAGAAGACAATGACACACAATGAACACATGGGGGCGTTTGGAACCATGAGACGTGGAGAACAGACGCTCTTGACACGCTCCAGACGCTCTGGAGGTAATTAATAATATACATTAATACTGAAACGGTTAAGGCATTTTAGAATGACCAAAACAACATTTCAGATGTTCTACAGTGTGCTCAGCCTGCTGGTTTGTCTATTCACACACATTTTCATCATCATCTCTTATAACAAACCTTTTTTTAATGCACATACTGGAATTTGTTCAGTAAAAGTGTTTTCATTGCAGTTTATGCGCATCTTTTCTTATCGAATAAAAGTTTCTCCTACTCAGTTATGCGCAGATGTTTTTATGCATATTTTCAAAAGTTATGTGCATCATGACGTTTCCATCAATTGTTTTTATGCGCATATCCAAAATGAGCATTAAAATAGGTGGATGGAAACGTAAGGCTAAGGCGAGAAATACCGCTTCGTCTTTAAAAAAGGGGAGAAGACCGACAGAAACTCTGAGTTTAGAGAATAAAACCTGCTCCTGACCAGGTTAGGTTCACAGAGTAAGTTACCACGGTAACTGAGTTACAGTTAAAGATACCTCTCTTTCAGAAACAGGCTTGACTTACCCTGCTTTCTCCTGCCATTTTGAAACGGAATACACAGAGTTTCTCTCATTTCAGGGTTAAAATACTCTGAGTTTTCACTTAACCTCCTTTCTGAAACAGGCCCCTGATCCCTGCCAGCCTGCCCAGTCTAGTTTGTTTTGTTTGTTTATTTGTTTTGTTATTGTTTTCCCTCTCGGGGTAGTTTGTGTTGCTATTAATTTTATTTTTTACTATTAATAAATACCCATTTACCCTTCACTTGAGTCCTCGCTCCTTTTCACCTCCACTGATCGTGACAAAGTCCATCATACAAAAAATTGGTAAGACTTTATTTTGATGGTCCCTATTGCGCATTTTGCGGACTAAAAGATGCATTGCAATACATGCAAATTACTTCTCATTTGAGTACTGTCTGCTTAATATCTGCTGATACTGCTCCTTCAACACACATTTAACTGACTATAAGTAACTTTGCAAGTACATGTCAACTTAAACTAACCCTAACCCCAACCTAACAGTCTACTTATAATGAGAATTAGGTGGCTTGTAGATGCATTGTAACATAAATTCAACAAAATGCGTTAAAGGGACCATCAAAATAAAGTGATACATTTATTATATAAATATCTATGCAAAACACTCAATGCATAGTAATGCCGAGTTCAGACTGCATGATTTTAGCCCTGATTTTGACTCGTCGACAGGTTTTGAGAAATTGTCGACAAATGCCTGAAATCACGGGCAAATCGGTGCTCGTTGTAACTATCAAAGACACGATCTGAAAGAATCGCAGATGAGTCGCCGATACCCATGAGATATTTGGCATGCTAAATATCTGGAGCTGTCCGCGATTCAAATCACACCATGTGAAATGAGTTTTGACTGAAAATAACATTGGCGATCACCTACAGCCAATTAGAGAGCAGCATCCACTAGTATGGGTATCTGCAGGCCAGCGGGAGGTTGGGGGAGAAGTTAAAAGCGCTCATTTTCAGTTTATTTGCCCAAGAAAATATGTACATTTTCTACCTCTCTAAAGGCTTCTTTCTCATTATGTAGTTAATAACAAAAGATATACTACGTGTGTTTGGTTGTGAGACGCAGTTTGGACAAAGTTGTCAGCGATTCTTCCTTTTGTAAAGTCATGCCGTGTAAAAACTCCTGTCGCTAATCCATCTTGCAGTGTGAACAAAGCAGCAACAAAACACTAGCCCAGATAATCATGCAGTGTGAAAACATCTGTGACATGATTACTTTAAAAATCATGCAGTCTGAACTCGGCATAACTGTGTTAATGCATGGAAACAAAAAGATTTTTGAGTCATTCAGTAAATCAGTCAAAATAACCGTGACTTGTCAACACCTACAGGTGCAATTGTGTAACCTATTGAGAAAGTCACTGTAAAATTTTATTGTTCAGTATGTAACTTGATAGTGAACATAACGAAATTGGTGTAAATGTTGTGCTCAGTATGTTGAAGGCTGAAAAACTTGGCAGAAAACACAGATCACCATTTGTCTTTCCTGTGATTTTATTTTCCTCTCTTACAGTCATTTTCACATTTTGACAAAACATCATTTTAGATAAATGGAAATTGTCCTGAATAAATTCAGTTAAAAATGTTATCCCATTTCTTATTGAATTTCTGATTTAATACTTACCCACCCTTATAACTGGTTCCTGGAGATCATGTACTGAACAAGACCCATCATTTCCTTTAAACAATTGGTACAATCAAGGAAATGAAACAAAAGCTAATGGCGATGTTTCCTGGGCTGCTGTGAGCAGGTCACTGGATATAGAGAGTCTCCAGAGGAAACCGATTCCCCCTGTAGAAAGTGAATGGATGAGACCCTGAGGGACTGTAAAAATTGGATATCGAATAGAACATGTATTGTAAGCAGTTGTAGAAGTGAAACATAAACACTTAGACCTAGAAACATTGAAATGTGAATGTAAGTCTTATGTTGAGTTTAACTTAATTAAAATGCTTTATTGTAAATGATATTGTAAAATAAAACAAAAAAATCCTTTCTCTACTCAGTTTTGCTCTAAAATTATATTTACATTATTATATTTATATGAAATTTATATTATGTTATGTTGTTGTGTTAACTATAAACTATAAATAAGAAAACTAATTAAATTATATACAAGTAGATTTATAACACTCTAAAATGTAGCCTATATCTATGTACAGTTGAAGTCAGAATTATTAGCCCCCTGTTTATTTTTTTCCCCAATTTCTGTTTAACGGAGAGATTTTTTTCAACACATTTCTAAACATAATAGTTTTAATAACTGATTTATTTTATCTTTGTTATGATGACAGTAAATAATATTTTACTAGATATTTTTATCACTTTTATATAGCTTAAAGTGACATTTAAAGGCTTAACTAGGTTAATTAGGTTAACTAGACAGGTTAGGATAAATGGGCAAGTTATTGTATAACGATGGTTTGTTCTGTAGACTATCGAAAAAATATAGCTTAAAGAGGCTAATCATTTTGAACTAATTTAAAACTGCTTTTATTCTAGCCAAAATAAAACACATATTATCAGACAATTCCCTTGCTCTGTAAACATAATTTGGGAAATATTTAAAAAAGAAAAAAAAATTCAAAAGGGGGCTAATAATTCTGACTTCAACTGTATATATACTCTCTATCTATCTATCTATCTATCTATCTATCTATCTATCTATCTATCTATCTATCTATCTATCTATCTATCTATCTATCTATCTATCTATCTATCTATCTATCTATCGGTCTGTCTGTTTGTCTGTTTATCTATCTATCCATCTGTCTATCCATCTATCAATCTATTTAATTATATTTACAATCTTTAATTATATTTGCAATCTTGTTCATTGTCCAATCACTGTATTGTATATTTCATATTTCTTATTTTACCACAACTGAAGAGGTAACAATTGCAAATTGTATTGCAACTAGAGATCTTTTACCAATTTAGCAGACATTACAAGCAATGTCAATACCATAAATTTATGGTGTAAACATGTGCGTATACAAGTGTTTGATAATTGAATGAATTGTTTTGAGTGTGATGGCTTACATGATGAAAAATGATTGAGAAATTGTGAGTTTGACAGTTTAGATGAGAATTGATTTATCAGTTTTGATCAACAGGACATACAGTATGCAATTAGTTTTTGTCCAAACTGCTGACAATTGACCTTACTGTTTGCACACATGTGCCGAAGCATTTGCAATTAGCTTAAATCAATAAGAAATGCCACTCTGATGTAAACAATAAGCTAATTGTTCAGAGATCTACACTTGTTGTTTTGAAAATAATAATAATAATAAATCAAGAATTGAGCCAAAGCAAGTGAGAAAAACTGTAAATATATAAACGGTGTATATATAATATTCTGGAAACATTTTCATATTATTTCCTAATTTTGTTAAAAAAAAATAAAATAATAATAATAATAATAACAATAATAATAAATAGTAATAAAAAAAAAACAGTAGCAGGAAAACATTGTATGTCCAGCAAAACAGGTTGCCCGTGTTGGATTTTGGTAGCTGAAGTATGTCCTGTAAAACAAGTATTTTTGTATTCTGACCTTTCCTTCTCCGCAGACTCTGGTTCTGCTTTCTTTGGCAGGACAGTGGTTTGATGTGCCTTTGTGTTGGAGGATGATGTCAGCTGGGTTATTGGGAACACCTGCTGAATTACGCACAATGCTGCCACAAGAGGGGAAAAAGGTTGAGACCTGCGTCTTCTGTGAGTGCATCCAGTGCCATTGTGTGTGTGTTCATGTGAGCACGTGTGCAACCCTGGAAACAGATATTCGGCATTCGGCTTATTGTAAAACAGGCAGAGCTTCCTCCACTTTCCCAAATCCTTCTTTCATTACTTTACAGGGATAGTTTAGCCAAAAAAATTTAAAGTAGCTGATTTACTCATCCCCAGGGAATCTAAGGTGTAGGTGATATATTTTTCTTCTTCAGTAGAACATTTTCAGAAAGCTTTTTAGCTAAAACTGGGATCCTTGGTGATTCATGTAATGTAAGTTAACAGCTACTAGCCTGCCAAAAATTATATCCACGTTTTTCTTTTGTTTGTGTAAAAAACTGAACTTTATTTATTACGTTATTAGCTTTAATCCAAAGCCTCCGAAAACGGTTCTTAGTGCTTTAATTCTATGAGCACAATGTCCTCCGTTGTGCCCTTTATGGCTTGGCATCTTTATTAATCCAAATACCCATGCACAAAGTCTTTGAATTAAAAGAAATAGTTCTGCCAAAAATGATAATGTTGTTCCTGTTTGACTTTCTTTCTTGAAACACAAAAGAGTAGATGCTGATAAATGTTCTGACTACTCATTTCTAATGAAAGTAAATGGGCTGTAGAGCTCCATCACAACAAAAACCCCGTAACAAGAATCAAAAAGTAATCATTCAATTTCTTTTTTTATTCCTTCACTGAAGTCAAAGAATATGTTTGAATGCAGGACTTGAAAGCTTTATTTATCAATAATCTTCACCTCTGACAAATTATTCGGAAGGGTTTTCTTTCATTTGGAGTTTAGCAGAATTAATCTACATTCACTTTTATTAAATGGAAAGGAAACTTTGAACTGGAGTTTAATGACCTACATTTACAAAACATTGTGTTGTTTGGTAGCAACTATAACTAGAACCAAGGATTTTCGAAAAGTGGTCAGGCATTGGTTCTCCTTTAATGTTTCCAAGAAGAAATAAAGGCATAATGGTTTGTAAAACATCTAAAAACCCAAACTAAAATAATGGTACAATAACATTTACAATAAGGTTGTATGTGTTAATGTTAACAAACTGTATTACAGTATTTGTTTACGTTAGTAAACTTAGTTAATGAAAATATAGTTGTTTATTGCATGTTAACTCTTGGTGCATTAACTGCTGTTAACAAGCATAAATTTGGATGGTAATGATGTATTAGTAAATGTTGACCTATGATTAATAAATGCGGTATTCAAGTATTGGTCATTATTAGTTCATGTTATTAAACCTAGAAAGAAATAATGTGACCCTGTCATGTGATCCTAAAAGCAAACACTTTTAATGTAAAAACAATTTCATTAGTATTTATAGACTGCTTTTCCAAATAGTTCATTATATTTATGTATTATTGTATATGAATTATATTTAGGGGTAGACCTAGTGATTTGGGGGCTCTAAGCAATTCCAGGTATAGGGCCCTAGCATCAAAACTCAAAACACTCTCTTTCTAGATTTTTCTTTTACTCTGTGGATTTGTTTTATTTTTTGTAAATAAACAGCATGTTAAAAATATGTTTTAAGTGGAAGCTTTATTTTCCTAATGTAAAATTAAATACAATAAATTCACAAATAAAAAACAAGTTCACAAAATAACTATATGTACAGTTAGCTATGTGTACAGCCACATTTATGATTAGATTTTAGTATTTGCATGTGCAGTACGAATGGAACGTTCCACTATTCATGGGGGCCCCCGGTTTTGAAAATAAGCAATAACGTTAAAATCTTTACAGGTATAGACAGATTTTACAACATATGATAGAACATTTATAAAAGAGCTATATTATTAATTTAGCCAATTCTTGGCATTGGTCGGGGCCCCTAATTCCCCAGGGCCCTAAGCGGCTGTTTACCACTTAACCAATAAGCAATAAGTCCGCCCCTGATTATATTTCATTATATTTAAATATATTAAATTATGTATTATATTTAATTAATTATTTTATTTATTTAATGATCAGTTTCAGAAACAAATTGCACTGCATGTTCATTTTGATGACAAAAAATGTATTATTATTAAATATTTTTTAAACTAAATATTGCTTGGTTTTTTGAGAATCTCGAACCTGAATGTAAAGTTCGCTACAGTCTTCATCACCCCAAATTGATTTAAAATGTGTTTGGTGCACACAGAACACACATACACAAAAACCCACAACACCCGAGAGCAAAACAAAGCCTTTGAGCAAGTAGTTGTGTCTAATTCCTCCTACTCTTCAGACTGTATAGTCTCACGTGTAGTGTTCAAGGCGACCAAGCCTGAGGGTGAAGAGGGAACTCTGTGTTTTTACACTGTGGGAAAGCAAGCTTTGTTCTTACTTATCTTATTCCTGGGGGTTGTGCTGCTCTTTCTCTGTCTCTCTCTGTCTCTCTGTCTCTCTGTCTCTCTCTCTCTCTCTCTCTCTCTCTCTCTCTCTCTCTCTCTCTCTCTGTCTGTACCTCTCTCTCTCTGTCTGTCTCTCTCTCTCTCTCTCTCTCTCTCTCTCTCTCTCTCTCTCTCTCTCTCTCTCTCTCTCTCTCTCTCTCTCTCTCTCTCTCTCTCTCTCTCTCTCTCAGACCTGCACTCAGAAGTGAATCTTTCATGTGGTTGTATCGCACACATCTTCTCATCTCTTCATCTCCAGTGAAGACTTGTAGCAATGGAGGCTTTTGCAAAATACCGTCTGGCTTTTGTCTAAGTGTAAGTTAGATAGTGTTTGATATGACAGTTTTATTTTAAATTGCTAAATTTTATATTACCATATTTGAAGTTTTTCCGTATTTGACCCAAATTTGGCTTGAAACAAACCCTGCAGCTTTAGAGTGAATTAGTATTTCCGTGATACTAAAATATCACTAGCATAGATAGACACATATATGTTTTGTCCTAAGGCAAAACATAAGTCATAGCAGGAGTGAAATGACTACATTAGGAGCATTGACAAGTAACCCAGACCGGTTTTCAACTAATCCTATCAGATTTCTGTGAAACACGAAGGAAGGATAAAAAGAGGCCAGTAGAATCTCACAAAGAGGTTAAAACCGCCGCTGATGTTCATTTCAGGTCAATGAGTTATGCAAACGTCATGAATTTGGTGCATAAATGAACAACCCTAATACATATTTCCTCTCCAACCAACCTCTATGAACATAAACGGCACACCCACAAGCTTTCACTGAAATATTTTCAGTATCACCTGATCACATTTTCCCTGAAAATTCACTAATGTTCACCGATGTCTGTTAACATTAAACAGGAAGGTGGGCCACGACCTTCCTAATGCATTTCCCCAATTACTTTTACTTCAAGCCAAGATCGTTTGTTAACAACTATAACATGCCCGACTGTAAAGTGCACAAACCTGACACGAAATTGTGTTTAAATGCATGACTGGAGCACTGAAATGCTTCCAGGGGCTTATTATTTACACCTTATTAGGACGTTTTCAATGGGTAAAGTGATCTTGAGCGGAAAGATCAAGCTGCCTGCATTACAAGCAGCCAACAAAATGTTTTCTCTGTCTTTCTAAGTCTTTCTTACAAGTGTTCTTAAGAGCTGCAGATTTCATCCACCCTAAAGAGATTATAAGGATCTATGATGGATTATATTATACTGAAAGTTTATGAGAAAAATTTTCTGTGATGAATCATACTGGAGGATGACTGTGGCTGATTGTTCAATCTTGAATTACAATCTTTTCAGTAGTCTTTTGTATGATCTTTGTTTATTGATTTTCTGTGGAAAATGCACATTGTGAGAAAAATATGTATACATTGCGCCAACAGTAAAATACTTTAATTTGTTAGTCAAATGTATTATTTTTGTCACCAATTCACTCGCTCACACACCAATTTTTTTCTTTTTTACATATTATTTTTGTATTTAATATTAATTAAAGACGGCCTTTTTTTTTTTTTTTTTTACTTAATTTAAAAAACGTAATATAAAACATGGAGTGGCGTGGTAGCTGAGTGGTTAACACTGTCGCATCAAAGCAAGATGGTAGTTCGAGTCCTGGGTGGGCCAGTTAGCAGTTCTGTGTGGAGTTTACATGTTCTCTCCATGTTCACGTGGGTTTTCTCCAGGTGCTCCTGTTTCCTCCACAGTCCAAAGACATTCCCTATAAGTGAATTGGATTAAAGGTGCTGTGTAAGTTTTTGACTCTTCTAAAGAATAAAAATTCCATAATATGTTTGCAGATTTTTTAGAAACATGCCAAATGAACATTCTTGTTTATCTGAAAAAAACAATGCTGAAGTAAGTAATTTTGCTTTGAAAGTGTGTTTTCCGTGCCAGAACGTTGTCTTTGTTTGCATTTAACCTGCCCAAAAATGTCAGTTTAGCCAATTATATTTCAGTACCCCAGGTTGCCTTGTTGGAAAACCATGTATTTCATTCATTCATTCATTCATTCATTCATTCATTCATTCATTCATTCAGAAAGGCTCTCAAAGCATTAATCCGTGACCGAAATGCGACCTCTGGTGGATAGTAGCAGCCTCGGAAATAAGACGCAAATTCAGAGTTCCACATGAGGTTATTAATTAGCAAATAATATAAATATTTCGAACTTAAACATTAGGTGAGCAGGTTACATTGTAACCCCGTGTCCTAACAACAGATAACAACTTGCACCAGAAGAAACACAACAGAAATTTAAATACAGCCATTCAGAAGCACCAGAAATGGTAAGGTTTCTAATCTAATTAATACATATTAAACCTCTTTAACATTATTAAATAGTAGAGTAGAGATTGTGTGGGTTGGGTAGAGATTGTGAACTGAAGAGCGGGGGTGGGGGGCACTTACGTTCATTTTGGAAGGGCACTTTATATCCCGGACTCAAAAGGGCATGTACACTGCACAGGTTGAGCCCTATGTGTGCACGTGCCTGATCGGGTGCCATTGCTTTTATTTAGAACACGATTTAAATCAGTCTTTATGCTTGATAGTCAGTCTCGATCACTCCGGTTGGTCCTCAACCTGCGCTTGCGTTTGTTTTGATCCAGGAATGCAATATCGAGTTCAACTACTGGGTGTCAAACTTACATACTGCACCTAACTAAATTGGCCGTAATGTGTGTGTGTGTGTGTGTGTGTGTGTGTGTGTGTGTGTGTGTGTGTGTGTGTGTGTGTGTGTGTGTGTGTGTGTGTGTGTGTGTGAGTGTGTGTGTGTGTGCAGCTGGAAGGGCATCCGCTGCATAAAACATGCTGGAATAGTTGGCGGTTCACTCCGCTGTGGCGACCCCTGATAAATAATGGACTAAGCCGAAGAAAATGAATGAATGAATGAATTAAAAACACTTATACATCTACATCTGTTAACACACTGGCATCTTTTTTATTATTTGGAGAAATTGGAAAAAAATATACTAGTAAATATAAAAATATTTTGCCTTTAGTTTGTTTCGTTTGTTGTAATTTACTTAAAAAATACATCACAAATACTATAATTATTACTATAATGAAATACTAAAATATAATTATTATATTGATATTATAATTGTTGTTGAGTTAAATTGTTAAATTGACCTTAGAGATTGTCAAATAAAAATGGTGTTTGACCCCATTAAATTATGCAAATTTAGAACTTTTTCTTATTAATTATTCTTGAACTTTTTAAAAGTTCATTGTGTAATAATGTAATTTAAAAACTTTTATTAATTTTTTTATTAAACCATCGGGCCACCTAATGCAATCGTCCATTAAAGAGAAAAGTGCTGGTCAGCCGTTAAATTATTTGTATATAAATATTTGTCCTTCATCCTTGTTTTAGGAGTATGAACACTAAAAAAATCTCCATAAATGAAATTGTGCTTTAATGAGATTGCTTAGCCAAGCAGCAAAGATGTTCATTCACTTAACAAGTGTGAATGCTATTACATCCACTTAAAGTCTGAAAGTCATGCAGACTTTAGGAAAGCTCAGTGAGAAAACACATTTAAAAGCACAGAGGCAACTCAACATTTATTTTTACATCAATAGTGATTAGAGAGTCTATGATTTTTGTCTAATTGCTTTCACAAAAACCCAATCTCATGCAAAATTGCTTCAAATAAAGCACACATAAGAATGAAATCATACATTAGCCACCAACATTTTGTTAGGATCTGAAGCAAATAAAATCTGGTCATTGCATTCGTTATATTAATCCACATGTGGGAGATTTCAGCATCAACATGGAGCTAAATGAAAACACTGACCTGTCGTTTAAAGACAGACCTGGGTTTCTTACTCCAGACATACTAATGGACCAGACAAGATGATGCGACATTAGAGAATATTTACATTCATTATTGTAATGTAGCTCTGTTATTTACAGAGGCTGATGACTTGAACTAATTCCCTTTTTCTTTAATATAACATAACAGCCGAGTGGGTTGTAGATACTTTAAAGGGCACAGACAGTTCAGAAGCATTTCTTATTAGCAATCTGCCAAACATTAATCAAATATAAAACCGAAAGGACATCTAATAAGCATTCAGCCAAGTGCTTACGTAAACCTCCCTGTAGCAAAAAACAAAGGACTTTTTTTCCTCTTCAGTTTCCTAACCAACAAGTAAATAAACATTGCCCAGTATTAAATTGTGGACATCTCTGGACAAGTATTGAGTCTAGATGAAGTTCTGGCATATACACCAAAGCTGAAGTGATTTCAACACCTGTTTCTTTCTTCCTTCAGATCCTTCTAGAAGTATTTCCAGCCTGAAATCTGGCAATAAAAACGTTTACTTGCAAGACATTGTCCATTTTAAGCAGAGAGCGGTGTTAGGATTTTAATAGCAATTAGTGAGTGTGCGGCTGAGGAAATTATGTTAATTAAACAGCACAGCTGTGCGCTACGAGGGACATTTTAACTAACTAAAGCTAATATTGTCAGCATACAAAAGCGTGTGGAGTGAGGCACACAGCAAGTTCATTGTAATTTTCTGGTATAGTGAAGAAGAAAATGATTTTGAATGTCAATTCTGCAAATGCACGAAGGAGTCTTAATATTGCTTTAGCTAACTAAAGAATGTGACTGCTTATTATTGGCCTCCATTAAGTTTCCTTTCCAGTAGAATTAGGGAAAACTGTGTAAATCTGCAATGAGGAATTGTATACGGTACTGTTGGTATACTCCCAACCATTGTTCAGCATGTAAACATATATATTTATAGACTGTTTGTTTTGTTTGGGCAGTAGGTATTCATGCATTTCTTCTAGTTTTTGGATCCTGGTGCCTTTATTTCTGCAGGTTTTGGAACACATTTGGAAGCGTATGTTTGTGAAATTTCAACATGCCTTCACAATGCGTCAGTAATGAGGAAGGCCAGGAATGGTGCCAACAGAAAGAGTCGGCCTGTTTTATATTTCCCTCCATTATCAGCCTCAATAAGACCTGAGTGATTTCTAACAGGCCAATAAAAACACTCTATAAATCTGTCCAACTTTACCTTCAGCCATTTGCTTCTGCCATTCCAGAGAAGACATAAGCAATGTGTTTTTCTTTGATGCGCCAATTCAGATCACTTGCTTTGGCTTCTGTTTATTGCTTGCCATTAAATCTGTCACAGGCAGATATAATATAAATGTGTTTGGTCCAGCCTGATATCATGGGGAAACATAAAGTATTTTACGCATTGTCAGAAAAGTGGCTAAATTGTCAGAAAAGTGGCTAAATTCATACAATTTCATTTGTATGAAAATGACACTTTTGTATTGGAGACTCGAAGTATACATATGGCATGTATCCATAGGTCCCATGTGACATCACCAGTGGTGGAAAGAGTACTGAAAAATCATAGTCATGTCAAAGTGCCATTACTTGGCCAAAAATGTAGCGCAAGTAGAGTAAAAGTATCTGTTGCAAATAATATTCAATTAAAGTATGAGTAAAAAAGTAGCCCTGAAAAGCTGATGCGTTTACATGCAATTTGTGCATGTGTGTGTTTGTGTAAACGTAACATTCTGTAGTGCATTTAGTGATTGTTTAGGTCATTTGGCGATTTCAGTCATCATACAATAAACATCTGCCATCTTCTCATTATTGATATGCTATTTAAACAGTCTCTGTGTAATTGCGTGTAAAGATTTTGGATATCTTCTTGGACACTTTTAATGCTTCTAAATGGTTCACTGCATTTATAAAGCACCCTTGTTTTGAGGTTGTTCAGTACAGTGTGATTTACTTTCTGTGTGTGATTTGATTGGACAGGAATCACAAAAAATAAAGTAGTGACTGCAGGTTGAAGGAAAACAGTGGAATAAAAGTACTGATACAGCACTAATAATTTACTCAAGGGAAAGTAAAAGTACACATTTTTAAAACTACAAACAAATTCCTGAAGTAAAACTACTCACAGTAATTTGAGTGTTTATAATTTGTTACTTTACCCCACTGGACATCACACAGTGCTACGGCCACCATTTCTGTGACGGAACTGTACTATGCTATCAATCTGCTGTGGTGCTGAATTATGTAATGTTGCTTCAGTAGCGCCAGTAAACGTAACTACTTTTCATTACATAAATGTGTCCTGATGTATGATAAATAATGTGCTTTACCAACATGCTATTCAGTTCCATGATCACTGTACTCGACTAATGTTAACCCTTTGTGGAAGCAGCATAAACCACACCGCTTGCCTTTCTCTATTACTTAATAAAAGCACACTATTTTTGTTATAATCACAGTTAAACAAATAAAACAGCTCTTTACACTTTCAAACGATAACTTTGAGGTATCATCAGAAGCATCATAACCAGTATTTGTTTATTTAGTCTCATTTAAATGCGCTGTGGTTGTGAGTGTGACTAAATCGGACACAAATATGGCAGCGAGCATAGTGGAAGTGACGTTTTTGGTCCTCATGGATACATACAGTAGATATATGTACTGTATGTAGTCTGTATTTTGCTATTAATTTAGTTTTAATAACAATGCACTTCTAGTGGCAATATTCTCTTTAAATACATTGTTTAAGTGGCACACTGAGCTCTAAAAAAAAGATAGTTCACCCAAAAATTTAAATTTTGGCATAATTTACTCATCCTCCACTTGTTCCAAACCTGTTTCCTTCCTGTACCTACTTTAAATGGCTGCCTTTTTCTAACATTCATATAATAACATATCTTGTTTTTTGATTAACAATAGAAAGATATTCATTAAAGTTTAGCGCTATTTGCATGAGTAAATTGTGATGAAATTAAATATTTTGCATGAACTATCCATTTAAAACAAACACAACACAAATCACTGTGCTTTTCAAAGGAAGTAGACAGAAAGAAAGATTAAATATAACTCTGGGAAAAGAGCAATGCATTGCACCAGTGCCAGCCAGCAACTCACTTCACCGACCTTGATTCTGCTTTCCCTCGCCTCACGCTATAAGTTCAAGTGGCTTTTATAACCTTGTCTTCTTCTAATTTAGCTTCCAGTAATTGGTAGCAATAATTACATAGGCCCTCTTATTGGTATACGAGGCAGGGTGTGCCCAGGGCAACAATGGGATGATCAACTCATTCATTACCCATGGGAAACACTTACATTTCTCTCCAGCATTGGAAAGCACATGCTAAAACGGCTGAAAACTGAATATCAACCATGTAACAGTTTGATGCTTTTTAGGAATCAATTCCAAACATTCTAAGAATTATTTTTAGTAGTTTTCCCCCAACATTTGTTACACTCAAAAAATGTGTGCTGTTTGTTTAAACTACTTATTTAAATAAGTTGAAACAACACAATTGTTGAAGTTTTTTTTTTTTTTTTTTTGGTGGGGGGTGGACTTAATTTAAACTATGTTTAATCCACTTAAATTGTAAAAAACTAATAAGTTAACTTAATTCTTTCATGTTGCCCTAACACAAATGGATTGTGTGGAACCTAGCATTTTTTACAGTGTATGCAGCTCAAAATACTCATCAGATTATTTATTATACCTTTCAGATTATTGGAATTTTCAGCTCTGGACAAATTGTAGTTGTTTTTGTTACCTGTGCCTTTAATGCAAATGAGTCCCCGCCCACCATTCCCATGTGCCTGTCAGAGTGTGTTTCCATCTCCGGCTGCGTCAGATAAACAGCACAGTCACAGACATGAAGGAAGCAGATCTCACGTAACATTTGTGAGAAATACTACAGCAAGAACTTTCCCAATGATTATTTGATATATTTGTTGTGGAGTTAATTCAAGCATTTCTGCAATGATGAGTCTCACACAATGTCGTTACAAAGTTCATGCACAAACAGTGCGCGCGTTTAACTTTGCACGGTTTTTGCTCGGCAAATGTGACAGGATACACATTAATATAGACTGCTGTATGGATATACATTATGTTATTGTACAAAATAAACCTGATTTAACGTCCACAAACCGGAATTGAAGCATCTTCAATTATAATGTTACTGACATGCGGCTATGGAACAATTACGAATCGATTTTACTATTTTTATTACAAACATGCACTAATTTAAAAATGTTTTAAACTTGTAAAACTCATTCTTCATCACATTTGATGATGATTGATGATCACAGAGAGCTGAACAGATCTTTTTATCCCAGTTGCTTTGCACACATCCTTTCTTTTTGATATGATTATACGCGTTACTACGGAGACATGTTAATATGATACTGTCAATCAATTCAGTCTGCGGGGAAATCGCACTCCTAGATAACGTTGCGCTGGACCTCAAAATGGGAGGGATTTGGATCCTATTTTAATGTCAGGAAATTTTAAAAAAGAGGGTTATTGTCTTTCTAGCACTCCAATATGACTGTGGACACACTATACCTACAGTTCTGTCCAGTTTCTAAAAGATGATTTTCATCATAGGTGCCCTTTAATCATTTTTACAAATTTAAGTGAACATAAAACAATTAAGTTGTCCCATAAAAACTTAAGAATTGTGTTGTTTTAACTAATTTTGAATAAGTAGTTTGAAAAGAAGCAAAAGTTACATTCATGAAGGCAGAGAATAGTATAATGTAACTGTTGAAAATGTAATAAAGTATGAATATAACAGTCTTTTTAGCACCTTCTATGAGGCTGTTAAAGAAAAAAAAATGACATTGTTAGAATGCAGTATTCAACCATATGACAGAAAAGCATGCAGAAGTGACTGATGCATATAGTCAGAAGTCCATTATTAGCATCACAGATAAGGTTAATGCCGTGACAGTGGATAGGGACAAAATAGAGCCATGAATCTCCTCAAAAGGTCAATCACATTCAGCATGGCTTTTCGTATTTTATTTATATTGCTCGCTGTTTGATGGCTGAGTGGTCACTTAGTAAATCTTTTAACTTATTTTATAAGACTAGAAGAGCCAAAGCTGCTAAGCCCAATCCAAGGAATCAGGAAGACAAAGCTTTTGAAATACAGACGGCAGACAACTCAATGACTCAGTGTGCAATATCCATTAAATCAACCAAGCTCAACGTATATATCTCGGCGGGGAGATTCATAAGCTATTTCAAGCAGGAGCAATTATGTGAATAGCATGCACTCTGACTCCCCTGTCTCACTGTTCTTAAATTGATTTGCTTCATTATGGATCCCACGTAAACGTCTAGAGGAAGCGGCTTGTTGAATGTTTAGTCACTCGTGGATCGACCCATGTTAATAGGCTGTGGGTAATCATATTTTTCTTTTTTGAGGGATGCTGAGTCTTCCACAGGTAAATTCCAGAAGCATTGGTCAGTTCAGATTGTTAAAAAAGTCAGTTCTTGTGGATTAAACATGAACAACCATCAGGCAAGATTCACCTCTCTGTATTCCTAAATGATGCATGCTCCATTTCCCTTTAAAGTGTAACCGCAAGCACCATTAAATGGTTAATCATTAGCAAAAAAAAAGAGCTCTCATTTAGAAGTTGAGTAAATACTATATGCTTGAAAGGCTTTCTGGTATGTGAGGAATGTTCAAGTTCCTGTACACAAAGAATTAAAGTGTGAGCCAGCTGGAATTACAGCCGCCGGATTTTTTTGCATTGAAGTATAGCATTATACAAATGTCAGTTCCAAGTCTCGAATACAATTGGTCAAGGAGTGTTCTGAAAAGTGTTGATTTTCTGCATCACTGGGACTTCTTATTTTACTGTATTGTGTCTGTTCTTTCTGATTTTTAGTGACTGAATAAGTGCATTATATTCAGCTGTAAGTGACTTTGAAGTAGACTTCACAGGGAGTTCCTCTATCTTAAGTGCATGGGATTTAGATCCGAAGAAAGAAGAACATGTTTGGTTGGAAGGCCACTGCAAATGGTGTAGGAAATAACATCAATACATCACTTCAAAGAAAGTGCAGAGGGAAATTTACCCTCCAGTCCACAACAGGGCTGCCAATTTGAGTATTTTGTCATTTTTATTTTAGTGATTTTACTATATAGGCAATATTCATTACAGCAATCATTTTCTTGGCTATTTGATTTTCTTATTTTTTTATATTTTTTAAGAAAAACAACAAGAAGGGCAGACATGCTGTAATTAGGAAAGTTTTTTTCTATTCTCTCATTATTTCACAATAAATATCTTTATAGCTGAAATCACAGAATAGCAGATTGGAAGATATTGCATATCACCCTAATTGGCTGCATTACTGAAATTCAGCAGTTACAGTAGCTACAGTGCTCAGCATATATGAGTACACCCCTCACAAATCTGTCTTTTAAATTCATATTTTTAATAGGAAGCTATACAGTATTATATTTGTGCATATACATTAGCTTGGTCAGGTACTGAAGCCAAATCTGGAGCTTATCTAACAAAATAACTTATAACGGTCCAAAAACTACTAGTACACCTAAATGTTTATGTTATAGAAAAATATTAAATACAAATTTTAAAAAGAGGAAAAATCAAGAGAAGCAAAACCATTGAACAATTTAGTTGAAATTGTGTAGGTTGTAATTTTTTGCAATATTTTGCTTGAATTTAATTGTATTTTCTTTCAATTTCTAAATATGTTTGATGACTAAAATATTATTTTAATAAATATATTTGTTTATTAAATCTGTTTTGTTTAAATGCACCAAAATACATTGCCTATAGAAATGGATACAAATATTCATTTTCAAAATGGGGTGTACTCAATTATGGTCACCCACTGAAGCTAAGCAGGGCTGAGCCCGGTCAGTACCTGGATGGGAGACCACATGGGAAAGCTAGGTTGCTGTCGGAAGTGGTGTTAGTAAGGCCAGCAGGGAGCGCCCAACCTGCGGTCTGTGTGGGTCCTAATGCCCCGGTATAGTGACGGGGACTCTATACTTCTCAGTGAGCACCGTCTTTTGGATGAGACGTTAAACCGAGGTCCTGACTCTCTGTGGTCATTAAAAATCCCAGGATGTCCTTCGAAAAAAGAGTAGGGGTTTAATCCTGGCAAAATCTGACCACTGGCCTCTGTCCATCATGGCCTCCTAACCATCCCCATACCATAATTGACTTCATCACTCTTTCTCCTCTCCACCAATCAGCTGGTGTGTGGTCTGGTGCAAAATGGCTGCTGTCGCGTCATCCAGATGGACACTAGTGGTGGATGAGGAGATTCCCCCCTATGTGTAAAGCGCATTGAGTGCCCAGAAAAGCGCTATATAAATGTAAGAAATTAATAAACATTGTAGAAAACATTAAATAACCTTGTTAGATATTTTAATATATATATTAAACATTTATACATTTATTTTAATGAGTTATGCCATAAAGGACATGCAAACACTGATAAATATTTTTGCTATAAACTAAACTGGCTTCTCCCCTGTACAGGTTCACATAAGAATCGAACTCTTTTTTTCACAAATTAAACTTTTTGTTTTTTAAATGTATGTAATCATGTCATTTTGGGTTTTTCATTTTTTCAGCTTCCATGTTTTGATGATGATGATGATGATGACGACGGGTGTGTGTGTGTCTCCAGGAGATCATTGTGTGTGTGTGCGCGCACGCACTCGGAGGAGGGGTGTGTGTGTGTGTGTGTGTGTGTGTGTGTGTGTGTGTGTGTGTGTGTGTGTGTGTGTGTGTGTGGCTTATCCTGTCACAAAATGCAGCTAAAAGTCCTACACAGAACAGTTTCATTACTGCGTTTACATGTCTGTACTGCACTTCAATAATGCGACCAGGCACGTGCAGAGGTGGGGGCTTTGGGTGCTTGAGTCCCTGCCCTTTTTTCTCCTGGAGAGAAAGTGCCCTTTTTTCTGGTGATAATAATTAATTTTTAAATACTAATAATAATATAATATATGTATAAGTTAATGCGTGATCTATTAAGGAAAGCTTTTCCTGTCAGACAATAAAAAAACTACATTTTAAAGTATATCTTGGTTTTATTCTAGCCGCTCCAAGCGAGCCTCGAACCGACGATTGGGAAAGAAAAACCATATGCGAGGCGAATGCTCTAATGAAAACCCTATTTACGTTGTTAATCTCGCCTCAAAAGTAAGGTGTCAACAGTGGAGTAACGTCTGTCAGAGTTTGTCAACTTCTGCGTTCACACTGCACACGGACTGCATCCGGGCCATAGCTTTACAGTCTGACCCATACACACACTGCAGACGGAGTGTGTGTAAAACATATATTACTAGCTGACCTCTGTTACGGTAGCACGGTGTGATCGACATAACCGCCGAAGTAAATTCATCCGTAATTCATATATATTGTGTGGAGGTGAGAAACGGTTAACAAAAGACTACCTGAGGCTCAAATTTAACGTCAGCTATTTATCCAAAAGTTCAAAAGCAAATAGGCTATTTTGTCTTGCTAACATCCTTCTGATTAACAACCATGTGATAAGTTTAGCCAGGGCAATATCATAGGCATACAGGCTAATATAATGTAGAAACGACAGCTGGATAGTGAAAATATTGCCCTCTCGTTTGTGCAGTCATTTATTCAGAATATATAATGTTAATTGAAGCCATTAAACATGTACATATAGGCTAGCTATGGAAGTCAGTGGCTATCAGTGTGTCCTACATTCTTTAAAATATTTTATTATTTTGTTCAACAGAAAAAACTCAAACAAAAATAATAAGTTGAAAAGGAATAGTTCACCCAAACATTTAAATTTACTAACCTTCAAGTGGTTCCAAATCTTTGTCTCTTTATTTTGTTGCACACTAACGAATAAAAGATTAAAAAAAGATATTTGAAAGAAAGCTATAAACTTGATATCATTGACTTCCAGAGTAGGAGTAGGAAAAACAAATACCATGAAAGTAAATGGTTACAGGTTTCTTCAAAATGTTATTTTGTGTGTTCAACAGAAGAAAAAAGTCAAACCAGTTTGGAACAAGTAAAAGGTGAGTAAATGGTGACAGAATTTTCAGTTTTGAATTAACTATCCTTTTAAGGGTGTGTATATGGTGAATTTAGGATGAAATCTTCTTTAATATATTTTATTTATTAAAGTACAATTATTATTATTATTTAATAAAACGTGCCCTTTTTTCCACGTGAGCCACTGCCCCTTAAAAGGTCTCTGCACGTCCCTGAATGAGACTGAAATAGGAATACTCTACATGTCCAACTCTATTATTGTTTACAACGATTATGGCTTTAAGCATATCTAAAGTACTATTCTATTGCATGTTATGAGCCGTGGTTAATGTATGTGGCTGTTGTAGCAGCCTCCGCTTTTGGACGCGGCAACCTTTTAACTCCGGTGAAGAAAAAATCGGTTACATCACACTCGCCCAAGCAAATGAGTGACGGGCAACTCTGAGGCCAGAGCAAAGCACTTGATGTGCGGTTCAAATTCAATCAAGCGTCCAATCTTTAGTGCTAAAATCACGCTCCATCCTAACATCACAACTTACAAGACAACTTTTCACCTTGATGAGAAATCTCGTCACGATTAAGTCTCGCGAGATCTCGTAGCCCGAGATTTCGTCACACCCTTACTATATATATATATATATATATATATATATATATATATATATATATATATATATATATATATATATATATATATATATATATATATATGAATTAGCTAAGTAATATATTATTTTATTTGCAATATAAAAATGCTGACGGATGTATTATATAGACATAATTTACATGATTTTCAATATATATTTACATATTTACTTGAGTTGAGTTTTGTCTTTGCGTGATGATGTTGCAGTGTGTTTCAATGAAGTGAATAGGGCGCAGTGAACCCTGTGATTCGAATCAAAGCTTTGATATTTCAAGAGAACTGGACTTTCCTTGAAATGTCCCCAGTAATGTCAGGGGGGAGGGGAATGGTTAGGCTCGGGGTGAGGTGTCTGTATAACACTGTTGAGAACCAGGTACTATGTACTGTTTTGTTAGTAACTGTACCAAGGAGCGTGTTTCGGGTGCCCGCTGCAATCGGTTCCTATACCAAAGTTGGCGGCCATGGGGTTGGGGGTGGAGGGGTTGAAATTACAGGAGTTTTCCGGGAGAAATAACAAAACGGGAGGGTGGCAGGAGATGGGTCTGAAATACGGGAGACTCCCGGGAAAAAAACGGGAGTGTTGGCAGGTATGCCAGAAAGAGTGGTTCAACTCAAGTGCATCAAATGAAAAGCAAATAAGAAGTGTCTTGAAGGGGGCAGGACATTGAAGGTGTCAGACACTAGAGACCATTTGATTGGTCAAGCTTTGATGTGAAAGTCACATCAAAGTCACAGGATTTTGTCACTGTTTTGGAGCACACCAACATATAGATGTCAGACTGAACAGACTGAAGCTAACATCTGCATTTTTTTTATTTCAATTTCATGGGACCTTTAAGGAACATACCAGCTAATCGGTCCGTTTTATCTGTGTTTTTACTTTGAAGGAGCAAAAATTAACAAATAGCGGGCAGTACAGTGTACAAAATAATGTTAATTAGCTTGTTGTTCATTAAACTCATCAATACAGCTTATATTATAAACCATTAAAAGATGATGATAATAGCAGTAGCCTATATTAGGGCTATTAGTCGTAGCTAACCACAACTGTTTATTTTGTCTGATTTTTTTATTAGCAAGTATTCATCTATTTTCTACATTTAAAAAAAAAATATTTTTCATATGTGAATTAGCAGATCATTTTACTAAATTACTGATTAAAACTTAAAATTTCCGGTAACACTTTAAAATAATGGTCCATTAGTAAATGTTAATGTATTTACCTACATGAACAAACATTTAGTTACACATTTATTAAGGTGTATATTCATCTTTGTTAATGTTAGTTAATGTTATTTGAGATAAGTAACATTAATTCATGTTAGTTCATGTTAACGCACTGTGCGTTAACTAATGTTAACAACACTGTAAAAAATGCTGGGTTCCACACAATTCCTTCCTGTTGTCCCAACAAAAATCGATTAAGTTAGTTTAATTGTTTTTGCAAAATTAAGTAGATTGAAAATAAAACCAAAAATCCAGAATTATGTGGATTCAGCTTATTGTAAATAAGTAGTTATAGCAAGCAGCAAACATTATTTTTTGAGTGACGCACAACTTTGGGTATTAATAATGCATTAGTAAATGTTGAACTATAATTAATACATGCCTTGCTAGATTATTCATACTTAGTTAATGTAAGTTAATACATTATTAACTAATGGACTATTATTCTAAAGTGTTACCAAATTTTTTTGCAAATTCAACGAATGAGGACTATAAGCTCTAACTGTTTGGTGATTTGTTCTAAAGTATAAGGTGAAAACACAAATCACTAAAAAATTTATTGATCAAAAGTATACATACAAATTGTTAAAGTCCTGTAAAGACTCTATTTGGACAAAAAAGTCTGTGTCTGTTTTTTAGGAAGCTCATCTGTTTTCAGTTGTGAGGAGGATGATAATAAGACATCAAACAAATAAGCATATTACCACAAAAAAATCAGCTATTTTCTGAATGGTAATTGTGCACAGATCCTTGAGATGCAATTTCAGCAATAAATTTCAGATTTAAATAGGAAAACAATTATGAAATCTAATATTATTTATATATATTACTTTTATTACTCTGCCAAGTACTGTAAATGGAGCCATATTTGACTTTATATAACTTTAACTTTATATTTAGCAGACCCTTAATTTTTAAACAGTATATATTTCTTCAAAATAATTATTAATACATGCATACATCATTTTTACATTACAAAAAAAATAAAAAAAATACATGTTGGTGACGCATTGCAAAGGTTAACATATTCAAAACTAATGAATGAAATTACTATTCACTTACAGTATAGTCTGAAAACCAAAGGTATAGACTTTGCCTGGTCAGATTAGGGTTGTTAGTGAATCCTCTGAGCTGATTGACCAGTATGGCGGATTGGCACCTGAATACTGATGAACTGATATCTGAAAAACACAGTGGCCCCTGGGACGCCCCTTCTCCACGCAAAGCAGAAGAGGTTGGCAGAGACCAGGGAGTGTGGCCTCTCATTCCCAATCACTGCACAGGCTTTAATGAGAGACAAACAGTCGTCTTTCCCTCAGGACCATCAGGGATAAATTCATGCTGCGTGATCAGAATGGCAGGTGCTGAGTGTGGTGAATGTCAGGGCCGTTTTCCTGCGTCCCCCTCCTGTGCTGAGTGGAAGAGTTTCAGTCAAGGCTTAGTTTTAGGGTCTACAGTATTTCTTCAAACTGGACATTTTAGGGCTCTGTATGTCTTTGGGCTAAATATGGGTTAGACTGCCATCTGCTGGTTATTGCATGTCTTTGGATTGTAGGGGAAACCGGAGCACCCGGAGGAAACCCACGCGAAAGCAGGGAGAACATGCAAACTCCACACAGAAACGCCAACTGACCCAGCCAAGGCTTGAACCAGTGACCTTCTTGTTATGAGGCAACAGCACTACCTACTGCGTCGCCACATTAAATTTTAATCATTTACATTTAAATAGAAAATATAGGTTGAATCGATTGCTTGAAAATTCATTCATTTTTTTTTCGGCTTAGTCCTTTTATTAATCTGTGGTCACCACAGCAGAATTAACCGCTAACTTATCCAGCATATGTTTTACGCCGCAGATGCCCTTCCAGCTGCAACCCAACACTGAGAAACACCCATACACTCTTGCATTCCCACATATACACTACAGCCAAGTTAGTTAATCCAATCCAATTCGTGTCTCTGTACTGTGGAGGAAACCGGAGCATGCAGAGGAAACCCACGCGAACACGGAGAGAACATGCAAACTTTACACAGAAACTTACCCAGCCAGGGCTCGAACCAGCAACCTTCTTGCTGTTTGTGCTACCCACTGCACCACCATGAAGCCCTGTGTTTGAAAAATGGTTCCCTTAAAAATATATATATATATATTATGACAGGCTTTATGGGGTTAAAAAGAAAATTTTAAGTTACAATTTTGCTATTATTTATATATATACTTCTCCTTGACTGAGAACAAACTCAAATGATGAATCACCATATGAGGCTTGAATGTATGTAATATGAAATTACACGCACACACCAATAAAATATGTTCACAGAATGTGCGCATTTTCACAGCCATCCATTTTCAATTAGTCTTATCCAGGCGTTAAAAAAGACAAATGACAGAGAATGTGGTTATTACAGTGATGCTGAAGACAAAAACTGTTCATTACGGCAGAATGGATAATTTTTCAGTCCATTGACTTTCAGAGATCCGAAGATAGCATTCATTTTTTTCCACAAAGATGTCTTTACTTGGTTAGGTATTTGAAGGAGAAATCCCAGCATGCAACATAGAGATAAAGACCAAATTATTAGCCATCCTGTGATATTTGAATTCTTTTTTCAGTGCTTTTTATCAGACATTTTTCAACATAATTGTTTTAATAACTAACTTCTAATAACTAACTTATTTTTGTTTTGCCACAAGGAAAGTGCATACTGTTTTACTAGTTATTAAGTTAATTAATTAAATAATATTGATTAATTAAGTAAAATTTAATTAGCTTCTTATGGTAACTAATAATATACACCTAAGCCATTTTTTAATTTCTTTTGTTTTTTTTATTCCAGCTAAACTAAAAGAAATATAATAGAAAATACTGTAAACATTTTCCTTTCCCTGTAAAATATCACTTGGGAAATACTTGAAAATTATATAATATATATATCGTATATATCATACCAAGTAGTAATATGTACACAAACACCATTGTTGTGTTTTTTGTTTGTTTTGTTTCTGCAGGTTGTGTGGGTTTTTTTTTTTTTTTTACATCCCACTGGAGATTCAATTTTGTTCTGCTCAGTGAATGAGTCTTTTTCTATTATAGCCACTTATTTGAAGAGAAGTGTGGCTTTTGATTCAGTCACTGAATCATGACAGGGGAAATGGTAAAAGTAACTTGAACCTAGTTACCATACAGTACAAGTGGGTGTTACTTTTTTCAAAGATTTTCAGGTAGCTTTTCTAATTTAATTCCACTCTTCCTTCAAAGATAAAATAGTTTTTCATTTACCAGCTCAGTTCTCCAGGGTCTAAGGGCTGCGTCTTACCCTCACACTCCAGGCTCGATTTCTCAAAGGCTTTATTAAAATATATCAGAAGATATTTTCGCTCATGAAAATCATGACAAGTGAGTGGAAAATGTATTTATTTTGGCTTCTTCTACAATTGCATTTTGTCCTATATATTTATCAGGGTTATTTGCTGTTTTTTTTTGTTGTTGTTGTTGTTGTTTTAAGTCAGAAAATGTATTTTGATTCTTTTGTTTGTATGGCATTTTCAATATCATATATTCTTCTACTTATACTGTAAATAGCGTTATAGAATTATTGGAAAATTGATTTTGAATCTTCAGCTGTTCAGTAAATTACACCTTCAGTTCTCAAATTAAAATTTTATTTGAGCATTCTACGAGTTAGATGATGTAGGAATAGATTATATAGGTGACTTTTTCTTCAGTAGTGCATGAAAAATTTTAGCTAAAACTGTGGTACTTAGTGATTGATAAAATATATCAATGGCTACCAGCGCTTTGAGAGTAAAAAAAGAAACATATATTAGGCTTCTGATGACATGCTGATATCTTTTAAAGGGAATATTCACTTTTCACTTTCTATCTGTTTTAATGAAATGTACATTTACAGTGATAACAATAAAATAAAATCATTTACAGTGATTTTAACAATATTTCTGAGATGACAAAAACTGAATTCTGTTGAATTTCATTGGTTATTTCTAAGTGGAGGCTGGAGGTTTTCAAGTTGAAACACTGGTATCATTGGAAAACACTTTTTTTTTATTAGAAAACACATTGAAAAAACGTAAAATTTCTCCCTTACATTAACAAACAAAACATTGCTAACAGTTTGCCACATAAGACGTTGCAGATTCTCTTTAGAAGGTATTTATTTTGAATAGGTAATTACGCATAAAAAGTATGTTCGTATAAGGGATGCTCCAATCAGGATTTTTGCAGCCGATACAGAGTACTGATTGCTTGTCATGGTGATCGGCCGATAACGAGTACCGAATCTGATGCTTTAAGCTTTATAATGCATAAAGCACATTTTCCCTTTAAGTATGATACTTAAGTGGAGATCTCTCCTTACCTAAGAAAATAAAGGAAGAATGTTGCATATAATCTCTTAAACATGACTCTTATAAACTTTTAGTGCGGACATGTCATGGTCAGAAGCAGCTTTACAGAAAAAAATAGATAAAACAGATTAAAAAAAGGGTAAGACAAATGACTAACAAAGAAATTTTAAAAATATTGCAAATGATGTAAAGAATTCAACATGCCTCAAAGAAGAAAAAGTTTGGAGCGCATACTGTATTTGATGCATAAGAAGTAAAAATGCACACCTATGAATGCATATTTGTTAAATAAGTATATTACAAAAAGGTATATTATTAAATATTCCAAATATATATACAGTATGTATGTATGTATATATATATATATATATTTAACGTTTTTTATTTAATTGAAGTTTTCAGCCAGGTTTTAGTGAACTTGCAATGTTGTCAAAAACACAGAACGCGTCTTCCTCTGCATGTAAAGCTGTAAACAAACACCTGCTATCGGTTCATGAGATCAGCTAGATCAACGATCAAGTCATAAATTGTGATTATTGGCCGATACCGATCTCTGGTCAATCGATCGAAGCATCCCTAATTCATATAGTATAAACCTGTGGTGAAAGTACAATTGGTTTTCTGCATACTTTTCGTACAATTTCTATAATATTGTAGTTTGTGTAATTAACCCTTATGTGCTGTTGGGGATGTTTTCATCCACTCTGGGGGAATTTTGAGTCTTAATTTGGCCATAACTTTTTCTGTTTCAGCTAGCAGAATGATTTTTGGTGACAAATCCTATTTTGACACATATTTTGAGAAAATGCTTTTATTTAAAAAAAAAAAAAAATACAATACATCGACTTAATTAAACTGCTGTAAAAATGGATCCGATAAATATTTTTTTCGAAAATTTTTTTTTTTTTAGAAATCTGTTAATCAACCTCAGTCCTGATCAAAATTACTAAATTGTTTAGAAAATTACAGGATTTAAACTCTTTAATTGACAAATTCATAAATGTCACTGATTTGGTGAAAAAAAAACACCAAAAAGTAATTGTCGACTGCATTTTATTTACATTTTATCCAAGTCTTGGACATGTGAAATAACATTGTCTTTGATGCATGTTTTAATTTTTTCTCCCTAATTTACTGTTAGTGGCTGGTTTTGCCTCATTGATTTCCATTATAACCACTTTTTTTTATTACAAAGCCATGACACCATATAATCATGCATTTTTTGATTGTTGGTGGTTTTCTCTGTTGGGAAGAGGTAAAATGGCACCATTAACCCTTTAGATAGACCTGTGCAAAAAAAAAAAAAACTTAGTTTCTGGATTTTATATGGAGTATAACAGCCAATTAAAGTGTGTGTATGTGTGTCTGTGAGTGTGTGAGAGTCACATCAAAATATGCATCTCAGCTCTACATGAAGTAAATAAAACAAAGACTGTGTATTTATGCACCATCAAATGTGGTTATAGTGGAAGTCAATGAGGCAAAAACAGCCACCAACAGTAAATTAGGGAGTAAATAAATAAAAATCTAAAAATGTTGTTACTAATCGTTCACATGTCCAAGACTTTGATAAAAGGTTTTTAAAAAATCCAGTCCACAATTACTTTTTATATTGAAAATATGTCATTGTGTGTGTGTTTTTCACCAAATCAGTGACATCATTTATGAATTTGGCAATTAAAATAATTAAAATAATTAATTTTCTTTTCGGCTTAGTCCCTTTATTAATCCAGGGTCACCACAGCAGAATGTACTGCCAACTTATCCAGCACATGTTTTACGCAGCGGATGCCCTTCCAGCCGCAACCCATCTCTGGGAAACATCCATACACACTCATTCACACTCATACACTACGGACAATTTAGCCTACCCAATTCACCTGTAGCGCATGTCTTTGGACTGTGGGGGAAACCGGAGCACCCGGAAAAAACCCACGCGAACACAGGGAGAACATGCAAACTCCACACAGAAACACCAACTGACCCAGCTGAGGCTCGAACCAGCAATTTTCTTGCTGTGAGGCAACCTCACTACCTACTGGGCCACTGCATCGCCCGTTAAAATAATTTTTTTATTTTGTTTTGATCAGGACTAAGGTTGATTATCAGATATATAACATAACAAAAGGGTAGAAAATTTGAACAGCGCACAAGGGTTAAAGTCCCTTTCAGGGGTAGTTTGTTCCAATATGAGCTAAGACCAATTCCTAACTAAGTGAATGTGGAAACCCATTAATGTTGATTTTTATGTTCAACTGAAATGGTGAGAATGAAATGATAAAAGTCTACATTTTTGCAAAGCATACAATATGTTGCTTAATGTTACACATTAAGTTGTTTGTCGTATTTATTTGGTATTGTGCAAAGAACTGCATGGAATAATCTGTTGTTTGTCCCTGCCCGTAATATGTCCCTGTAAATATTAGTGTAAAAAGTAACAAAAGTTGACGGTATCATATTGCTTCATAGCATTCATGTTGTGTAAAAACAGCAGATAAATTTGTGTATAAGTGCATTTTCATAAAGATGTAGGCTGCTGAAGCTTGTATTTACTATGAGCCTTTGTTGCGTGATATACAGTAGATGGTTTTTTTTTTTTTTTGAGTTTCACAACTTCTACAGACAGCTGCAGTGACTGTAATGCAGCAACTGATCATTAGATTTTATTCTGTGATTAGATATGCACCATCCTGTTATTTTTAAAGTCTATGTTGCCATTGATGCAAAATGTGAAAACATTCATGCACAAAATCCATTGCAAGTCTTCACCAGCAGGTGGCAGGATTCCACACTTATTTCCTAAACATCTTTACCGTTCAGTTCAGTGCTGTCCATTTCACAGATTAGTCAGCTACTGCTCTATATTTTCCTAAAAGTATCACAATAATCTTTTAGATAAAGTGCAACGTGACCATCAGTTTCCCACAGAATAATCACAATAAAAACAGCACAAAGCACTAAGTCCATCAGTGCACCCCATGCAGCGGAATCACCAAGGGGCCGTCAGTGGGATTGGACTTTAGCAGCTTAGCCCTTCACCCTGGCCCAATAATGAGAGCCACAGGGGGGTGTTAAAGCTCTTTCCCCTAGACCTGATTAAAAGAAGTCACCGGTTATCAAAAGAAGCAGAGCTGTGTTTACAGTCCATCGCTCTGCCAGGGCTCCGTTACAAACCCCCTTGAGAGAGAATGTGTCAGATCAGCAGCGTCACCTGAGACGCCAAAGCCCACTGTCAGTCAACAGGTGATTATGTTCCTCATTAGGGAACAAGGACAGTAGGGGATTCTTATCACCTGCCACTGCAATAAACAAATAAACAATGTCATCATTTACAATATGTCTAGAAGGCTTTCACGCAGTCCACAGCCCTGATGACTACCAAAAAAAATAAGAACAGTATAATTGTAATTGTAACTTTATCATCACACAGCTGTTTAAATCATTTTAGATGTTTAGGTATGTGCAACTTGGAATATACTCAACTGCTTGGTTGCCTATACAAAATAAATGAGGTGTATATATAAAAATGTCCAATGTTATGTACATGTACACTGACATAATAAAATGTAAAAAATGAACTCAAATTAAAGATATAATCTAAGCAATTAAATATCCCACACAATATTTGAAGATTGACAAGTAAATGAGTTTATGCATTTTGTAAGTTGTCTGCTGTACTGTCACGTTATACATTTACTTTACATTTACATTTTTATACTTTTAATGTACACTAAATTTGCTGCTTTTTGGTTTATACAGGTCACTAAAACTAAAGCTTAAAAAAAATACATATACTGTACAAAAATATGATCAATAAGTCATGACAATTTTTTTCTTATTTTAAAATATTAAAATAAATTAACCCTTACTTTTTTAGTTAGCACTTTATTAGGTACACCTTACTAGTACCGGGTTGGACCCACTTTTGCCTTCAGAACTGCCTTAATCCTTCATGGCATAGATTCAACAAGGTACTGCAAATATTCCTCAGAGATTTTGGTCCATATTGACATGATCCATGATGCGAATCTCCCGTTCCACCACATCCCAATAGTGCTCTATTGGGTTGAGTTCTGGTGACTGTGGAGGCCATTTGAGTACAGTGAACTCATTGTCATGTTCAAGAAACCAGTCTGAGATGATTCGCACTTTATGACATGGTACGTTATCCTGCTGGAAGTAGCCATCAGAAGACGGTACACTGTGGTCATAAAGGGATGGACATGGTCAGCAACAATACTCAGGTAGCCTGTGGCATTGACACAATGCTCAATTGGTACTAATGGGCCCAAAGTGTGCCAAGAAAATATCCCCCACACCATTACAACACCATCAGCATTCTGCTGCTATAGGCCATCCGCCTCAAGGTTGGACGTGTTGTGCGTTCAGAGATGCTCTTCTGCATATCTTGGTTGTAACGAGTGGTTATTTGAGTTAGTGTTGCCTTTCTATCAGCTGGAACCAGTCTGACCATTCTCCTCTGACCTCTAGCATCAACAACGCATTTGCACCCACAGAACTGCTGCTCACTTTTTGTTTTTTCTTTTTTCTGATAATTCTCTGTACCCTAGAGATGGTTCAGCATGAAAATCCCAGTCGATCAGCAGTTTCTGAAATACTCAGACCAGCCCATCTGGCACCAACAGCCATACCACGTTCAAAGTCACTTAAATCACCTTTCTTCCCCATCCTGATGCTCAGATTGAACTGCAGCAGATCGTCTTGACCATGTCTACATGCCTAAATGCATTGAGTTGCTGCCATGTGATTGGCTGATTAGAAATTTGCTTTAACGAGCAGTTGGACAGGTGTACATAATATAGTGGCCGGTGAGTGTATGTTGAAACGGCTGGAAAGTTTACTTGAGTAAACAAAAAATTAAGCATTCACAAAAAGCAAATATTTCTTTTTATTTTAGCTTTTTTAATCTTAATTTATTTAAGCTAATAAAAATGTATGAAAATCTAGACCTATTAAAAATCTAAAGATCTACACTATATATTATATATTACAAATTAAGTCATAAATAACTCAGATATGAAGCATATGAGTAGAATTTGTTGTAATTCTGATAATACAGATCTGTTAAGGAGCAAGTAGTTGCAGGAAAATAGTTCTTCACAAAGTCTTAATTGGTTGAGGACAAGTCCAAGAATAATTTAGCATGGAGGGCAATGTATACGAGATTCTATCTTTAATGTTTCAGAATGAATCGTTAAGGTCACTTATACGTGAGATTTTTCAGCTTGAGGAGAGTGAACTTCAAAGACTGCAGGAGAAGAGGAGAGGAGTGTGGGAGGACTTGGCTTGACATTGGAGATGTGGCTTCAAATGCCCACAGGGTCAGCCGATCACATCAATACACATGATAAGAAACTTACATTTCTACCATTAGTTCATGAGATTGTGACAAGGTGATACGTCACTGTCCGCCGTCCAGAGATTACTTCTGGAAGGGTTTGAAATCCATGTGTTTTATCATCAAAGGATGACTTACTTTCTCTTTTAAGACACCACGTTTATCTTTCAACTAAAGTCCAACTTCAAGAATAAAACCTTTGATATTTCACTGCTGCCATTGCTTCGAGTGACTGAGATTGAATGTACAGTGGAGATTAAAATTACACAACACCCTACAATTTCGAGGTCACTGCTTGGTCCTATTTGAAGCTATCCTAACAGGAGTAAAATATCAGTTTTAAACATTTTTTTATGAGTTACATATATTCTGAAGCACAGTTACAAAAAAAACTTGCTCACTTTCCTTCGGCTTATTCACTGCTTTTCAGGGGTCACCACAGTGGAATGAACCACCAATTACTCTGGCATATGCACACCACAGCAGCTGCAACTTTCTTATGTTTCACTTTTTACTTCAGATGTTTGTTCTAATTCAGCTACAAGTGCCTTGCAAAGTGGACTCCACATGAAATTCCTCCATGATTTCTGTTTGAAGGGAGGATAAATGTTTCATTCAAATGACATTTTAATGTGTGATATGTTCATTTATATTGCAGTTATTTACAGAGGTATAATATGTCACACTTCACGCTTCGCCCGTAAGATGCTGCAGTCGGTGCTGTTGTGCAAATCTGTAAATGTCTGAATTGAAATAAAGGTTTCTCATGTTCAGGTAGAGACTATAGGGCACGATGTACACTCCATAGGGAGGTGTCAGTCAGAGCACAGATCATGGATAATAGAAATTAATGTGCAACAACCTGAATCTCGGATAGTCTATGTGGATTTCTACTTACTTTATTTAGTTTATTACTATGTGTGTATGGATGCATATATATGTACACGTATGTGTGTATGGATGTATATGTACGGATAAGTATATGTATGGGTAGGCATACATATATACATACATGTATGTATATGTGTATTATTTTCTAAAATATTATAGAATGTATACCCTGTTTGTGTTTAAGATATGTGTATCTTGTGTTTATATGCATGTATATATTTTCTGTCAGTTATTTGTCCTGTTTGCAATACTATTTGTTGAATGGCATGGACTTTGACACCGCTGGGGGGTGGGGTGGGTGTTTTCTGGATGGGCTGGGGGGTTGAGGAGTGGATATTGTTTTGTTTATTGGAAAGAAATTTTTAAAGATGCTGTGACTACTCACAAGTAAAATCAATAAAATTTTCGTGCTAACGCTTTAGCCCTAGTATACCACTCTAGTAGGGCTGGACGATTTGACCTAAAAATCTAAATCTCACTTAATTTAACATTTTAACTCGATTACACTTAATGAGTGATTATTTTATTTGTTTATTTTATTTTATTTTTTTTGCCCTCAAAGTTCACTGACAAGTTTTGTACAGTAAATATGCTCACATATTACAAGTGAGAGATTTTTGAATGAAGGGTGCATTGCTTGATTTTAAAATAATTGAAGGAAACACACACTATCTACTTTCTATGATTATTTATTGAACATCAACATTGAAGAACTGAAATTAAAACACACATTGCCTAAAACCAGCAGTCATTTTTTTTTTAAATAAAAAAAGTGAAAACAAATAACTCACACTTTTGGAAAAAAAATTATTTTCAATGTTTTTAAAAGTAGAAAATAAGCAGTATCTATGAAATAAAATAACTCTTGTATATCCTGTAAATAATATTTTAAACTGCATTTTCTTGAATCTTCTGTAAGCAAATATTTTAATGTAAATAATAATTTTATTGTAATAGAAATCAAGGCATCTCTGGCGCAGCTTTCGATCAACGTCAATGTAGTGCAAATGTGTGACCTGTAGTTACATTTTTCGAGAGGTTTGCGGCTATGTGACCACACGAAGGCTGTGCCAGACCATACACGTGTGTTTGACGCAGAAGTATAAATCAGCCTTAGCAGAACGGTGTCTCGTGACTCCACACACGGTATAGGGAAAGTAATTGAAAAAATTGACCTGGAAAAATTTGATCACTTATAGGTTCTGAATGTCGATTTTGATTACTTTTCGATTAATCACCCAGCCCTACACCCTAGTATAAAAAACCTAAAGTAGATGTTTGAATAAAAGCATTGATCAATAGCAGAGAACACTTTGAGATACGTTGAGTTATTGGTTTAATATGGCGCCTGTTGTTAGATTTAATAATAATCTGACAAAAACTGGTTATCTGGCAGCCAGTCTTTCCAGTTTTTACAGATTCTCAAAACACATGCAAATAGCGCAGACAACAACAGAAATGTGTCTGGGGACTCAAGTCCAAAAGTGACAAACACGGCTACTATATCATACTAGCATGTTATAGCCACAACTAACTCCCTTTTAAATTTTGAATGGTGAGAATTACATTGTTTCTGAAACAAATCAGTTGTTTATAAATTGTTCTCTAATGTTGGATCTCCAAAGTAAGTGTCATTCAAACTCAAATACTAGCTGAAGAAATCAGGATGGTCATATTGAGTATTCTTTCATTTCTCTTGCTAGAGTTTTTCTGGAGTGGTTCTTCAGATCTTTATCACAGGGTTTAATGTAGTGAAGCTGAATAGTGTTTCCTCTGTGAATGTTTAAGCAGATATAGAGATGAGCCAGTGCAGATGATAGGGATTGAGGGTTTTAGGTGGTTCTCTGCTCCTGCTGTGAACTCACTGAGAGTCTGGTCACTGGAGAAGAGGCCGCTTGTTTGTCATTTGATAGTGTGATTTTGGTTTTAGCGTGAGAGAATTTCAGATCGTTTGTATGGGAGTATTTTGTGGTATATGAATGTAACCAGGGTCACTAACTTAAATACTGTAAGTCACTTTCCAAAACCTATTCATTCAATATTAATATATTCGATCACCTGAACCCATGAACAAAACCAGGACTCCATTTTCTCTCCCCTCCTCACCACACCACACCACACCACACGACAACCTCAAAATATTATGCAATTCTGAGTGGGCTTGACAAACCATCTGTAGAAAACGCTCTTTTATCTCGCTGACACTTTACCCGACACTAGTACCAGTTTTGCACATTTGCACTAGACGTTTTTTTGACATTCACTTCATATCTTTTAAAAAATACATTGTGCATTTATGAAGGGTGCTACACACAAGTGATTGGATTGTCAAACCACCTGTAGAAACACTCTTTGCTCTATTTAAAAAAAAACACTCCATCCTCCTTGCTGTCTCTGAGCAATAACAATTCCTTTGTATAATTAGCACTTCTTGTGTGTATTGCCTCCTTAATTATAGGTCATTTTGGACAAAAGCTTCTGCTAAATGACTAAATGTAAATAAAACTCATTTTTTGTTTAGTAACATGATTGCTAAGAGCTTTATTTAGACAAATTTAAAGGTGATTCTTTCCACATTTATATATTTTTCATATTTTTTCCGTCAGATTTCAGATTTTTTAATTCCAAAAGTAAAGTCCAAATATTGTCCTATCCTAACAAACCCCACATCAATGCAAAGCTTATTTATACAGCATGATTTTATTTACCTTATTCTTCGCGTACGAGCGGGCGCAGCCATTTGAATCTTTTTGGCTCGAGACTTCCGGTCTCATTCACTTCCATTCATTTTTAAACGTTAAAAACAGCTCGTTCTGCTGCTTGATGTTGCAAACTGATGTTTTCTCATTATATGATTCTGCTTTGTCTGTATAGTCATGAACACACTTGTTTGTAGAGCAAGTAGTTTGACCATTTTCTGCGGTTTATTATTCCTAGTCATTTCTCCCATAGGCAGCTGAATCGGAAATTATAAAACAATCACACAAACGAGTGCACTTCCGCATTTAAGAATAGGGTCAAAAGTCCAGGGTCATGTATACAACCAACATAGGCCCTTTCTGAAAACGTAGCCCTATATACAGTTGAAGTCAGAATTATAAGCCCCCCTTTGAATTTTTCTTTCTTTTTTAAATATTTACCAAATGATGTTTAACAGAGCAAGGAAATTTTCACAGTATGTCTGATACTTTTACTTCTGGAGAAAGTCTTATTTGTTTTATTTTGGCTAGAATAAAAGCAGTTTTTATTTTTTTAAACACCAATTTAAGGACAAAATTATTAGCCCCTTTAAGTTATATTTTTTTCGATAGTCTACAGAACAAACCATCATTATACAATAACTTGCCTAATTACCCTAACCTGCCTAGTTAGCCTAATTAACCTAGTTAAGCCTTTATATATCACTTTAAGCTGTATAGAAGTGTCTCGAAAAATATCTAGTAAAATATTATTTACTGTCATCATGGCAAAGATCAAATAAATCAGTTATTAGAAATGAGTTATTAAAACTATTATGTTTAGAAATATGTTGAAAAAATCTTCTTTCCGATAAACAGAAATTGAGGAAAAAAATTAAAAGGGGGCTAAAAATTGAAGGGGGCTAATAATTCTGACTTCAACTGTACATTTCTGGAGATCGCGAATTATGTAACCAGAAGTACGTATGGCTGCATTTCATTTTTAAATGAACGCTACAGGGCGGTATGATGCTGCTCCTTTTCACTTTTACCAGCTGACTGCTTACCTCCATATGGATGGCTTTCCCGCTGTTACCAATTTGTCCGGTTAGCTCACCATGTACGTCAGTGGACTTGAAACACAGAGAGGAGATGACCACGATGACCGTCCAGTGAAGAACCATTCCAGAAAGCGAGTAAGACGAAAAACAAAGTCTAAAAAATAAATAAACAAGTAAATAACAGGGTGAGAATGTGGTAAAATCAGACAAGTGCTTTTCTTTTTCTGGATTGCTTTTTAAATTTGTTGGTTGCATTTAGAGAAGTGGGTGGGCGGGTCAATTGATCGGTCTGTCAGTCATTCAGTCAGTCAAACAGTCAGTCGACAGCGGCCTCTGGTGGATTTACGCGAGAACAGTAGGCACGATTGGCACTCGAGAGAAATTTTTGATCTCTGGTGAATTTGCAAAAACAAAACGGCAATAAAATGTAGCTCCTGGGACATATTTGGCAGTCTCCAGAAATGTATATAGAGGTACGATTTCAGAATAAACTTGGGTTGTATACAACAGTGGCATTATAAAAACAACCTGTAATTTAAATAGATTATATCCTTAATTATCTGTGTAAATGAAAGCACAAAAATATTAAGATTTGATAGTTTTAAAACTGACTTAGTGACCAATGTGTTAACTTAAACATACTGACATACTAGGGTTAGACTTGTAGCTAATTTTGGTGATGTATTGTGTTTGTTTGTCTCTGCTGGTTAATTGGCCAGTTTATTGCCTCTGTTTGTCTTGGCATTAGCCAGCATTGTTATCTCAGCGGGTTGCTGCCAGATCTGACTATTCATGAGGATGTTACGCGTCAAGCCTGACACTCACAGTGACTCACCAACACAACAACTGAAAGCTCACACACTAAATGAACCTTTTTTGTGCTTCTTAAAACCCAAATACTCCATTGCTATTCATGTGCAATTGCTTAATCTGATGTTAGATTCAAATAAAACTCCAGATCCTGTTGAGATTTTTACTTTCATCTTTCTTACGTAATCAGTCTTTCTGTCAGGTACTAACAAAGATCTTTTTTTAACAAGACGGTGATGACGTGTTTCAACAGTCATCAGCTTCTTAAAGCATGCATGAACCAGAAGTTGTTGAGATTTCTTTTTCACTATGTTGATGTACTTCCAACTGAAATGGAATATTGAGCAGGGGGCGGGACTTTCTTTTTGCACATCATAGCAAACTAACAGTAAGGGGTAAGCGGGTGTAGTTAAGGATATTGATATACAGTTGCTAGGTTAGCCCTCAAGTTGCCTTGACTCATATAAAAGTACTTGTATAGCCTGTCTTATGTGTATAGTTACTGTAAGTGTCTTATAGTATATGTTAGTTATGCATAGGTGTTTTAAATAGCTCTTACTGTATGTCCAGTGTTGTGTTTGTATTTATGATTAATTTATGTAGTATTGTTGTCCTGCGAGACACGACATTTCATTCCTCTGTATGTCCACACATGTAGCAGAATGACAATAAAGCTCGACTTGACTTGACTTCAACAGAACGACCTCCACTCCAAAAGCAGAAGCAAACTGTCCGTCCTTGAAAATTACCAAAACAAACTTTTTTTTTTCAGATTAACTTGCACAGATTATTCATCTTACGAATAACAATGTTGGCTAGAAAAATAAAACATTGTAAATTTCGATGTTTTTTAGACAGCATAAATTGTTTTACGTTCAATCCAATTCATGTTTATTTCTACTCTATAGCGCTTTTACAATGTAGATTGTGTCAAAGCAGCTTAACATAGAAGATTATAGTATATTATTTTATGCAATATATTGAAACTGTGTCAGTCCAGTTTTCAGAGTTGAAGTTCAGTTTAGTTCAGTTTAAGTTTCAATGCTGAAAGTCCAATCACTGAAGAGCAAATCCATTGATGCGCAGCTCCACAAGTCCCAAACCAGGCAACCCAGTGATGAGTGACAAAACTTCACCAATTGACGAAAGTGAGGGAAAAACTGCGAGAGAAACCAGGCTCTGTTGGGCACGACCATTTCCTCTCTGGCCAAACTTCTTGTGCAGAGCTGCAGTCTAGGCACTGGAGGCTGGAGAAGCTGCAGGTGTGAGTAGGTCACCAGCAGGTGTTCAGGCTGGCCCACGGGATCAATGCGAAGATTTCAGGAATCAGTCTCATGCTCTCCACTCCTCCATGACCGCCACAGCATCTGCTCAGGATACGGCCTGGTCCAAGACTATGGATACTTTTGCATCATTTCTTCACAGGTCTTGAATCACATCCAGGCATGTGCACACATAGGGCTCAACCTGTGCAGTGTACATGCCCTTTGAGTCTGGGAAGTCTGGGATATAAAATGCCCTTCCAAAATGAACAGAAGTACCCCCCCCCCCCCCCCCCCCCCCAACCCGCTCTTCATTACGCGCTCGCCTTCCTCAGACCATCCCTCACCCCCTGCTTTTCAGTTTGAGATATCCCCCCTCCCCCCCCCCCCCCACCGTTCTTCAGTTAGCGATCTTGATATGTTGTGCCCTAATCTTCAATTCTGCACATGCCCCTTGGAAAGCCTCTGCACGGCCCTGATCACATCAATGGCGCTGCACAATCTTCAGGATGAGTATTCTCTGGTGGAAAGTTAATTTAATTAAATTAAGTTATTAAATTAATTAAATTGATTTGTGTTGGAACAACATGAAGGAATTGTGTTGAACCCAGCATTTTTTACAGTGTGCAGCATCTATGGGTGGGACAGTAAATTTGACATTGTTCTCTGTATACTGGCTGCTGTTATCAGTCTCATGTTTTTTGTGTGTGTTGTTTTTTTGAAAGCACTGAAAACACTATTGTAGTTTTTCTTTTTCTTTTTTATTTGAGCAAATTGGTATGCAAAAAAAAAAAACAGTGTTTGTGGTACGCTTCCATTCACTGCTTTCTAAGTTTACCCAACTATGATGAATTCTGCTGCTTAGAAATCAGTAAATGTGAAAAGGGTCTATTTGTTAACATCTATACCCATCACCAACCTCAGATCTGTGGTTTCTCCAATTCCAGTTGAATTACATTAATTGGAGAATTCCAATTGGACAAATTTGAGGTCTTGAATCTCCAGTTTCTGCTGATATTTTTTCCTCTTCTCTGACCTGATCAGTCTTTCTGTGCTTTTAGTTTCCAGGTACTAACACCACTATTTGTTAGCATTTACATCAATCACGGACGGCTTCTCCTCCTGATCTCCATGACTTTATGTTGCTCTCTGAAACAGCCCAGCTCTGTGTGAAAAGGTAATAAAAAAATCACTTCACACACAATAACTCACACGGGCTTCTTTTGCGCAGGAGACTCGGTTCGGGGAATGCTTTCATTAATCACGAAGGCCAGTACCGACTCGAGCAGCGCGGCTCCTACTGAACATACATAACTGTCCTGGCAGGAAGAGCAATCGCCGGCCCCTCGCTCGGCACTGGGCTAAAAACATCACCACCCGCTGCATGCTGGGAGTTTTTGTGAATGATGGGACCCAGCTGAAATGTCCATCAGAGAGCGAATGTGGCAAAGAAAACAAGAAGTTTGACATACTTAAGCAAAGAGCTGAGTTTTCTTGTCTTGCCGCTCTTCAACTCGTAGCACGCGGGCCAGAAGTGACCCAGAGGTCCTTTAAGTTGCATTATCCAATATTTCACAACAACATGTTTTTTTTTGTGACCTTTGAAGATTTATATTGAGCCCAAGAACATGCAGAGGAGAGAGGAGAAATAGTTTTGCAGGGGTTGTTTGTATATTGTTCCGGCCAATTGTTGAGATAGGTCTATAATGGGAATATGTGTAAAATAATAATATAATGTCAGATGCTATAATATTCCAGATAAGCAGTGAGGATGATAATATGCATTCATCAACATTATCTAAGAATATAAAAGACAAATTGTAGACATTATTTCTCCTACTCTATACAGACATTCTTTTGTATTCCAGGACTCTGTAATTCTTAAATTACACTACAGTTTAAAAGCTCCCTATGCATTTAAAATTGTAAATATTGTATATGCCACTTTATTATGTACAACTGTCCAACTGCTTGTTAACGCAAATTTCTAATCAGCCAATTACATGGCAGCAACTCAATGCATTTAGGCATGTAGACATGGTCAAGACGTATTGCTGAAGTTCAATCTGAGCATCAGAATGGGGGAGAAAGGTGATTTAAGTGACTCTGAACGTGACACAGTTGTTGGTGCCAGACGGGCTGGTCTGAGTATTTCAGAAACTGCTGATCTACTGGGATTTTCACGCACAACCATTTCTAGGGTTTACAGAGAATGGTCCGAAAAAGAGAAAATATCCAGTGAGCGGCAGTTCTGTGGGCGCAAATGCCTTGTTAATGCTAGAAGTCAGAAGAGAATGGCCAGACTGGTTTGAGCTGATAGAAAGGCAACAGTAACTCAAATAACCACTCGTTATCTAGATATGCAGAACAGCATCTCTGAACGCACAACATGTCCAATCTTCTAATGGCTTCCAGCAGGATAACGTGCCATGTCATAAAGCACGAATCATCTCAGACTGGTTTCTTGAACATGACAATGAGTTTACTGTACTCAAATGGCCTCCACAGTCACCAGTTCTCAATCCAATAGAGCACCGTTGGGATGTGGTGGAAAGGGAGATTTGCATCATGGATGTGCAGACGACAAATCTGCAGCAATTGCATGATACTTTCATGTCAATATGGACCAAAATCTCTGAGGAATATTTCCAGTTTCCAGAGGATCAATACAGTTCTGAAGGCAAAAGGGGGTCCAACCCAGTACTCGTAAGATGTACCTATTAAAGTGGCCGGTGAGTGTATGTATATTGTATAATGTGTATATTGTAGAGTGTATGTTTAATCTTGTAATTCAGCATCATTAATACAGTCTTTACATGATCCTTCTTAAATCATTCTAATATGATTTGATTTATTAAAAAAAAATTCTAAAACTGCTGAATATTTTTATGGAAATTTTCTAACAAATAGTTGAAAGGGATATATTTGATCATATCTTATATTATAAATGTCTTTACTGTCACATATTTAATGCATGGTAAATAAAGGTATTACATTTTTTTTTATCTTATTATCTACATTCCGGCAAAATTGAGCTACATAATGAAAATCAATTTTAAACAAAAGTTTTTAAAATTTAGTTAAATTATAGTTCACTAATTACGTTTCTTAGTCAAAATAATGTTTTGACATTTTTGTCCACTGCCTTTGATATAGTTTTTCATATATTATGCATTTCATAATATCATTTTACTGTCAATGTACAGTATTAATATCTGTCAATATCAATGCATTTTAAGTGAATCGTTTTATCCAGTGCATTAATTCTGTTACTTTATGATTTTATTTAAACTATTTTGTTTATATAGTTTGTTTATATTGTTCATTTATTATGGTGACAGAGGATGTGTAGAGTATGCTGCAAATGATCAAAAACAGCATCAGCTCACATGTAAGTTTGTGCCCATGTCCGCAGCAACAATTTTGTGCTTCAATCTGTCACGAATGCACTCAAGAACATTTGCAGAGGCTGTGGAAATAAAGTAATTATGTAGTAAATAATTTTTAGTTTCTAGCACGGATATGTGCTTCAAAAGACCTCAGTGTATTGTCAGGAACCGCATGTCTTAATTTTATTTTGTATGTTGTTGTTTTTTACTCTCAGAGTTCATTTAGGAGTCACAAATTATTTGATATAATTTAATACATTTAAATTTAATTTTAAAAATCAGCTAATAAATAGTCACCAACAGTACATCTTGAATGACCCGAGGGTGAGTAAATGAAGGAGTAAATTCCATTTTTGCTGGAAATGTCTATTTAGTGAAATATAAGTGCCTGATTACTAGTTCATGGCATGAAAACTAGCTTTGGAGTGTAATTGTCCCTGATAACTTTAAATCAAATATACAAATAAAATAAATCTAGTTGGAGATTTTATCAGACAGTGACGTGACATGTCTGACATGTGCTGCTTTCTTTGGTTCAGCACCAGCTGTATGTAGAAGCAAATGAATAAGCTATGCACAAAAATATTCATATTAAATGTGTTTACATGCGTGCCGTAATTATAAAGACCATATTGTGCTTGATTGCAGTGAGGGGGCCAAAAATGTCCATCAAGGAAACAGAAAACAGCAAATCTATGAGCAGTCTGGAGGAGAGCCATTCAAAGGCACATGTTGTTGGACAACACACATGCCAGTTGTGTGTGTCTTGTTTTTAAAAAATAATTTTAGTGACTATGAGTGCAAATGTACAGTAATTATAAGAAAGTTCCAGTGCTTGATGCTGATCGTTTACTAGTTTAATAGTTTTATTTTTTATAATGGTTTTAGAATAAACCATGGCTATGGCTTCCTCACCTCAACACATCTATTAATATGCAATATCTCGAATAACCACCATTTGCAACAGTCAATATACCATCAAAACTTTTTATGTATTATTCATTCATTCATTTTCTTTTCGGCTTAGTTCCTTTATTAATCAGGGGTCGCCACAGAGGAATGAACCACCAACTTATCCAGCATATGTTTTACGCAGCGGATGACCTTCCAGCTGCAACCCATCACTGGGAAACACCCATACACTCTCATTCACACACATACACTACGGACAATTTAGCTTACCCAATTCACCTATAGCGCATGTCTTTGGACTTGTGGGGGAAACCGGAGCACCTGGAGGAAACCCACGTCAACACAGGGAGAACATGCAAACTCCACACAGACTTGCCAACTGAACCAGCTGAGACTAGAATTAGTGACCTTCTTGCTGTGAGGCGACATCGATACCCACTGTGCCATCACGCCGCCCTTTTATGTATTATGTATTTATTTATTTGCTTATGTCATTTTAAATGCAAATATTTGACATTGTTTAAGATGACGCTTTTATGATCACGTTTTTCAGTGGAACAAACTGAATTTGTCATTACTATTTCTCATTAAGCATCAATACTCTGTCAAAGAATTTTATTGGAGCCGCTGCGTTCCAAATTACATACTATCCTACCTAAATACTAATCCAAAACAGAATTAGTGTGTCCCAAACCATAGTATTTTGAAGAGTATGCCAAAGGTTCCTGGATGATGTACTATTTCTGGTAGAAATTCGAAGTGTAGATCCGTCTGGACTAACCGTTTATAAATTTGACATCATAGGCTCATTCTGAAAACGTATGTACATTTCTGGAGATCGTGACTTATGTAGCCAGAAGTATGTATGGCTTCATTTTGTTTTTAAAATCAACTATGGAGTGGTATGACACCATTCCTTTTCGCATTTACCAGCTGACCGCTTACCTCCAAATGGAGGGCTTTCCCGTTGTGACCAGTTTGTCCAGTTAGCTCGCCATGTACGTCTGCAGACTTGAGATGCAGAAAGCTGTTGACCATGATGACAGGGTTCGAGTCTGGCGAACAACGGTTCCAAAAAGCAGTTAACACAAAAACAGAAGCCAAAAATAACATAAACAAGTAAATAACGGTGAGAATGTGGTAAAATCTGAAAACGTGGTAAAAATCAGCTGCTTTTCTTTTTCTGGATTGCTTTTTAAAACTGTTGGTTGGGTTTAGGGAAGTGGGTGAGTTGGCGGGTCAATTGGTGCTTTTTAAAACACTATTGGTTGGGTTTAGGGAAGGGGGAGGGTGGGTAAGTCGATCGGTCAGTCATTTATTGAGTCAGTGAGTCAGTCGACAGCGGCCTCTGGTGGATTTACGCGAGAACAGCATGCAAGAATGGCACTTTTTTCAAATTTGAGATCTGAAAAAGTGTATACAACAGCCTCTGGTGCATTCGCGAAAACAAACACTGCAAAAAACGTAGGTCCTGGGACGTATTTGGCACTCTACAGAAATGTATATAGCAGTACATTTTCAGAATGAGCCTGAGTTGGAATTTGAATTTGATTAGAACTACAAACTTGGGTAAAAAGTGTAAACAAACTACAAACATGGCGGACGCTTGAGTCCAACTGTCAAGAAGAGAGGCTTTGGTAAAGTTTTATCTATCTAGCAAACTAGAAAATATTTTAACAACATCCATGTTATTCCATGTTAGATTTCATCTGCAACGACAATGTGGACTTATATAAAGATGTGAACCTCTGAATTCATAATTATCCAAAGACCTGAGAAGATTTCTCTGCATAAAATATTTGTGAATAGCAGATTAACCTGCCGCTGCTTTTCCAATAAAGTAGGTAATTAAATATAAAAGAAATGTGGTTGATGTGTAGAGATGATTGACAGGGGATGTAACTAAGCAAAAAATGCCTATATTACACACTCAAACATATCTATTTTTCTTTGACAAAAAAGTATATACTTTTAGGACATAGTATAAGTATGCAAATAGGGATGCAGTTAGTCACTGATATTCAATAATGACATTTAATGACAAATTCAATCTGCACCATTGTAGTTGAGGTCAATAAAAATATGATGCTGTCATAAAATTCATAATATCGTTATTACGGCCTCATGAAAATCATGTTTATGACAGATTTATGACAAGTTATTTTGTCTCAAAGACATCTCAAACCATGTCATCTTAGCATTTAAAATGACATGATAAGCGGATGGAACTTTATGGCATTTATTGTCATAAGCATGTATAAAATCTCATTCATTTTCACAACACGTCACGTCATAAAGCTTTCATCAGGGTTTCTGCGGGGTCTTAAAAAGTCTAAAATTTAAAAATCGGAATTTAAGGCCTTAAAGGTCTTTAAGGTCTTAAATTCGCTGTTCTAGGTCTTAAATATTTTTGCACAGGTCTTATTTTTCCGATGTCCATGTAACACTACATCTAAAGCTCATTTAAATTCTTTTTTGTTGTTGTTGCTTGGTTTTCGTGGTGTTGTAGTCCTTTACTTCACTAGTCACATGGTTATTTGCGGTATTACAACTACAAATGAGACCAGCATGCAATAGCCAATCAGCTTTCTGTTATTTGGCCCAGCGCTCGGCGAATGTGACGTCATTGCTGTGTTTGCGGAGGTTTGCTTTCGGTGCGCGCGACATGATTTCGGCCGGTGACCGGCAGAGTGAACAGATTTCGGGTGAACAGTTCGCGCGGCGCCGCGTTTGATTTGAGTTGAATATGAAACACTTTGAAAAGATTTTGTCTGAAACAGGTACAACTGTACAGACATCTTTATGATCCGCCCATGCGTGATCATCATAGAGATAACCAGATGACCAATAATTCTTGGCCAGAAATTGCAACAGCCGTGGAAAAGGAGGAAAGTCTTTGTAAAAGTTTGGAAAAACCTGAGGGATAAGTTTGTTAAAACAAAAAAAAAGATGCCATGGCAAAAGTGGAGACCCGTGTGGTTAATAATAACAAACTAAAATTAAGTGACAAATTATGTCTTTGATAACTGCAAAAGAATTTATGAACCTATGAGTTTACAATATACTGATGCCCAAATTCTGGCCTTTATTGGTGATGATGGTCAGGAATGTTGAACCATTATTGCCTTTTTAGCCTTTATAGGACAGAAACTAGCCAGACAGTAATGTGTGAATTGTTGAGTGGGCAAAATAAAAAAACGTCAGTATTTTTAGTGGTTTTTTTTTTGCTTTTATTCTTACCATGATAAAAAATATAATTGTAGAGCAACCCATTTAATCTTGTTACTGATATTTAACTTTAATAGGTAGAACTGTCCGAGATATATACAAAAGCAAGTGATGCATCAAAGTTTAATTTTAAAAAATCTTGAATGGTTATAAAAATCTTTATAATCATTATAATAAATGATAAAAATAATAAAAAAATAATTAGTTTTAAAATCTTGAATCATATTAATGATATGACATAGTTCCAGAAACTTCCTACTTCTCTGTTTATCCGCCTGACTTTACGGTGGGTTTCTTTTGACCGGCCCCTGTCGTTTTAAAGAATATCACAACGGCAAACGCATCTATTATAAACACCTCGTCCATTTCGTGAGGTGCGCATACAGTCAGCGGAGGTGCGCGATGCAGCATCAGCGAAAGTATAAATCAGCCTTAAGATGTTTTTATTTTTTAGTTCAGTGGTCCATCTAACCTGTCTTTAGTACAGTTCAGTTTAAATAAATTTATTTTACCACTAATTTTGTGATTTTGCATTTTCCCACACGTGTTTTTGATATTGTGATATAGGTCTTAAATTTAATACTTAATGGTCTTAAATTTGACATTATGATATCTGCAGAAACCCTGTTCATGAACAGCCCCTTCAAGTGTTACCCTATTTTTTTTTTATTAAATTAAACATATTATATAATTTCATCTATTTTTAATTGTTATCATTTACAACAGTATCATTGTTAATATGTTATAAATTTATTTATTTATGATTCATGAAAGGCATTGGTGATTTTAGACGATTTTTATGAAAACTGACCCCAAAACTTTTGAACAATAGTGTACCTAATTCTTAAAACACCAAAACTTTAATAATAAAACTTCCTAAAACTGTAATAAAAAAAAGAGTTAGGAATTCGATTATGCTAATATGATTCTAACTGACTAAGGAGCTGAATTTTGAAGACTTGATGCAGCGGCTTGTCTCTGCTGACAGTATTTTTCAAGTGTGTTCTGAGCTGCAGGTCTGGCGTGTTGTGTAGAGCAGAAGGAGATCCGTCTCTCTGTCGTCTTTTACTCCCCCGAGTGGAGTGTGAGGCTCTTTATTAATGAGCGTTTCTCACCCCACAGGGTCAAACCCATTGGCCTGCTGATGGATCTCATCTGGAGGAGAGTGTTCTGGATCTCCTGCCTCACATGTGCTGCACCATCAGTCTTATACGCTGAAGAAATGATGGAGCAGTGATCACGAGGAGAGTGAGAGAGAGATCAGCAACACTCCAAAACATGCACAGAAACTCACGCCATCTGTTAAAGTCACCAGCAAGGTATGAGAAGTGCATTATGAACATTTTTAATTGATTAAAAAATAGAGAAATATCCAATAACAACTGTGAGAGCACCGTTAAGTCATTTGAACTCCTTTTTTTTTTTATCAATAACATCAGTTATTTTAACAAGTTTTGGATTTTGAACTTGTTTTCATGTTTTAAAACGTATTTTCCTTAACCTTCTTCTACTCGATTTAATAAAACGTGTGTTCTCAAAAATGTACCTTATTCAGCAGCTGTTTCTGGAAATAGGTATGGAAACACACCATTACAGTATGTTGTAATAACAGGCTTCCTCAGCTTGCTATTATGACATAACAGCTAATAATAACAGCTTGCTCTCTGTTGTTGTCTCTGAATTGCTGCCCAATTCATATTTATTTAATTTCTATTCTCATTCAGAAACAGTTTACTCATGTTTTTAAGGCAGCAGGTGAATGTTTTGTTTCTAAGTTTAACAAAAATGCTCACAAAATAATACGTTTGTTTGAAATAAGTCTTCAAATCATTAGAGTAGGTGCTTTTTACTGATATCGATTTTCATGAAAATATTTCAAAAACACTGTTACAGTAGTGTTATGCATTATTATTTATTAAAATTTGTCTTTTATAAATACTAAAACATCTACAGTACAGTACCTGTGGATGCAAAACATGAAAACAAAATGTAAAAAAAGGTTCATTCAAAAGTTTGGGGAAAGTTAATATTAGCATTATTATTTGAAATGGTGTGTATGTCTGTATGAATGTTTGTTATTTATTTGTTTGTTTAATTTTTTGTGTTTTCAAAACAAATTCTGCATGGATTAATTCCATATTTCAAATTCAAATAAGTGTCGTTCTTTTTTTTTTCTTTTTTTTTTATATATATAATTATTTTTTCTGGGTTAATTCATTCATTCAATCTCTTTTTGGCTTAATCTCTTTATTAATTCGGGGTCATCACAGCGGAATGAACCGCCAACTTATCCAGCACATCCAACCCATCTCTTGGAAACATCCATACACACTCATACACTATGGACAATTTTTTAGCCTACCCAATTCACTTGTACCGCATGTCTTTGGATTGTGGGGGAAACCGGAGCACCCGGAGGAAACCCACACGAACACAGGGAGAACATGCTAACGCCACACAGAAACACCAGCTGACCCAGCTGAGGCTCGAACCAGCGACCTTCTTGCTGTGAGGCAACAGCACTACCTACTGCGCCACTGCGTCGCCTTTTTCTGGGTTTTCACCTTTAAATGTACAGGACAGAGAGTATTTGACAGGATAGTGTGGGGAGCAGAGAGAGAAGAAGGATCGGCATAGGACCTCCAGTTCGGGAATCGAACTCGGGTCACCGTGAGCTGCTATGTGTCGACGCACTAACCACTACACCATTTGACGTCACCAAATATGCGTCGTTCTTGATGACTTTGCTTTATTAGAAAATATATATTACGCCCCTTTCACATGGGGCGTTAGCGTCAACACTTCCCATTCACTTTGAATGGGTGACATCAGGCATTGCCGAACTGCATTGTGGCTTCGTTGGCGCCCCTTCAGTGGTGTCGCTCGCTGCAGAAGTTGAAAACTTCTCAACTTTTCAAGCACCAACAGACGCGTCAGCCAATAGATTGCTTTATCTAAATACACCAGCTCAAACAGTAGTCGATTGCGGACTAATTTCATTGGCCAACGCTGCTATGATGATCGCGTCAACCCCAACTTCAGACACGCCCACTGTCAAGCATAGACGCTGAAGCCCCGTGTGAATCAGGCGTTAGGGTTAAACAGCAAAAATCAGTTCAAGGCACTCGAAAAAATGTGGAAAATATTATAAAGTTATTATATATTAAAAAGCCTTTATTGACATGGCTATTTCCGAATTAGTGTTCTTCTTGCTGACTTGCTTTATTAGAAAATATATATAAGGGTTCACTCAGAAATATTAGGCAGAACAACTATTTTAAAATTGCTAAATAATAATAATAGTATATAAATTAGAGTGATTTCTTATTGAACAAGAGAGAAACTGTAAACTCAGAAAAAGCTGAAAATAATCAGCTTTGTGATCACTTTAATTAATGATATTTTACTATATAGCCTGCAGCTAGCTCTCTGGAACTCTCACATGATTGCCCACTGAAGCTAAGCAGGGCCGAGCCTGGTCAGTACCTTGGATGGGAGACCACATGCTAGGTTGCTGCCAGAAGTGGTGTTAGTGAGACCAGCAGGGGGTGCTCAACCTGCAATCTGTGTCAGTCCTAACGCCCCAGTATATTGATGGGGAGCACTGACTTACAGATGAGACATTAAACCTTAAGACCTGACTCTCTGTGGTTGTTAAAAAATCCCAGGATGTCCTTCGAAAAAGAGTAGGGGTTTAACCCTGGCAAATTTGCCCACTGGCCTCTGTCTATCATGGTCTCCTAAACATCCCCATATCATAATTTGCTTCATCACTCTGTCTCCTCTCCACCAATCAGCTGGTGTGCGGTCTGGTGCAATATGGCTGCCGTCACGTCATCCAGGTGGATGCTGCACACTGGTGGTGGATGAGGAGATTTTCCCTAAAAAAATGTGTGAAGCACTTTGAGTGTCCAGAAAAGCGCTATATAAATGTAAGGAATTATTATTATATTAAATATGTTGATGTTATTTTGTTTTGAAAATGATTCAACATTGTTGTTTGCAAGTTATTTATTTATTTTATATATTTTATGTTTAAAAAGCCTTGGTGAACATTAGAGATTTAATAGATAAAATATTTTAATAATGTATAAAACACTATTGATCCCAAATTTATTTTTTAACAATATTGTACCATATTTATAAAACAACAAGACTGCATTTAATACAAAAAATGAAGTCCTCTAATATGTTTTTAACTTACTAAATTTATCAGATAATAAACCAATGTGTTCTACAGATGGCAGGAGCTAAGAGAGTGCAAAACGTAAACACAACTCTCATTTGAATGAACTTTTATTACCATAAAATAAAAAACAGGCTCCTCTGTATGTGGCACTGCAGACTGGCCACAGCTAGAGAGCGTTAAACAGCTTTGCTGCAAAGCACACAGACATAGTGTTAGTATGTCGGCCGTAACATCTCTGTTACAGTCATAAGAGGATAATACTGTACAGTTCTGTCCTTCAGGTTCACAATAACAGATCCCAGGACAAAAGAAGAAAACTCACTGTTTTATTAAGGCGAGACACTGCGGGCTAAAACACTCATTGCTGGTGTTGCTTTTCTTTGTTGCACCTCTCAGTTTTGAGATTCTGAGCTTTTTGGCTCTTTCAATAAAGGAAAAAATATATGTACAGTGCTCAGCAGAATTGAGGACACCCCATGTTGAAAATGAATATTTTTATCCATTTCTCAGTAAATTTAGGCAATGTAATTTGGTGCATTTGAACAAAACAGATTTATTAAACAGATATATTTATTAAAATAATATTTTAGTCACCAAACATATTTAGAAATTGAGAGATAACACAATTAAACTCAAGCTAAATATTGAAAAAAATAATTACAACCTACAAAATTTCAACTCAATTTTTATTTTTGATTAAATTTGTATTTAATATTTTTAACATAAATTTGGCTGTACTAGTTTATGGACCGTTATTGTAAGTTATTTTGTTAGATAAGCTCCAGATTTGGCTTCAGTACTGACTAATCTAATGTATGCACAAATATAATATTATATAGCTTTCTATACAAAATATGAATTTAAAAGACAGATTTGTGAGGGGTGTACTCCTATATGCTGAGCACTATATATTTCTTAAATAGCCCACTTTATATTAGATGGCCTTAACTGATATGTACTTACACTGGGATTAATCATTTGTTACATTGCACTTATTGTGTAAATACATGTTTTTACATTGTATGACTGATTGAATACCTGCATGTCATTAATCTCTGTAATCACATATTTAATTACACTATTGACCATCTCTTACACCTTAACCAACCCATACCACCTAACCTATCCCTAACCCTACCTGTATTCCACCTCAAGAGCACCAGTAGTACATTATTAGCACAGTATGTACATTTTTTGATGCAAGTACATAGTAGTTAAGGCCACCTAATAATAAATGAAAAGTAAAGAAAATGTCCAAAATACACTTCTAATTGTTTCTTGCATCGCATTTTTTTTTTTTCAATTTGCATCTAATTTGCTTTAGATTGAAGTGTATACTTGTACTTGGAACAAATTCAAACACATACTTTTAAAGGCTGTATCCAAAAACAAAATTAGACATTTTTTTCAGCGCTGAGCCATAAATTTAAATACACCAAACTTTAGTTTAATTTTTATCTGTTCTCTGACTGTTTTACCAAAGTATATGTTCAAACATAATTAGCCTTATAAATACACAATTTTATTCTACTAAAAATTGTGATTTTTTTTCTGGCTGATCGCAGTATTTTCTGAATAATTAAGTATTATTTCTTCTGTATAATTTCCCACATTAATATGTCCAACAACAAAAAAAAACACAAATTTTGAACCTGACTTTAACCAGTGTTCAGATTTATGCTCTGTAAGTATTTGCAAATGACCTCAAATTGAATTGAAATAATGCCTTATTTGCATTAAATTGCATGTCATTTGCATTGCATTTAAATAAAGAACAAAATGTGGAACAAAAAAAAAAAAGTAGCTCCTAATATAATCAATAGACTGATGAAAAATGGTGATACAGTAACTATTTGTTTAACCCTGTTCACCTGTAGCGTCTTGCCTATTTTGAAAGGACCAAAAAGTTTAAATAAAATTTGCACAGCCACTTATTCATGAGCATAACTGGCTGTATTAATATTATAATTATTAGTCTACAACGGTTGAAATCCTGGCTCTGTGAGTAATTACAAGTTCACATGGCCCAGGAGATGTTGGCTGTGTGTTCTTTGGCCTTCATCCGCAGTACAGCAATGCTGGAGGAGCGGCGCTCGAACTCCGGTTTGGTCTCAAATGCGGCGTGACTGTTCGCTGACGAAGCCAGAAGCGAATCGGCAAAGAAGTTGTTGAGGGACACATGATTGACTCCGAACTGATTTTGCTGATGGTTTGGGAATCCCACATAGCCATGCTCTGTGGCTCTGGGTGAATGTGGGTACGGGGACGTGACGCAGGGTGGGGACCCTCGGGGGATCATGCAGGACGACACCACTGAGCTGCCCGCGCTCGGCCCCGTCCACAGGTTATTGGAGATCTGTGTGACAGAGAATACACTTCAATCAGCATCTTTTATAATCACCAGGAAACTAGGTCAGTTTTTTAACCCTTAATTTTAACCCTATTTTTGAGTTCATACTTGAAAATAATAAATGATCACTGTAAAAAATGCTGGCTTCCACACAATTCATTCATGTTGTCCACACAAATTAAGTTAACTTCATTGTTTTTGCAAATTTAAGAGGATTAAAAATTAAACAATTAAGGTGTCCCCTAAAAAACTCAAGAACTGTGTTAATTCAGCTATTTTATCAAAGTAATTTGAAAAAGCATTAAATAATTTGAGTGTACATATAATATACTGTATAGTTTGTCAAGATAAGTTTGTTTAAACATGCTTGAAAAGGTCTACAGCATGGCGACCATTAAGGGGTTAAACTTATTTTTTCTTATTATAAACTAAAATTTATAGTTCATCAACAAATGTGTCATCATTTACTTAATAATGACTTTAAAAGCTGTTTGAGTTTTTTTTCTATTGAACACAAAAAAAGATATTTTGAAGGATGTTGGAAACCTGTAACCATTGATTTTCATAGATTGTAACAACAAAAACACAAACTGGTTTGGAACAAGTCAAAGGTGAGTAAATGATGATAGAATTTTCATTTTTGGATGACTGTCTCTAAGTTTTGCATATCAGCTAATTGCACAATCGAAATGGCCTAAAATACTTCTTATGTGTCTCAAATCAACTTATTTTCCAGGAGTTAGTAGGTTTTCTCAACACTTTGTCTTATAAAACAGTGACCTAAAAACACGTGTTTTAAGTGCTAGAACCCATTTGACTATAGAAGCTCTTCACTCATTTTTCTTTTCAACTTTCAACTTGGCATATCAGATCATTTCACATTCAGGATGCCCTAAAACACTTTAATCATCTCACCTAAATCATCTCATTTTTTCCATAACACTTAAAACAGTGACCAAAATTTTTTTCTAGAACCTATTTCTTAGTATTTCACTTTTTCAAAAACTCTTCATGTGGCTTTTCTTTCCAGCTGTCAGCATGGCATGGCCCATCCAAAATTGTTTCATTTAAAACTAGCATAAAATGTCATAGTGTTCAAACATGATGTTTCACCCAGCAAACATATTTTGTCAATTATAAAATTACTTAAAAACAGTTGAGTTTCTCAGCCCATTTGTGAAAACTCTTTCTAAATTTCACCTTGGCATAATTGTAAACTTCACATTAAAAATGCAACAAAATATGTCAGTGTCCATGTTTCAAATCAATTATTTCTTCCATAACACCAAGGCTTCCTTACACATGCTGCACATATTGTCACTAATAAAACTGTGACCTAAAAACACTTTACTAACACCCATTTCTTAATTTTTCTCTTTTTCAAAACTTGTTTTTCCAACTTCAGCTTGGCATAACAGTAAATTTCACATCCAGAATACACTAATACTAACAGAATATGTCATACATGTTTCCAAACAACTCATTTCTGCCATAACACTGCAGTAAGCTTTCATTCAACAAATGCATTTTGTCACTCAGAATCATAAAAACATTGGTTTACATTATTGGTACCATTATACAGTACATGTTTTTTTAAACATAATTGACGGTAGAATTAGTCAGTATGATGATAACAATTAAAAATAGATGAAATTATATTCATTCATTCATTTTCTTTTCGGCCTAGTCCCTTTATTAATCTGGGATCGCCACAGCGGAATGAACCGCCCACTTATATGTTTTACGCAGCGGATGCCCTTCCAGCTGCAACCCATCTCTGGGAAACATCCATACACACTCATTCACACACATACACTACGGACAATTTAGCCTACCAAATTCACCTGTACCGCATGTCTTTGGACTGTGGGGGAAACCGGAGCACCCGGAGGAAACCCAAGCGAACACGTGGAGAACATGCAAACTCCACACAGAAATGCCAACTGACCCAGCCGGAACTAGAACCAGCGACCTTCTTGCTGTGAGGCAACAGTGCTAACCACTGAGTCAGCATGTCGCCCTACAGCGTTAAATATTTTTACCAAATTCAGTTGAATTTACCTTGTTTAATTGAATTTCTGAGCAAACAGATAATGATTACACACATATTTACCACGATTTACAGAAGATAGCTACTGAAATCGTCACCTTAGAATTCTAAGGTTCTATCTGTGTTCTAAATGATTTTGAGATATTGAGCTTGAAAGATTTCACATTCCGTACAGCAGACGATATGTGTGTAACAGTTCTCTTTCATACATCAACGTGACAGGGACTCTAGATGTACTCTGAATGTAAATTATCAAAATTCTCTTACATTTGCAAATTGGGGTAAAAAAAAAAACAGGGCAAATGCAGACAGAAGCTTCTAATTCTAAAAAGCCAGATCATTAATTAAAGTGAATTCAAGAAATACAATCAGTCTGCTTATTAATTTATTTAAAAATATTAATTAATGTTGTAACAATATGTTGATGCTTGAGAAAAATACATTTGTGCTTTCCATAACATTTATTTAATGTTTTAGGATGATTTTTTTTTCTTGTTCAAATTAAGCATATAAGGCTGTGCTAAATATTTTGTCCAGTGCAGATGTTAATTTTATGTAATTAATATGGTCATATTTATTGAATTATATGCTTTATATGAATTATTGAATTATATTTATTGAATTACTGTATATGCCCCATGAATTAAATTTGCCCTTCAAGACTTAATATCAAATTTAAAGACTTAAGACAGACAATGAGCAAATGAGTTTTAACACTGAAAAATATTTCACCGACTATATATACACAAATAAAAATATTTCACATCTAATATTTAAATTTGCTTTAATAATTTCATCTTAATGTCAAAAATGCTTCTAAATCATCACATTTAAACACATCTTTTCAGTATCGGTTTCTTCTTCTAGTCTTTCTCGCTCTCATTAAAGCAGTCCGGTGAAATGACAAAAAAAGCTGATCCTGATTAGTCCTCGTGCGTGCATTTTTTTTAATGCTGATTGGCTCACAGAAAGAACCTTACAGAGCCAAGCTAGAGTTCCACTTTTTAGATAAAACCTTTTTTGTTTTTTAAATAAAAAGTCTTAAAATGTAAACAACTTATACAAAAACATCACATAATGTAAACAAGTTGTCATTTAATAAGAATATGTGAATAACTCAATTTTGACAAAAATGTCAGAACCTTATAATTCTAAGGTGGCGAAATGTCATTCACTATAACTATAGTTGGTAACAGATGAACAAACAATTAACAATACATTTACTACAGTATCAATGTTCACATTAGTTAAGGAAAATAAAGTTGATTGTCGGTCCTTGATGAGCACAATGTTGACAATAACATTATCCAAAGTATTGTGCATTTTTACTTTGTGTTATTAAATACATTAATTAATGCAGTCTTTTTGTAAAGTCTGAGCCACGTCGTCGGAGGCATATTTAGAACAACAATGTTAAAACATTTTAAGGATTTAAGTGCAGCTCCAAAATTTTGCCACTATTTTTTGATTGCTGACATACTTTCTAATTGTTTTATTTTAGTTCCATATATTACTTACATTTCTTTTTAACATACAATTTCCGTTATAGCAGGTTCATAGAGTTCAGTCTTGGTGAGAAATAAACTAATGTAAATTTGTAATAAGAATTAACTTATTGGATTTTGTGCCTACGCAATGATAAATGATCCACAGTTTAGCTCAGATAGACTTGCTGTTGTGCTCACTGTGAAGAGGCTTCAGACCTAAAAGTTGACCCTATTGATTCTTGAGATTATCATCAAAAATGCAAATTAGAAAGGAAAAAAATAGTATGTGTGGTTGAAATGAATGTGAAAATAAAACCAACAGGCTTGAGCAGGAAGCCATGAAGCAAAAAAAAAATTTAATCAAAAAAATGTTTGGAAATTCATAAACAGAATATGCACTCTGGAAAGTTAATTCAATTTTAAAAAATGTAAATCTAGGCATTTTAGTTTTGCCTGGGAAAATGTTTTCTGATAAACCAATGACATCATATCAGATACACCCTCAATCTACATTAAAATGCAGTGACAATTACGGCAGAGACTTTAAATAAATCCAGACCAGGCTTTTAAAAACAAACTCTGCAGGCCACAAAAATGCATTTGTGTTGACCACAGAAATGTGCCTGCACGCATGTCATGTGCACAAGACAAACACAAGCCCTGGAGTCTGGCTTAACACTGTCCTGACTCTGCTCACGACATAATAAAGACCTGCTATAATGATGCTCCATTAAGACAGAGGCTTCTTATATGACTATGGAAAACACATGAATGAGGAATCTGCTCTCGGATCAAGGAAACTGAGTGTCATCTCAAACTTCATCTGCTATCCTCCATCAGCATTTGTCATTCCACATTTACTCTGACTGACAAAACACATCACTGCTCCAGTTGGGCTGTTGTCCACAATTGATGCATTGTGTTTGTGTTAGTAACAACTAATATGTCATTAGTCAAATGTTTGCTGACTTAACCAACACAGGCTAGACCACAAAACCTTATGTTTTAAGTTGCACTGGTACGTTTTGGCAATGGGCAAAAATACACTGTATTAGTAAAATGATTGGTTTTAATTTTATTCCAAAAATCACTGGGGGGAATGTAAAGGAAAGCTTATGTTATGTATAAATCTTAATTTCAGAAAGAAACTGACTCGGTGTCATGGTCCAGTGTTACTAATAATAAATCTTATCAAAAATCGTAATACAAAAGATCCCAAAACCTACTTATAGTATGACATGTATAGGCCAAAATAACAAATAAAAACATAGACAGCAGAGTAATAATGCAGAAACAATGTTTACATTAGCTAGAGACTAACCAGTTCATATGAAACGTATGAATTGGTTTATTTTATTTTAGGCAAAAGAATCGACTCACCTGTGAGTAGCTATCTGTCCGCGGCAGCATTGAGATGTCATAGGTTGCTGCAAAATGGCTTTTGGCCTGCTGGATTTGTCCATATCTTTCTCTCTTCCTCCACTTGGCTCTTCTGTTCTGGAACCATACCTTTGGTAATAATAAATAGAGAGATGTTATTTATTCCATTATCTAAAATATATGATTCAAGATTTTTAAAACATTATGTATTATTATAGTTATTAATTATTTATTATTTTTATACCATGTGACTTTACAATTTAACACTTCACTCACAATTTTATATAACTCGTTCATTTTCCTTCAGCTTAGTCCCTTATTTATCAGGGGTCACCAAAGCGGAATAAACCACCAACTATTCCTTTTACTCAGCGGATGCCCTTCCAGCTGCAACCCAACACTGGGAATTTTATATAATTAATTGAAGGTAACATTTGCCATTAAGCTCTAGTAAGAACTGTAAAAAAACGTTTTTCTTTATGACAGAATTTCAGGATCAGAGATGAACTTCTCCTTGAAGTTGCAATTGTTCACTGTTTAACTTCAACCATTTAATAGATTGGAATATTTTAAACTCTAATAAAAGCGTGTTAATGAATACTTTTATTGTTAGGGCATATTATGAAACATAATAATAGCACTGCATTTATAATAAGAAGAAATTTGTTATTGGTTATAATGCTCAGCATTATGCAAAACAATGCGTAAAAACATATGAATTTAATGCCGCGAATTGTCGCTTTTTATTAATTTAGACTTCAAATCCTACAGCCGTAAAAGTCAAATTTCAGCAACATTAGCCTACTATTATTAATAAAAGGCTAATTTATTAGTGGTGTTAATTTAATTAAAATGTCCTTTTTGTACCCTTATCTTGAATTTGTAGGAGATTTTTGATCAGTTTGCCACGAGAGCCCCGTTCATTTGTATTTTTTGTAATAATTTGTCATTTAGGCTAATTACATTTCATGATTTATTTTTGTGAGGTTTTTGTTGTTAATTAATAAATGATGGCGCCCTGAACGTACAACTGAAGTTATTGCACAACTTTCCTTTAACTTCAACATTTATGAGACAAAATTAAAGGTTTTCGCTTTTGCGGGGCGGAATCAAAAGGTTTGAAAAGTAGCCTACATTATTGAAATTTTCTCAAAAGTTATGTTATTATCGAACGAGGCTATGGCCTAACTGGTGTTGATAATGGTATAGACAGATTTCTTTTTTTTACCTGAACCCGGGCCTCCGTGAGCTCTGTCCGCATGGCCAGCTGCTCTCTCACGTACACATCTGGATAATGGGTTTTCTGGAAGACTTTCTCCAGCTCCTCCAGCTGAGCGCTCGGTGAAGGTTGTGGCGGTGGCGTCTCTTCTTGCTGCTCGACACAGTTGCTGTCGCATTTTTCTCCGAGTTCGTCGAGGTCTGTTTTGTCGGGTCCGCTTGTGGCCGGCGAGACCCTGAGGCTGCAGCAGTTCTCCATCGCGTGCAGGCTGCTCTCCTCAGATTTAGGAGCGCAGTAAGTGACGCCTGAGGAGGTCACAGAAAATAGTTTCAGCAGCGCTTAATCTAAAACTAAATATGAAACTTCAAAATGTTCAAAACTGTAGATCTAATTGTTGTAGGCTAATGTTTTCACACAGCAGTTCGATAATAATTTCAAAAGGGGATGCAAAACTTATTTAAGACCTTAGGCCTACACACTTTTATGCGTATGCAAACAGTCACTATGGCGATAGGCCCACACGGAATCTGCGCGCGCAGAATTCCGCAGATTTTCTGTAGATTTTCCGCAGATTTCCGCAGATTTTAGGCCCATCATTAATTCTGTTTATTTACTTAAAGTTAACTATTTACAGTTAATCTATTGGATTTGCATTTTAAACATTAATACAAGTTAAAAAGATATTATTTTTTATTGAACATATTAAGGTTTTAGTTATGAGACTCCCAAAATAATTCCGCAGAAATCCGCAGATTTTTACCAAAATTCTCCGCAGAAATAGCAAAAAACGTCCGCAGATTCCGTCTGGCCCATGTAGCCTGAATTTATCCATTTAGACTACGTGTAGAATTTAGGGAAAACCTGATTTTTTATTTTAGAGTTTCATCTTCAACTAAAAACAAATCACTTCTCTGCATAATTACGACTGACCGTTTTATTATTTAAAGTTTCATCATAAGTGTTAATAATATAGATTTTTTTATTATTAATAATAAACGGTTTACAAAATGTAAAACATTACTGATTCTGAGAAAACAGTATTATTCTGTAGGGCAAATAGCACTTTAAAATAAAATGAATTAGATAAGGGCCATGTTTCATGAAAACTTTAAAACAAAGTTTCAAATTTATGCAACTTATTTAGGGTTTTTTTTTAAATAATTTTCAACATCACACATCGCTACTTCAGCCAACATTTTAAACTTAAAAAAAGTTAATAATACAGAATAATTAAAAAAAGACCCAAGTTTGAGGGGAGATTTGTAACGTTTTAAATCCAACATGTAAATATTGGTTAAATATGCACAATAGACCTACACTTTTCGCAATCAAAATGCTAATGTCAAAAAATAAAAATGTTAAACTGATCGTTAATTTCTAAACGTAGCCTAATAATATTATTTTTTAACCACATTAATATATAAATAAACCAAATTTGATTTTATATACTGATTCTGCTGAAATATTTTTGCTACATTTAAATTTATAAAACCATAACAATTTGTGCGTTAATAATCTAAACGCCAGTGCATTGACTTTTGGAAACTTTTAAGAACTTTAAAAAGGTAGAGAACCACAGCACAATCTTTACTAAATCAAGAATTAAATATTTCACAAAACATTTCGGTTACATTTTGCAAAGTCACTTACTGCTTTGGTTGTCGCACGGAGACGATCTGTCCATGGAGGAGTGCTGGTCATTGCTCTGCATCGGAAATGCTTGGACGCATTTCGGCGATGCCTTGTTGTAGTACTGCACATTATCTAAAGTCTCCATGACTTGGTCCATGTAGTAATCGCTGCCTTTAATCGCTGGACTTTTCAAGGAGAACTTGTCGCTCAAATACTCCATCATGGTCCTCTGGCCTCGTCTCAAGCATGAAGCGCGTCAATGGACACCATAAATGTTTTAGTGATGTCAAAAATGAAGCAATGCGGCCAATTATTTGTACAAGTCGTTAATTTGTCTTGTCTTAAAGAGACCGAGGGCCTCTCTTTATACGGGAAAGAGATGGAGATTGAAGCAGCCACCCAACTTCTGAATATGGAGAAGGCGAAACTCCACCCACGCGCACGAGCACTAAATAAGATTTATGAAAGTCTGTGATGACCCGAAATGAAACAATTACACTTGCTTTCGCTTTCTGTGTGTTTGGATACCCCTGATGATTATTTGACTGATAAATCCCACTCGAACGCGCTATTTAAAGTGTTAAACCACATCTAAACAATGTTAAGTATTTCAGTAAACATATTAGTCGCTGAATGTTTTAACAATATTGTAATAATAAATCGTCTTTAGATGCTTTACTGATTTTCTTTTTTTTTAAGTTAGGACTTAACATCACACTAACGCTAGCGAAACCTGTTTGTAACTGCAAAAGTTACTTGAAAATATATTCTTTGTCATAAACTGTCTGTTAATTCACAGTTTGACTATTTCAGCAGATATTGTCAGAATAAAGCTCTTGATTGGGTATTTTCAGTGTATTTCTGATAAAGAATTAAATCGCAAGACCGTGATCTCTAATAACTTTTATAACTTTTAATAAACATGTTTAATAGTTTGAAATGCTGTAGGCCTGTGAAATAATATCTTGGAGATTTGTTTATTGCATGGGTTTGTTTATTTATTGTATGGGTTTAGTTTACATAATTTGTTAATTAAGATTAAATGTAACGTTTAAAAATATATGCATTAATTGATAGACCTACGGCATTGACAGCCTATATATTTATTAATAACTTTCTGTATTGAGGTACAGATCGTTTTGATCTAAATGACATGAATGATTTTAATGGGATATATGGATTTACTGAACTTTTTGTCAAAATGTTCAATTATAGATTATGTGGCCTGTCTATAAATTACACTGGTTTTTAGATATAAAATATTTCGACAAAATAGTACCCTAAAATAACTATGAAACGACAAAATCTTCCAACCAAAAAATGAATATAACGACGGGACGGAGCGCGTTCATGGGTAAAGAAATCCAGCCGAAATCCTGATACTTGTGACACGAAGAATAAACTTTTTTCTTTACTTTTTCACGTATTAAAAGTTAAATCCTCTAGAAGTTCAAGATAATTAATAACATAGGCTATTTGATTTAACACGGTGTGATATATTTAACAGGGGACAGTGATTATTTTTCTAGTGAAAAATAGACAGAGACATGGTTCAGTAAACTTTTACTATTAAAACGGGCCCCTTTCATTAGTTTAGTAATTTATTCAGCTACTTTTATCAGTTATTTTGCTCACTTGACAGGCTTGGCTTTGTCTAAAATACAGCGATAACGACAAAACGCCAAGTTTGCAAACTCACGGCAGAATCACCAATGAGATTCTAAAGCGCGGCTCCATGATTTTGCGACCACCTGAACGTCCAGGAAAGGCGTCATCCGATACCACCCTCACTCCAAAGTGTGCGCAGGACATCCCACATAGAGAAGCCCTCACTTCTCCCTGCCAGCAGACCTCACCACCTGCCAGGATAGTCATATCTAAGGGTCACTTTCTGGCGCGGGGGTTGATGGTGCCACTCGGAGAAAAATGAAAATAAATAAGGGTGCTCTAAAGTAGCAGGGGAGTTTCTTATTAAGGCTCTGAAATGACCTTCTATTTGGACCCCTCGCTGAGGGGAAAATGTGAGACATTCTGTGTGGTTTGTTGAAATTTTGTCTGCCGCATTAGAGGTAAAGCACATGAAAGCGAAGAAGAACGTATAATTTACGAACTAATTTTGAGCGCGTATACTTGCGATACTGAAAAATCAAATAAAAGAATTGAGCATTAAAACAACGGGACGCCTTAAATATGTTAGTTTTCCTTTGCTGAAATAAAAAGTGGTAATGTAGTACATAATAAACATCCAAGTTTTTGTCTTCATCATTATTGTTAATTTGTTTTGATTTTGCGCACACTGTGGCTATATTTACATTTATATCAACCAAACAAACAAAATGTAAATTTCAAACACAAGATTAAAGGATATATAAAAGTTAATTCATATAATTAAAAATAACGACAAAATATCAGAAAGTTCGACTAAAATGAAAGTCAATAAAAACAAATCACACTGATTTAATGAATCTTTTTACTCGAACTTTTAAGAGTTTAATTTAATTCTAAATCACGTTTTTTCTCCATTTTGAAGGTATTTTCACGATGCTTTTGTGAGGCTCACTGACATGTTTGCCACTGTTTATTGCTTCCCTCTTTCTTTTATGCACCACAGACAGAATCTCTGGTGAAAGTCAGAGGTCAGTATGAGTGTGTCGGCTGGGTTTGTGTGCATATGCCTTTGCAGTCACTTAAGTAATTAAAATCATAATAAACGATTTGGCCACAGCCACTTCACCCAGCAACTGCTCAGGTCAGGCTGATGCTTTGAGCTTACAGAGGGAAATCTGCTTTGAACGGCCCGTTCACTATGTGTGGAGGATTATTCAATGAGTATTTACTGTATCTTCCCTTTAATACGTTCCTGGGTAGTTAAATACAACGTAGTCTATTAGAAACCCAAACAAACCAATAGGTTTTACTAACCCTGTACAGATCTGCTCTCGCTGGCTGTTAGAACATTATCTCTCATGGTTTGCCTGTTTTCTGTGGGTAACAACTGGCATGAATTATCCGCTGGCATCCAATTCAGTGAGATTCAGCAAAAGTGGAAACTTGGAAATGTACTGTCTTTTGGAGTCGTAATGAAATCTCTCTTTTTTGCATTCATATAGTCTGTCTATCTATCTATGTATCTCCATTATCTGCCAGTGTTTGAGATCTATCGGACATTTGCCCAAACGTGATGCCAAAACTCCCCCTAATAAGAAACCCCCTCTTAAAGATTTATTTCTAGGCATAAAATGATCTCTAAGCTGATGCCAGGAACTTCTTTTCCATCCACTGTTTTTGAACATTCAGCTTTTTGATATCCAACTAAAATGACACAAGCTTATTGCTATCTGTCATGAATACCAAAGACAACATGTCAAGCAATACTATTTGGAAAAAAAATAATAACAAAATTGAAAACTTTATCCATTTTGTTCATTCAATTACACAACAACAGTGCTTTAGGGGCTTGAAAACACAACAGGGCTCCACACTGACTTTTTATACCAGAAGCACAGTGGCCCCATTTTAGGAGAGAAATCAGCAAATTTAGGGATACACAACCGGCAACACAATTTCATTTCGATTGCTTTCTAATGCTGTGCTAATTAAATACGCATACATTATTTTAACAGCCTCATCTTGAAACATTTGTAGATCATGATAAGACCTCAAAACAATGGTAAAAATTAGACTAATGCTTTCTATGTTATTTGCTATATGGAAACAGTAGCCTAACGACATTTATTATAAATAAAGGTGCACAACAACTAGTTATATTCTATAACTCTTTTATTATATTTAATGCATTATTAATAACTAATCTGATATGAAAATATTACATTTATGCCATTATGGTGTCGTTAGTGTAACTACACTCTCAGAAATAAAGGTACAGGAGCTGTCACTGGGGCAGTACCTTTTTAAAAGATACATATTTGTACCCAAATAGTCCACAGTGGTACCTCAAAGGTGCATATTAGTACCCAAATGTACCTAAAAAGTACCTTTGAGGTACCATTATGGACCCTTCAGGTATAAATATGCACCTTTTGAAAAGGTACTGCCTAGTGACAGCTCCTGTACCTTTATTTCTCAGAGTGTATAGTGAAACTATGGCAAATGTTTGTGATTTGTGGACTAAAAGTGCTTCTTGTAATGGTGATTATGTAATAGTCACTTGTCAGTAAACGCACTTACATGATCTAAGCTGCTTTTTCTTTTAGGACAAACTAAATTGTCCATGCAATACTTGCAGTTCAAACTAGTAGCACTATTTTGTTCTGGTTTTGGGGTTTCATATTTCTCATTGGGGCGACACGGTGGCTCAGTGGTTAGCGCTGTCGCCTCACAGCAAGAAGGTCGCTGGTTCGAGTCCCGGCTGGGTCAGCTGGCATTTCTGTGTGGAGTTTGCATGTTCTCCCCATGTTCGCGTGGGTTTCTTCCGGGTGCTCCGGTTTCCCCCACAGTCTAAAGACATGCACTATAGGTGAATTGAATAAACTAAATTGGCCATAGTGTATGTGTGTGGATGAGTGTGTATGGATGTTTCCCAGTACTGGGTTGCAGCTGGAAAGGCATTCACTGTGTAAAACATATGCTGGATAACTTGGCGGATCATTCCACTCTGGTGACCCCTGATGAATAAAGGGACTAAGCCGAAGGAAAATGAATAATTGAATATTTCTCATTGCTGAAGCAAATGTCAGTGCTATCAGGCAAACTGGTTGTCATAATTTGGTTGCACTGATAGGAAAAAAAAATAAGCAAGTGTGACAATATAGTAATAAGTGGGACAACAATACAGTGGCAGCCTGAACCCTAACCTGATTTCACCAAGTAGGACATGTTCCTGGATTAACATGCTGATCCTGGAACAACATTACAATCAGCCAATCTAAATAAAGGGATACATTTACCATTTAGGCTTACGGTTAGGTTTACGCACTTCTACATGTTTGTTATCCAACTATTATTCCCCTCTGATTTTGGGAATAATTCACAGTCACGGTTAGGTTTAGTGGTAGCGAATAGGTATTGTTCCAGGATCATCATAGATGTTAATCCAGGATCGCATCGTACTTGGCAAAATCATGACGTGCCAGCCTGAATTTGTGAAAATGGTCATGCACATGCTTATTGTGCTTTGTTTGGTTTGAAGATGAAAAACTGCAAAGGTTCTCATTCCAGCATAAACCCACAGTCTTAGGTGTAGTTTTGTGACTCCGAGCAGAAATGAAAACTGCTGCTTTCTGTGTAATTTTCTATGGTCTTCTTATGAGTTTATATGTAAATTGTCCGAGTTTATTTTGTAATATTAGATTGAAAGGTCAGAAAAAATGCTAAATATTCTGAAGTGGACAGAATTTGGAAATGCTAAATTTTTAATAACAATTCCTTAATTCACAAAAATGTTTTTATGCTCGCTTGAGGTGGTTTAGGACTTGTGCAAAAGGAAACATGTTTGCCGAATAAACTCTAACGTAGTGAACATTACACCCACGTGACTAATCAGCTGTCTCTATTATGCTTGCCTTGTTTACTGTTGGTTACTAGGTTACCAATACTGCAGTCGGCTACTCTAAAAACTTGATGGAATGATTATTGCTAAGAGTGTCATTCTAAAACTGTGGAAATCCGATTCTATTCCTCAATTTAAGACATGGTTAACTTATCTCACTCAAATATTGCACATGGAAAGAGTCCGTTATTGAGTTATTGAAAATCCAACCATTTCTTGATCACCTGGACCAATATAATGCAGCAGTGTAATGCTTAATATGCTCACTACCCCTATTGACTGCCACTTTGTATTTTCATTGAAACCATTTATATGCCCTAATTGTTTTTTAATAATAACTTAATTTTGTTATTTATCTATTTTTCTTTAATTTAATTATAATTATTACCATTATGTTCTTTGTATTATCATGCTTATTTCTTGTTTTTCTATTGTTGTTGTGTTGTTTGGTAATTAGTGAAAAATGTAAAACTAATAAAAACACTTGTTAAAAAAAAAAAAAAGACTTGCACTTCTGTACTTATTTACATTTGGGTTTTTTTTTTGCAAACTTTGAAAAAATTTGCTTCACATTAGGATGGAAATGCAGCTAATATATTCAACTGTTTGTGAAACTGTTTCAAGATATAAAAGATAACCTTTTCACTTTAGAGTCATTTATTACAAATTAGAAAATAAGAGCTTGATGAAGAACCGTGTCCAAACCAAATACTTTAATAACAGTGATCTTTGATATATTAGTTTCATTAAATGCTATCATGTTATTTTGAGTTTTACGAAACAATACAGTACAAGGAAAGAAAAAAGAAAAGAGAAAAAGTAAATGAAAACAAGAGCGGGCTGGTTTCCATTGCATGTCATTGTCTGCATATTAAGCATGTCATTTGTAAATGGTTTCCACCCACTGCGTGGCTCGCTCTGCTCACGTTAAATGGAGTGATACTTAAAAGCAATACGTATCCTGTGACCGCCTGCAGATATTTGGGCTATATCTCATCCATTGCTTCTAATTCATTTGAGAAGAGAGGAAGCTGGATTTTAGTAAAAACAGCAGCTGCAAGGAATTTCAGCAGAGATCAAATGTGCATTGTAAGTCTTGTTAGAGGCTTATATCAACAAGACATCCATCACATTCTGAATACACACACGAAGGGCGAAAACAAAAGGAAAAACTGAATCAATATTATCTCAGAGCAACAAACACAAGATGATGTGGTTATCTTTTTACTTGTTCGGTTTTGGCCCTCTTCTTTCCTCCACCCCAGCCTCCGCTGCGCCGCACTGGATTGTCCCGAAATGAGATGCGTTCATTTCGGTTTGGGGCTGAACTGACTCTGGGGGGTGATGGCACTTCGATTTCTACGAAGACAGATAAGTTCAAAATTTAAAATACAGATCTATTAATGTTAATACACCTTCAGTTGAGTGAAATTTTTGGTGTTTCCTACAACACAGTTCTAGCAAACAGACTAAACAAGCTTTTTCTGTAGATGATGCATTCCACGTGTAAAACTCATGGCTGTGCTCAGCAAAAAGTTGGTCAAACAGGAGGCTACTGTGCACCACACTTATTTTTCCTATTTAAAAACTTTCAACTTTTCTGTGTATTGGTTTATTAATACATTTTGCTACCTTGGAATTTTCAGATTCTATATAAATATTTAGATTCTATATATATATATTTTATAATATATATTTATAATATATATTTATATTTTGTAAGCCGATTGGACAGAACTGTGTGCAGGTATAGTGTGTCCACAATCATATTGGAGTGATATAAAGACAATAAGCCTCTTTTTTTTTTAATTTACTGTCGTTAAAATAAAATCCAAATCCCTCCCATTTTGAGGCCGACCGCAACGTGACGTAAGAGTGCAGTTTTCCCCGCCCACTGAATTGATTGACAGCCGCGTATTAACATGTCTTCGTAGTAATGCGTATAATCATATCAACAAGGCAGGATGTGCGGAAAGCAACTGGGATTAAAAGATCTGTTCAGCTCTCTGTGATCATCAGTCATCATCAAATGTGATCAAGAATGAGTTTTACAAGTTTAAAACGTTTTTAAAAAGTGCATGTTTGTAATGAATTACAGAGATGTTACCGTCTTTATCACCACAGCCGCATGTCAGTACAATTATAAAAGAAGATGCTTCAATTCCGTTTTGTGGACGTTAAATCAGGTTTATTTTGTACATTTAACATAATGGATATCTATAAAGCAGTGGATATTAACATGTATCCTGTCACATTCTGTGTGTGTTCGCTGTGTGTTTGTATATGCGTGAACTTTGTAAGAACATTTGTGCAACTCCACAACAAATATATAAAATAATAATCATTGGGAAAGTTCTTACTGTAGTATTTCTCACAAACATTACGTGAGATCTGCTTCCTACATGTCTGTCACTGTGCTGTTTATCTGACGCAGCCGAGGCGGAAATTGAAGCCTGGTTTATACTTCTGCGTCGGTTGATCGGCATGACCCACGGCGCATGCTTTGCATGTTGTCGTGCATTTATAGTTCTATGCGGTGTTTGTATTGCTCTGCAATAATGCTTCTGAAACGCTAGCTGGCAGTGACGTTTTTATGTTCCTCTGGGTCGAGTTTCTTCGCTGGTGTATTGTTTTTTCTGAAGGCTACCTCAATGTAGAAGCAGCTCAAACCCGCTCATTTTGAGGCGGGAAAAAGGGTACGCGCAACAACTTTAAACATAAGGTAAACACAAAACAAAACTTTCATCTGGAGCTCCTTCATGGGACTCGACACTTTTAAACCCTTTCTCCAACGGGTTTGCGTGGCTCTCAGTCCCGCCTACACTTGTCAGCGATACCAAGCCGACCAACCACAATACTTGTGCTACGTGTCATTGGGACATGTAGTTAAATTTTTTGAGAGGTGCGCATCAGCGTCGGCCACGACAAGGGCTATGTGTCCACGCGCAGGCTGCACCAGAGCAAACGCGTGCACTTGACGCAACAGTATAAATCAGCCTTGAGGCACACTCTGACAGGCACGTGGCAACGGTGGGCGGGGAGAACTAGCATTAAAGGCACAGGCAACAAAAGCAGCCACATAGTGTTCAGAGCAGAACATTCGAATGCTCTGAAAGGTATAATAAATAATTTGATGGGTGTTTTGAGCTGAAACTTTACAGACACGTTCTGGAGACACACAAGACATCTTAAACCTTCAAAAAAGGGTAAAGTAGGTGCCTTTTAAAGTTTTTTTGAATTCCATATAGCAAAAATACATGATAATGACAGAGACCCAACATGTATTCTGCATGTACAATATCAAAATCCTGTCAAATTTGTAATGCAGATTTTTGGAACAGGTGAAATGCAGATAGAACATTCTAATTATATATATATATATATATATATATATATATCACTTTGAAATTAAAATGTTCTATCTTGTAAAACCTTAATTTAAGCAATGTGTATTTAAAAATACTAAATATTGTGTCTTTATATTTGAATAAATATTTTATATATTTGCTTTATTTCATAATTTAGGGGGGTGGGAAATCCTCCTTATATTTACTATATTTGTAACATGTAATTAACAATTCAGACACAACCAATTGAATTTGTCTTTTTGACCTTTAAAGCTTAATTGATCGTGATAAAGCGTGTTGATCACAAGTCAAAATCACAGAGTAAGAATTTGCGAATAACTCAGTTTCAAAAAAGTTAGACCTTATAATAGGTTATACCTAATAAAAAAAAGTTAGACCTCATAAATATACTGTAGCACCTTAAAAATCCAAGGTGAAGATTTTACAAATGCAGTAACTATTCAGCAAACACACATTTAAGTTTCTACAACATTTGTCTTAATTTGTTCCTTGCCTCTGTTGCTTGAAGTTTAAAAAAACACACGTCTGCTCTCAATGGATATTAATGGCACTTCAAACCCTAGATGTTTATATTCAAACAGACACGACTTCTGTGTGCTGATATTTAATAAAACGGCCACACACTTACTTAACCGCTGTGACCAAACAAATTGTTTTCAGCCATTTTGCTCCCATTACCTTTTTTAAAAAGAACAAAAAATGAGGCACCGGGAGATTTCCTCTACACACATAATGAAAACGTTTATGGCTCCCTAAACTGCTCTTTATGGCTCGGCCCCAGTAAGTAGAGGGTATCTTGTTGCATTAAAGCTAAGTAGTATTTATAGAGTCCTTACTGTAATTGAACATAGTACTAAGCACTCATGACCGAATCGCTCACGCTGATCCAATTCAAATGACAAGAGGCTTACGATGGGTTGGGGAAAAGTTGTATTACTGTATGTTTGCTGATAGGAAATAAAACATTCCTTTCCGAAAATGTGTATTGATATGAGTGGATTACAGAGGAATGGCTTTTTGCATGCAAACCACGAAATGAATTATCTATAAAGGGATCTTACATAAGAGCTGTCTTTGATCTGCAGAATCGCCAGCTCCAATAAATCACCTATAAATACCTCCATGTGAAAGACATGATTCAGTCAGTCATTCAGACAGCCAGTCAGTCATTCAGACGGTCAGCATCCTCGTGGATTTCATTTACAAATCATCATCAGAATCCAATTTAGCTTCGTTATGGCAGACAGTGAAAGCCTTGAGAGCTGGACGTGACTGTGTGAATGCGCTGAGCTCTGCTTGTGCTTTGTCAGTGCTTCAGTGTGCGAGACAGAGCTGTCAGAGGAATCTCACTGAATGAGAGATTATTCCTCTCTTCGTCCCCTCGCTGACCCGAACATCTGTCTAGTGAGCTGACAATTTTAAATATCATTTAGTGTAATAATAGATCTTTTAACAAAAAAATCTAGTCAGGCATATTTAGATTAAGAATCATTTGATGACATATTAAACAATTCTCTTTAAGGATCACAGTGAAATTAATTGTCAATTTAAATCCTAATACTTTGTCAATATCCTTCAAACAACTAGCTCAGCAAGAAAGTTAATCGTTTAAAGCATAATAACATTTAGTATGATTAATTATTTGATATATTTTAATGTTTTATTTTTACATAAATTCTGATTGGTAATAGAACATTATTTCATCCATATTTTAAGTTTTTTGAAACATCTTAGTGGATCTTACTTATTTATATGCTTTCATGTACAGTTGAAGTCTGAATTATTAGCCCCTGTTTATTTTTTCCCCCAATTTCTGTTTAACAGAGAGAAGATTTTTTCAACACATTTCTAAACATAATAGTTTTAATAACTCATTTCTAATAACTGATTCATTTTATCTTTGCCATGATGACAGTAAATAATATTTTACTAGATATTTTTCAAGACACTTCTATACAGCTTAAAGTGACATTTAAAGGCTTAACTAGGTTAATTAAGTTAACTAGGCAGGTTAGGGTAATTAGGCAAGTTATTGTATAATGATAGTTTGTTCTGTAGACTATCAAAAAAAAAAAAAAGCTTAAAGAGGCTAATAATTTTGACCTTAAAATGGTTTTTAAAAAATAATAACTGCTTTTATTCTAGCCGAAATAAAACAAATAAGACTTTCTCCAGAAGAAAAAATATTATCAGACATACTGTAAAAAGTTTCTTGCTCAGTTAAACATCATTTGGGAAATATTTAAAAAAAGAAAAGAAAATTCAAAGGGGGGCTAATAATTCTGACTTTTAACTGTATATAAAATTGCATTTGTAAATTAAATTCAATGCATTCCCCTTGTTTATCAATTATAAATTACAAATATAAACAAACCCAATTTTATACATTATTATATATATATATATATATATATATATAATATTTTATACAAAAATATTTATATAAATGAGTACACCACAGTTTGAAAACAAATATAGGTAATATATTTTGATGCAGTTGAACAAAACAGATTTATTAAATGGATATATTTATTAAAATATTACTTTAGTCACTGAACATTTTAGAAATAGAAAGATAATACATTTAAATTCATGCAAAATATAGCAAAAAAATCCAAATTGAGTTGGCATATATATATATATATAATTTTTTTTTTTTTTTCTCCTGATTTATTTAATATTTTTCGCTAACATATAAATTTGCGCTACTAATTTTTGGACCATTAACATAAGTTATTTTGTTAGATTAGCTCAAGATTTGGCTTCAGTACTGACTAATCTGATGTATATTCACAATTATAATACTGTAAAGCACCCTATAGAAGGCGACACAGGGACTCAGTGGTTAGCACTGTCGCCTCACAGCAAGAAGGTCGCTTGTTCGAGTCCCAGCTGGGTCAGTTGGCATTTCTGTGTGGAGTTTGCTTGTTCTCCCCGTGTTCGCGTGGGTTTTAACCGGGTGCTCCGGTTTCCTCCAAAGACATGCTATAAGTGAATTGAATAAACTAAGTTGGCCGTAGTGTGAATGAATGTGTATGGATGTTTCCCAGTACTGAGTTGCAGCTGGAAGGGCATCCGCTGTGTAAAACATATGCTGGATAAGTTGGCGGTTCATTTCGCTATGGCGCCCCCTGGTAAATAAAGGGACTAAGCTGAAAGAAAAATGACCCTATAGACAATATACATTTAAATGAGAGATTTGTGAGGGGGTGTACTCATTTATGCTGAACACTGTAGTAGTGAAATACGAAATCATATATTCTATTTAAACTTCGATTTAGAAAAGCATAATAATTCATGTCAGACAAAGCAGAATCTCAGAAAATGAGCTTCATCTGAAAGGTAGATTTATTTGATCACTTGTATACAGATAAATGAATACATATTGTCATATTAGTCTAAGTATTTAGTTAGTATTAAGTAGCAAGTATTTAATAATAATTTTATGTTCAAAATTTCCTTATTAATAAACGTATAATAAAATGTCACAATCACATTTTTTTATAGACATAGAATTAGATCAGTTAATTACATTAGACTATTTAGATGAACTATACCCGAGAAATATATATATTTCAGACAAAATCAAATGTTGTTTGGCTATTCATCAAAAGTTTTGTGATCAGAGTTTGTCATACCTGCATAACTGCAAAGAAAAAAAAGTAGCACAATAATTATTATAAGCATGTTTCACTAATCTATATGCAAATACTATCATGCACGCTTTTTAAACAAAATGTCAAAATGTTCAAAGAAAAAAGAAAAAAAATCCCAAAATGGGAATAAGGTGCATTTCCATCAAGTTTTTAGAGCAGCCGACTGTAGTATTGGTAACCTAGTAACCAACAGTAAACAAGGCAAGCATAATAGAGACAGCTGATTAGTCACATGGGTGTAATGTTCACTACATCAGAGTTTTTTTGGCAAATGTGTTTCCTTTTTTCCAATCTACTTTTTTTAGTGTATGATGATGTGAAGTGTCTTTCAGAAGTGTGTGATGCAGTAATGGGTGATGAAGTCAGATGATGTGTGTGTTCATCAGTGTCCATCTTGTGCTTGATTCCTCACCCTCTGCTCTCTGTGTCTGCAGTATTTGATTTGGCACCTGAACCACATGATTTAACCTCACATCCCTGTGTGAAGTGCAGAGTTTGAACATTCTTCCCTAATTATTTCCATCCCTAAACAGTTCAAAAATTATTACTGAAATAAATCATACAGAGACAATGCTCTGAGGATATCCAGAAAGCTGGAGGTAAAAAATAGTGATAGTAAAAGTGTTTTATATTTAAGTATTTAATAGTATATACGCTCACCGGCCACTTTATTAGGTACACCTTACTAGTACAGAGTTGGACCCCCTTTTGCCTTCAGAACTCCCTTAATGCTTTGTGGCATAGATTCAACAAGGTACTGGAAATATTCCTCAGAGATTTTGCTCTATATTGACATGATATCATCAGTCAGTTGCTGCACATTTGTAGGCTGCACATTCATGATGCGAATCTCCAGTTCCGCCACATCGCAAACATGCTTATTTGAATTGAGTTATGGTGACTGTGAAGGCCATTTGAGTACAGTGAACTCATTGTCATGTTCAAGAAACCAGTCTGAGATGATTCGTGCTTTATGACATGAAACGTTATTCCGTTGGAAGTAGCCATCAGAAGATGGGTACACGATTATAAAGGGATGGACATGGTCAGCAACAATACTCAGGTAGGCTGTGGGGTTGACACAATGCTCAGTTATAGGTACTAATGGGCCCAAAGTGTGCCAAGAAAATATCCCCCACACCATTAAACCACCACCACCAGCCTGAAACGTTGATATAAGGCAGGATGGATCCATGCCAAATTCTGACTCTACAATCCGAATGTCGGAGCAGAAATTGAGACTCATCAGACCAGGCAAAGTTTCTCCAATCTTCTATTGTCCAAATTTGTTGAGCCTGTGTAAATTGTGTGGTTATTTTCACTGGATATTTTCTCTGTAAACCCTAGAGATGGTTGTGCGTGAAAATCCCAGTAGATCAGCAGTTTCTGAAATACTCAGACCAGCCCGTCTAGCACCAACAACCATACCACGCTCAAAGTCACTTAAATCAACTTTCTTCCCTATTCTGATGCTCGGTTTGAACTGCAGCAGATCATCTTGACCATGTCTACATGCCTAAATGGACTGAGTTGCTGCCATGTGATTGGCTGATTAAAAATTTGTGTTAACGAGCAGTTGGACAGTTGTACCTAATAAAGTGGTCAGTGAGTGTACTGTATATGCACTAGAGAGGAGTTTCACTGCTTTCCTAAACCTGTTTTGTTGTTTTGGCTTGTGTGATATTATCAATGAGGCCACAGATGGTTTTAATGTAATGTGACGTTTGCATACTTCATAAACTTCATTATTTTATCAGCAAATGAATATTTGAAAGGCAAATTGTCTGGTTAAGCAGTAATTACATTTTTATCCAATATAAGCAGACCTGGCAAGAACAGATATTTCCATGAAAAGTTCATGTAGAGAATAGCGTTTCATTTTCCATAAAATATTATAAAGTAAGCAGCAGGCTTTTTTCAACATTGATATTATAAAAAAGGTGTCTTCATTTAGAAATGATTCTAAAGAATCAGTTGACATTGAAAGTTGGAGTTGTAAAAAAGCATTTTATGTCTGTCCATACATTTTAGTCAACTCTGTTACATCAGTTATAAAAAAAAGTATAACAATCTTTAAATCACTGATAGAAAAAGCATGTGACTTGCTCTAAATCAGTGTTTCTCAACTGGTGGGTCGCGACCCAAGAGTGGGTCGCGGGAACATTTTCAGTGGGTCGCGGAGTGTGTGGTCAAAAAAACAACAAGTTTAATTTTTAACTTATTTAGCTTATACCGGACTTTTATTTTGAAATGCGCGCGCAACAACCGTACTACTTTCTCGATAAACATGATGATGATCCGTGGATAAGCAATCCCTTTGGAATCGACGTGGAAAGCGTCACGTTGCTGAGCAACAAAGAGAATCAGCTGGTGGAGCTGTCATGTGATAAGACGCTGAAAAAGAAATTCAGTGAAGTAAGCCTCTCCCAGTTTTGGTGCCGCGAAGTGCTTTCTGAGTATTCGTCCCTTGCCATTCGTGCGATCAAATCCATCCTACCATTCAGCACTACGTATTTGTGTGAAAGTGGCTTCTCTTCCTTGGTGCAGCTTAAGTCAAAGCAAAGGAACAGGTTGGACATAGAGCACGCTCTTCGGGTCTACCATCACCCCAGACTTTAAAACTCTTATCAGGAGTAAAGCACATCCTCAGTTATCTCATTAGCTTCCCAAATTACTGTTAAGTGAAACAGATGTTTATAATTGCTGTCATATTAGATGTAAAAATGGTTATGATTATTTTAATTATTTTACTGTAATTTGCTGATTTGTTCTGTTCAACAGCATCAGTGTTAATATTTTATTAACAGTTCAGTTTAGTTCATGGTAACTGAACCTTTTCTTACCCTTACTTTGTAATATTTCTATAATTTGATACATTTTGTTAAATGACAGCAATAAAATATTGTTTATTTGTAAATATTGGTGACTTGTGATTTATCTGTCACTATTTGTGTATGTTAACAAATAAATACAAATGAATTATAATTCCTAAAATTATATTATAGTTCCTGAAAGTTTGGGTCGCGGCTTGATGACCATGTAAAAATGTGGGTCCCATGGCCAAACCAGTTGAGAACCACTGCTCTAAATGATGTCATTTCCTCTGGTAGGAAACTCATCGAGGCATCGAGCATCGAGGCATGTCATTTATTTTTCTCTCAATCATTTTTTACAAAATGTTCAGGAGACACTAATATTATATATTTCATTTATTTTAACTCTGTTATTGTGATATTTCAATAAATTTCACATTTAACTTTTACAAAAATACAATGATTTGATGAAAAAAGCACAAAATGGTGCAAAATGTCAAGTCTATTGGTGGTTCAAAAAGTTTAAGTTTCTAAACAACAATTAGGAACAGAATCAAATGTTTCCTATCACATTTAAGCAGTGGCAGTATTTTACATTATAATGGATTTAGTTTATTGTAAATTATATATTTGTTGTATATGTCAAACCAGTTTAAGGAAAATTAATGGAAAATGCTTGAAATGTACTAATGTATGTACTGAAATGTATAATTGAAATTCTGAAATAAGTCATGTGTGTGGGTGTAAATTTATTTTAGATTTTCTTATTATTACTATTTATTTTCATAAATAGTAATAGTTCTATTTATTTAATTAATTAATTTAATGTATCTTTAGTTTGATAGTAAACATAAAACACTGTATTGTATAAATCACTTCAGTAAAAGACTCACTTTTGTTTTCAGCTGAGAATCTCCGAGCCTGAGAATGTGTTTTAGAAGTTGGAGAGACACCAGTGGGCTCTTTCCAAAACCTTGAGACCGAATCTATACCATCTCTGTCCCCAGTGGCCTATGAGAGAAAAAAACAGGTGCATTAAAATTATAGTCTAAAAAACAATTTGTAAATATGCAGAAAAATGAATGGCAACTGATTATCTAGTTGTTATAGCATAAGTTACTTGACCAACATATAATTAAAAAAACTGCATTACATTTACATTTTCAACATCAAAAGTAAAACATACTGTAGATCAAGGTCCCACAATGCAATTCAAAGCATGCACACACTATCCTGTTAGTCTATAGGTTTAATTAAAAAGCCAAATAAAAGCCTCTCACCACAAGCTGCACCCTCCCACCATTAAGAATATCAGGGCCAATATCAGGGAGGAAATGATCCCTAAAAAAAAGCCATTATTAAGATCAGCTGTACCACAGATTACACTACATCATATTCACAACATGTGACAGTCACCACTACTGTATAATTGATCATCATTATGAACTGCTACTGCATGACCTACTGTCCATCTGTGTGTTTCTGTAGTTCAGATTGTGTCTCACCGTCCCGTATCTGAGGAGTCCAGCCACTGATAACCTCTCTCCCTGTAAGTTTGTTTTTCCTCTGCTTTTGGTGATTTGAGAACTTCATTTACTCTTTGGTGACCTGCATTTGATCAAAAACAAGAACAAGAGCATCCAAAAGATTTTTTTTCTTATACATAAATATAATATTTACATAAATAAACATAACGCAGAGAGGTGTTTGTGTGCCAGACAGTTCCTGATAAGTGATGGAAAAAAGACAAAAGGAAAACTGTCAGGAGGATTAAACAAGCTTGTTTCGCAAATTTCTGGGGTGTATATTTACGTCTATGGAGCAGGAAATAAACCAAGTGAGTTCATAGGAAATAGAGAAATTTATGCACTGTGTCAATACATGTCACCAAAAAGCCCTAATTCAAAATAAACACACGTTCTCGGTGGACACTCACAAGAATTGATAATGACTTCTGACGACTGGAAGTGCTGGAACTAATGAGACATTTATTTTAGTCATTTTCATGCTTTTGCCAAAAAGAAAAGGGCAGACAAGAATTATGGGTTACAGTTGTCATGGGTTAATTGAAAATCCACTAAAAATGTCAAGTGAATAACATCCCCAGGGGCCGAATGCGAAAATGGGAAAAAAGACAATCCATGTATATCGGTGACAAAAAGTTCTAAAATGAAATGTTTACCCAGCATTATAGCTGTCATATGACATTTTTCATATATATTAGATTAATGCATTAAACAAATACATTGATTGTATTTGACACTAATATTAGGACCCCCAAAAAACCCTGAATGCAAACAAATGTGTTCAATAACAAAATATCCAATAACGCTTCTACTTTTATCAGAACATACATTTGTTTTTGATTTTTTTTTTAAAGATTTGTTTTTACCCGTCTGTTAATTATTAGAATTATTAGAATATAATATAGTATTATGCATTATAGATTCAATATGATTCCATTTCTGCAATGATAAAAATAATACTTGAGTACTTCCTAAAAAGCAATGCATAAAAAGTGCCCAATACTACTAAACTGCAAAATGTATTTGCTAAAAAGTTACTAAATTGCTTGAAAACTAGTCTGGCAGTACATACAGAGACCTTGATAGTAATGAGAGTTTGCAATATGATAGAAACACATGCAGATGCAGCTCTAGAAGCCTTAACCCACCCTGAGGACATTAGAGGACCAGGAGTCATGGCTGTTAAAGCCCTCTTAAATACATTAGGCCTTGTGCTGCCGCTGGACTCAGAGAATCAGCCCTTTCACGGGTCAGGATTGCAGAGGGTCAGAGGGATTCCCTTAAGGACACAGGTATTTGCAGAAATCCTGCTCTTTCATACCAAAACTGTGCCAACACAAGGTCAATCCTGACAAAATCAAGATAGCAACTGCTCTGATGAACCCACAAGGACAATAAGTACAAAGAGCTAAAAAAATATATATATACATTTTGTTATAAATATATATAGTCAAGCCCATAATTATTCATCTCACTGGCAAATTCTGACTTAAAATTTTTGTTCAAATGTAAATAAAAGCTAAGAAATATTTTTTTTTCCACAACGATGCCTCTTGTACATCATCTTATTATCTTTTGGGTCAAGCTTGTGTCATTTCTTGCCAAAAAAACTTGAGATCGACTTGGAATGTGATTTACCTGTTCTATTATGATTTTTCATTATAGAACAGGTTAATCACATTCTAAGTCGATATATCTCTTTTATATTTTGTATTGCTGTATTTATACTATAGTAATCTAGTGTTTATTGGTCACACTTTACAATAATGTTCCATCAGTTAATATTAGTTATCATATTTACTGACATGAGCAATAACTAATGCATAATTTAAATTCTAAATTGTTAAATGATTTTTCTTTATAGAACAGATAAGTGACATTCTAAGTTGATCTCTCTCATTTATATTTTGTATTGCTGTATTTATACCATAGTAATCTGCTAGTAGTGTTTGCTTTGCTTTGGCTTTTTTGGGGTTAATTTTTGTGAATACCCGGTTGCAACAGAGATCTACTGTATGTAGACATTACAATACTCGACATTATGCAGGAGAATCATTCAAATACTAGTCCAAACGTGATGTTTTTGAATTGGAAATGGTTTCTGCTGTTCTGACGGTCAGCTGTAGATGTGAATGAAGGGTGGAAAAAAGTAGTTCCTCATACAAAAGGGTTTTTGAGACTTTCTGTGTTTGAATTTCTTTTTGTATACATGATTTTGCCGTCAAACTGTTTTATAAATGCAGTATCACACTCGTAGCAGAAGGATAGTAGCAAATATAGGAAATTCCTTAAATACATTTAAACAGCTTTTAAAAATGTCATCAAACAATTCTTGATATAAACAATTCTAAACATAGGTTCATTCTGAAAACGTAGCCCTATATACATTTCTGGAGATCGCGAATTATGTAGCCAGAGCTACGTATGGCTGCATTTCATCTTTAAAACAAATGCTATGGGCTATGACGCTGTTCCTTTTCTCGCTTACCAGCTGACCGCTAACCTCTGTATGGACGGCTTTTCCGTTGTTACCTGTTTGTCCGGTAGCTGGACATGCACATCAGTGGACTTGAGATGCAGAGCAGAGTTCACTGCGACAACGGGGTTTGAGGCCAGCAAAAAACAGTTCCAGAAAGTGGGTAAGACAAAAACAAAAGCTAAAAAAAAAAATAAAAAAAAAAAGTAAATAACAGGGTGAGAATGTGGTAAAATCTTAAAACATGGTAAAAATCAGGGGGCTTTTCTTTTTCTGGACTTTTTAAAACACTGCGGTTGGGTTTAGGAACGGGGGTGGGCAGGTCAATCGGTGCTTTTTAAATCACTATTGGTTGGGTTTAGGGAAGGAGGATGGTGGGGGGAATCGGTCAGTAATTCTGTCAGTCAACAGCGGCCTCTGGTGGATTTACGTGAGAACAGCAGGCACGAATGGCACTCGCAAGAGAAATTTAAGATCTAAAAAAGCATACACAGCAGCCTCTGGTGGATTTGCGAAAACAAAAACTGCAAAAAAACATAGCTCCTGGGATGTATTTTGATCTCTCTAGAAATGTACAGTTGAAGTCAGAATTATTAGCCCCCCGTAAATTTTTTCCCCAATTTCTGTTTTTTTTTTTTTTTCTGATTTTTTCAACACATTTCTAAACATAATAGTTTTAATAACTCATTTCTAATAGCTTATTTCTTTTATCTTTGCCATGATGACAGTAAATAATATTTTACTAGATATTTTTCAAGACACTTCTATACAGCTTAAAGTGACATTTAAAGGCTTAACTAGGTTAATTAGGTTTACTAGGCAAGTTAGGGTAATTAGGCAAATTATTGTATAACGATGGTTTGTTTGTAGACTATCGAAAAAAAAATATAGCTTAAAGGGGCTAATAATTTTGACCTTAAAATGGTTTTAAAAAAATTTAAAACTGCTTTTATTCTAGCCAAAATCGAACAAATAAGACTTTCTCCAGAAGAAAAAATATTATCAAAACATACTGTGAAAATTTCCTTGCTCGGTTAAACATCACTTGGGAAATATTTAAAAAAAGGAAAAAAAAATCAAAGGGGGGCTATTAATTCTGACTTCAACTGTATATAGGGGTATGTAATCAGAATGAGCCTTGGTTGACGATTCCTTTTTGATATATGAACTTCTGTTCAACTAAATGACATTCCATTTATCATTCCATTTTAAAAATTACAATGAATAAAAAACAATAAATGCACTCATTAACCCACTTTTTATTTTTGACCCACATACAGTAAATATAAAGAGGGAACATTCATAATCTAAAGCCTATACAGTATCTCCCATCATCTTATCCATCAAAATTGCTTCCACAGATCTTCAGGTTATTTTAGGGTCTGACTAACTAAACTGGAATCTGGTGTCCAAAATGCCTAAATTGTTTCACTGGAGTGAAGTCACTTCATGCACACACGCACAGGCTGTGCACAAAGCACGGTGCATGTGGGGGATTCTCGTGTGTGTGTGTGCTAGAAAGACATACCCATGGGGCTCTGATTGTTTGGGAGTTCTTCTAGCAGACTCAAAGAAGGAGGTCAGGTCTTTTATCGTGAGGTTCTGTCTCCCACTTTCCTTTACCCTGGGTCAAACCTTCACCTCCAGAGTGCAGAGCACAGGCGGTCAACCAGCGGTCAACACACACACACACAAACACATGCCACTGAGAGCTCTGCACACTAGCCTGAAGCCTGTCAATCACATCAATCTGAAGGAATCAGAAAAAATTACGAAATATGATGAATCTCAGAGTGAAACGATAAGACTATAAATCATTGGTTAAACTAAAGGAATAGAAAAAAATGAATATGATAAACATATAAAATGAACAATTATTTTACTGAATTTATTTAACTGAAATTGTAAAAATAAAAAACTATTGGGCCCATGTATTAAATATTATTGAGATGTTTAACAATTGCACCAACAATAAAAATGACATCTAAACTTTTTATACTTTATTATTTTATCTTATATTATACTTAGTATAATAGTATATACTTAGTTATACTTAGAACTTAGCTTAGTTCATGTTAATTTTGGCCTTTATGAATATTCATTCATTTTCTTTTCGGCTTGGTCCCTTTATTAATCTGGGGTCGCCACAGCGGAATGAACTGCCAACTTATCCAGCACGTGTTTTGCGCAGAGGATGCCCTCCCAGCCGCAACCCATCACTGGGAAACTTTATGAATATTACTAAATCAAAAGTTTTATCTGGTATCATTATTGGTAAGACTTTACAATTAGTTAATATTAGTTATCATATTTACTAACATGAGCAATAACTAATGCATAATTCAATTTCAAAATTGTTATTGTTATGTGAGGGATATTGTACAAAACAACCAACTAGATGTGCATTATACCTCTTGCCACAAAACTAAACAATTATAAAAAAGGTTAAAAATGGCTGAAAGCAGCAAAGACTAACCAACTTACTGAGTCCAAGATGGCGCTAAACAATTGAGAACACCATTGTGAAAGATAAGCATTAAAAAAAATGTAAATGAATGTATTAACTGATGATCGAGATGATTGAAGAATGACCAATCAGAATCAAGTATTCCAGACAGCCATGTAATAATAACTGTTATAACACAACTGTCTGGAACATTTTAAGATATGTTACACAGAGACATGCTAAAACTAATAACACAAGCTCATCCTCGTACTTTGAATCATCTTGACTGTCAGTGAATATACACGCATTATTCTGCAATAGCAACCGGCTGGATGTACTTTATTCTTTACTTAATGCACATTCTTTACTTAGTGAGTTAACAAGAAATAATGATGAACAACTTTATTTTCGTTAACTAATGTAAACAAAGATGAATAAATACTGTAATAAATGCATTGTTTATTGTTTGTTTATATTAACAAATACATTAAGATGATCTAATGGGACCTTATTGTTAAGTGTTGCCATATTATTTAATAACTCTGAGCAAACATGAACTAACAATAAACATTTGGCAGTTAACAAAATGAATAAACACTCCAACAAAGTGTTTACTAATGGTACTGTACCTTAAAAATAGATTCAGTCATGTATTAAGCTATAGATCTCACAGCCTAAGCAAGACATTATATGTCAGTTAAAGTCCTTCAACTGATCTGAAGTATTATTTTCCACAACCTCCGACTCTCTCATGTGATTTCTTTGCAAAGGAATTCACTCAAACCCAAAGCATCATCTACTAGAGCGGTGATACAGTGCCAAGCCCAGCAGATACAGGAGACTGGAAATACAGGACACATGGTGTAAATCAAACCCAGGAGAGCGGCGAAAACACACAGGTTAACCCAAAGCAACTATATGCTCCGTTCCACCAAAAACGTGTCAGAGTAATGCATCTCTGAGGATTAAAGACTTAAAAGCCCACATGAGCAGGGCATCGTGGGAGCGTGTCCTGGCTTTGGGCTTGGGTTCGGCTACCTGCTCTTCCACTCTACTGACCCGCGGAAGGCCCTGCGCCTCAGGCTACAGGCCGGCCGCCGCTCCCCTGCTCTCCCCCAGCAGGGGCTTACATTTCAACCGAGCGCTCCAAGCCCCCTTCTGGAGGTGATTAGCCCCCCGAAGCCGTGACAGATTCTTTCCGAGATATCCGCCTCACTTGTGTTTATTTTATCCCAGCTCTCTTTTGTGGATGTGCTGGACATGAAGTAACCCACTTGAAAATGGGTATCGGCTTACATACGCCACGGGACTGGCGGAGGAGTCAGAACAACAACAAAAAAGGAAAGAAAGCAACCATTATACATATAAAGAGGATGTCTTCGCATTTATTTGGCCTGCTCTTTAGCATGACTCTCCATCTCTTATCTCTTACGTTTGACCTCCATTGGTAGCATCGGTTTGGACACCCCCTGCCCCATCGGGTGGCACTGGGGCTACAGACGGCGCTCTCTCACAGTCTGGGACCCCTAAGTGCCCGACCTCCTCTGTACTTAACTCAATTTCACACTTCAGGTCCGCTACAAAGCCTCCTGAAATACAATCATCTTGTTTATTCTCCACCATCCCAAACAACCTAATGGCTGGCTATTTACGAGCTCCATCATGTGCGTTCAATTTGATCAGACGATGTGTATGTTTTCGTGTATTACACGCAATGTAGATCCAAGCATGTCCCAAATGACTGTATGGATTGAGCCCATGGGGAGTAATGAAAGTGGAGTAGTTTCTAAGGTTTGGGAAATTATGCAAGTTCCATATTTTGGTAAATGACAACAACTGATTCATGAAATTATTCAACTGATTCAGTAATATGGTAGATCAGTTTTTTGTATAGAGATAAATGCAGTAATTTGGTGAAGTAGTTGATTAGCACTTTAAAGTGATTCAGTTAAATCATAAGTCAAATCGGTTTATTTTAGTGTTGGGCAAAGACATAATATTTGACATAATATATGTGTGTGTGTTATATATTTATTATGTGATACACAGACATAGAAACAAAACTATACAAAACTATTTGGTTACATAGATATGTAAATGTATATATATATAAGTTTGAATCTATACACATACAAATAAATAATACTTTTCTCAAATATATGCATGCATTTGTGTATTTATATATACATAGTAAATATACACATTACACATGCATATATTATGTCAAAACAAACTTTTATTTTGGATGTGATTAACCATAATTAATTGTTGCCCAGCACTAGTTTACTTATATAGAGAAATGTTTTATTGTTATGGGGAAATAATTAATTATAGTAGTCAACATACAATATTAATATTATATTAATAATTAATAAAAAATTAGAATTAATATTTATTACAGTTTAATAACAATATTTTATGATACACTTCAAATGTTGATTACTGTAGTATTTAAGTTTTAAGTGAAATTGACATGGTGCATCATTTTTATTTTATAGAGGAAAAAGAATTAAAGGTGCTGTATGTAAGTTTTTGACTCTTCTAAAGCATAAAAATACAATAATATGTGTGCAGATATTTAAGAAACATCCCAAGTGAACATACTTGTTTAACTGACAAACAATGCTGAAGTCAGATATTCTGCTTTGAAAATGTTTTTTTCCGTGCCGGAACGCTGTCTTTGTTTAGGTAATTTTCACATGCACATGCCAGTTTAGCCAATTATAATTCAGCACCCCGGGTTGCCTTGTTGGAAAACAGCATATTTCATTCATTCATTCATTCATTCATTCATTCATTCATTCATTCATTCATTCATTCATTCATTCATTCATTCAGAAAGACTCTGAAAGCATGCGTCCATGAGCGAAATGCTACAGTGTAGTGGAAAGTATCAGATGTCAAAATGAGACAGATTCAGTTCCACATGACGTTAATTAGCAAATGACATAAATATTAGGAACGTGAGCAGGTTACATCGCGTGTCCTAACAACACGCTGTGACGAGATTGTTATGAGTGATGAGCCATTTGGCTGTTTGCACCACAAAACACGGCAGAAATTTAAATACAGCCTTTCAGAAGCACAGAATATGCACTCACTCACAAAACGGTAAGGTTTAGAATCTATTTAATACATGTTAACCCTCTTTAACATCATTAAATGTACATGCTGAATCACTCATATGTGTTTAGTTCTAAAGTTCAATTTCAAACGGTTTATTGTATTTTCCAGATCTGAGGTGAACTTTCTGCTTTCAGTATATGGTAATACACGTCATGTAAAATGCATTCAAACTCGCATTGTTAGCATTTAGCACTGAATAAAGCACACGAGGCTTACCTGAGGTGATCTGTCATAGGTTTCTGTTGTTCAGCTGTGAGAAATAGAAGCCGCTTCTAATAAATCAATTCGAGGTGTTGGTTAGAACCAAAACTCCTTTTAATATGGAGAATATTCCCTCAATCGCGTGTCGTTGCTTTTATTTAGAACACAGTTAAAAATCACTCAAACTGGCAACCCGGCGTACCTTTATTATGATTCAGGACTGCAATACCTAGTTCAACCACTGGGTGTCAAACTTACATACTGCACCTTTAATATAGTGAATCAATTGATTCATATGGTTCGTCAGTTTGTTATGAAATGATCTGGTTGAGTAATAAGGTGAATCAACTGATTCAACTGGTGCATCTACGGAAGTCCTAAGAGGCCATGCATTAAAATATTTTTTCTCTCTTGTTTTGTCGTGATCTCGACATAACAAAAAAGTTGTTTTCTCGTGATCACGACTTATTTTTCTTGTGATCTTGACATAACAAAAACTTGTTATGTCGTGATCACAACTTTTTTTTTGCTTTAATTTATTTATTCATGCATTAATTATTATTATTATTATTATTAGTAGTATAGTAGTAGTATTAGTATTAATATCTGGCAAATGTCAGGACACCGGCCTTGCGAACAGGGAGAGAATAACTGCAGACGCGCATTCGTGCAACACATTAAAGGCGTTCAGAACAGCCATAATATGAGAGCAAACGCTCGTGCTCCTGATTAATGTATATTCATGATTATGTTCATGTATATGATCATTATTTACAATAATTTCCATCAACTGTTACCATTTTAAAGCAACTCTATGGCGCATTTTTAAAGTTGTAACTGATTTGCGGAAAGGATCAAAGCAAGTGCAGGATCTTCATCATTCTTCATAATTTAATTCATGCATGCAGCAACTTATTTTGCGCCATATAGAGTTGCCTTAAAAATGGTAACAGTTGAGGAAATATTATTGTAAATAATTATATATAATTAAATACGTGAATATAATCATAAATGTACATTAATCAGGAGCATGAGCGTTTGCTCTCATATTATGGCTGTTCTGAACGATTTTAATGTGTTGCACAAATGGGTGTCTGCAGTTGGGCTATTCTCTCCCTGTTCGCAGGGCCGGTGTAGACTCTCTGGCCAGACATTTGCCAGATATTATTATTAATAATATTAATAATAATTAATACATAAATAAATAAAAGAAAAAAAAATAAGTCGTAATCACGACATAACAACTTTTTGTTATGTCGAGATCACGAGAAAATTAAGTCGTTATCACGAATTAACAACTTTATTAAGTCGTGATCATGACATAACAACTTTTTGTTATGTCGAGATCACGAGAAAACAAGTTGTTATGACGAGATCACGACATAACAAAAAAGAAAAAAAATATTATAATGCATGGCCTCTTAGGACTTCCGTATGCATCAGTGTAATACCGGTTTTTTTTTTTTCATATGCTGAATGAAATGTAAAGTGACACAGTTAAATCATAAAGAAACTGATCTTGTTTATTTAGGAAGAGAAAAGAATATTCATAAACTGAACAGTATTGTGAAGTGACTGTAGCTGAATCCAATTATTATATGGTGTATTCATTTGTTTCTATAGACAAAATGTATTTATAATGAATCATTTGATTTACATGGTGCATCAGTTTATTTGCATTGAGAAAAATGCAAAAAATGGTGAATCAAAGTGATTCAGTTGATTTATACTGTATTGTAAATTAGTTTGCCTGTATAAAGAAAGAAAAGATGAGAAAAATGTATAAATTTAGTCAATTAATTCAAGTTGAGTTCACATAGTAAATCACTTGTGCCCTGGGCATACAATTTAAGTAAAAAAAAAAAAAACAAATAAATTGTCCAAAACTGTACACTTCTATGCTTCCTGATAAAATATGAATCAATTAAAGCTCTGTAAGAGTCAACTGATTGTTTCAACTCAGGCTCATTCTAATTATGTGCGCCTATACACATTTCTAGAGAGAGCAAAATATGTCCGAGGAGCTACATTTTTTTTGCAGTTTTTGTTTTCATAAATCCACCAGAGGCCCCTGTGTACTTTTTCAGATCTCAAATTTCTCTCACAAGTGCCTTCGCACCTGGTGCTCTCACGAAAAATCCACCAGAGGCCGCTGTCGACTTACTGACTGACGAACCAACTGATACCACCCCCCACCCCCTCCCCTTCCCTAAACCCAACCAATAGTGTTTTCAAAAGCACCTATTGACCCACCCACCCCCTTCCCTAAACCCAACCCGCAGTGTTTTAAAAAGCAATCTAGAAAAAGAAAAGCCCCCTGATTTTTACCCCATTTTCAGATTTTACCACTTTCTCACCCTGTTATTTACTTGTTTATTTTATTTTTTGCCTTTTGTTTTTGTCTTACCTGCTTTCTGTAACCGTTCTTCACCGGACTCAAACCCCGCTGTCTTAGTCAACTCCACTCTGCATCTTAAGTCTGCCCATGTACATGTCGAGCTACCGGATAAACTAGTAACAGCGGAATAGCCGTCCATTCGGAGGTAAGCAAGCAGATTGTGTACATACACTTGAAGTCAAAATTATTAGCCCCCCTTTGAATTTTTTTTTCTTTTGTAAATATTTCCCAAATTATGTTTAACAGAGCAGGGAAATTTTCACAGTATGTCTGATAATATTTTTTCTACTGGAGAAAGTCTTATTTGTTTTACTTCGGCTAGAATGAAAGCAGTTTTTAATTTTTTAAAAACCATTTTAAGGTCAAAATTATTAGCCTCTTTAAGCTATATTTTTTTTGATAGTCTACAGAACAAACCATCGTTATACAATAACTTGCCTAATTACCCTAACCTGCCTATTTAGCCTAATTAACCTAGTTAAGCCTTTAAATGTCACTTTAAGCTGCATAGAAGTGTCTAAAAATATCTAGTAAAATATTATTTACTGTCATCATGGCAAAGATAAAATAAATCAGTTATTAGAAATGAGTTATTAAAACTATTATGTTTAGAAATGTGTTGAAAAAATCTTCTTTCCATGAAACAGAAATTGGGGGAAAAAATAAACAGGGGGGCTAATAATTCAGGGGGGCTAATATTTCTGACTTCAACTGTATGTCATACCAATATCACCAGAGTGTTTTTGTTGGAATTTACAGTGTTAAACTAATCACACTACCTATGCTACAAAATCCCATTTAACAAAGTAAAAAAGCATCCAAATTAGCCAACACATCAATATCTACTGTATAGTGAACATTTGCATATTTAATAAGGTGATTCATACTGAGATTCAAATGCTGAAGAAATAGTTTCATAGCTAAATAAAATGAATTGTATAGTGAATCAACTGAATGTTACACTAAATTAAATAATTCTTATAAATATTAGTTTATCTGTATAACAATTAATTCGATTTTGCTTCATGTCCTACCTTTATAGTTGTCCTTAAAAGTAGGACGTGTCTGTCTTTGAGCTTCTGCTGAAACACACTGCTCACTGTGGCTCCTGAACAGGGCCAAACGTTGATTTGGGTCTAGAACACATAACACAGACAGGAACTCAGCCACAAATGAGCTCATACGAACACAGGATTCATGAAGCAGACAAGCGCAAACAGAAAACTGACAGAAACCAAAACTTCACTTTCCATTACGAGACCAAAGGGCCCATGGAGCAGTGGCTCTGAGAGCTCGACACAGGCCCTCATTTCATGGGGCCATGATTGGATTTGTGGCATTAGAGTCACGCACTCCTGACCTTGATCAAAGCTGCCTTCAGGCCAACCCTGGAGCATCCAGACCAGGACCAGAACTACTGTGTCTGGGATTCTTGTTAGACTCACGGCCCATTGAACTTACGAGCACTGATGTTCTCAGTAATGCAACTGGTTGAAACTCAAAGCATGATGAAATATATGTAAGAATGTTTGCAGACGGGTCAATCGAACATGACAAGGCATGGCGTAGGGTGGAGCTGCTTGCTGTTATGGTAGATTAAGCTTTGCATGGAATCACAAGCTCCATGTGAGTGTGGCATGACTGCACACTGAAGACATAGAGAGGAAACATAGTAAAAAGGGCTTGAAGGCTGGTGTAACTTTTAAGGAAATTAATGAATAGTTCAACCAAATATGCACTGTATAGTACAAAGAGTCTGTGGATACCGAGTATGATACAAGCTTTATTAAAATAAGTTGTGTGTCAGTACAGATTGACAGCAAATTGGAAGTAATTTGAATTGTACTAAAGAATATAATGCAATGCAGGAATGTACAGGACTTGCACTGGCCTTCAAGTGCTAATGCTAAGTATTCACTTTTTCCACATTTTTTTTGTTACAGCCTTATTCCAAAATGGATTAAATTCATTCCATTGTTTAAGATTCTACTATCAATACCCCATAATGTCAACGTGAAAAAAGATTTTTTGAAATGGTTGCAAATTTATTAAAATAAAAAACCTGAAAAATCACATGTACACCAGTATTCACAGCCTTTGCCATGAAGCTCTAAATTGAGGTTAGGTACATTCTGTTTCCACTGATCATTCTTGAGGTGTTTCAGCAGCTTAATTGGAGTTCCCCTGTGGTAAATTCAGTTGATTGGACATGATTTGAAAAGGCATACACCTGTCTATATAATGTTCCAGGGTTGACAGTGCATGTCAAAGCACAAACCAAGCATGAAGATAAAGGAAACGTCGGTAGACCTCTGAGACAGGATTGTCTTGAAGCACAAGGCTGGGGAAGGTTACAGAAACATTTCTGCTGCTCTGAAAGTTCCAATGAGCACAGTGGCCTCCATCATCCATAAGTGGAAGATGTTTGGAACCACCAGGACTCTTCCTAGAGCTGGCCGGCCATCTAAGCTGAGTGATTGGGGGAGAAGGGCCTTAGTCAGGGAGGTGATCGATAACCTGATGGTCACTCTGTCTGAGCTCCAGTGTTCTTCTGTGGAGAGAGGAGAACCTTACAGAAGGACAACCATCTGTGCAGCAATCCACCAATCAGGCCTGTATGGTAGAGTGGCCAGACAGTAGCCACTTCTAAGTAAAGGACACACATCAGCGCCCCTAGAATTTGCCAAAAAGGCATCTGAAGGACTCTTGGACCATAAGAAACAAAATTCTCTGGTCTGATGAGAATAAAATTGAACTCTTTGGTGTGAATGCCATGCGTTACGTTTGGAGAAAACCAGGCACCGCTCATCACTAGGCTAATACCATCCCTACAGTGAAGCATGGTGGTGGCAGCATCATGCTGTGGGGATGTTTTTCAGCAAAAGGAACTGGAAGACTAGTCAGTACAGAGGGAAAGATGAATGCAGCAATGTAAAGAGACATCCTGAATGAAAACCTGCTTCAGAGTGCTCTTGACCCCAGACTGGGGCGACGGTTCATCTTCCAGCAGGACACTGACCCAAAGAACACTGCCAAAATATCAATGGAGTGATTTCACAACAACTCTGTGTATGTCCTTGAGTGGCCCAGCCAGAGCCCAGACCTAAATCCTATTGAACATCTCTGGAGATATCTGAAAATGACTGTACACCGTCGCTTCCCATCCAACCTGATAGAGCTTGAGAGGTACTGCAAAGAGGAATGGGCAAAAATTTCCAAAGACAGGTGTGCCAAGCTTGTGGCATCATATTCAAAAAGACTTGAGGCTGTAATTGCTGCCAAAGCTGCATCAACAAAGTATTGAGCAATGGATGTGAATACTTATGTACATGTGATTTTTCAGATTTTTTATTTTTTTAATAAATTTGCAACAATTTCAAAAAATCTTTTTTCACATTGCCATTATGGGGTGTTGTGTGTAAACTTTTGAGGAAATAAATAAATTTAATCCATTTTGGAATAAGGCTGTAACAAAAAGAAATGTGGAAAAAGTGAAGCGCTATGAATACTTTCCAGATGCACTGTATATGGAATTAGGGTTTTCAATTGGTTGGACTCCAATGTTCAAAGGTTGCATGGCTTTTTCTTTTTTTTTAAATGATAAGGATTTATTAACAATTTCTAACAAAGAAAAATTGCGTATCTTAACCTAACATGAAATCTAGTATCTAGTATCTAGCATCTAGTAATACATTTTTAAGAATTAGGCTACCTCATATATTCTGTTTTTAAAGACAATGGGGTATATGCACTCAGACTTTTAATTTCAGTCAGCCAGCCCCAGGGCTTCCGGTTAATTGTCATCCCATACAAAATCGCTGCGTTTAAGATGTGATTTCTTTAAACAACAGTGATCTTTACTGCCTGATTGAGATACAATATAAAGCAAAAATATATGGCAAAAATGTGGCATAGTCATTTAAGGGTAATCTGGATCTGAACCTAAAGTGGCTCACACATGTAAGTGCAAATGTGGCCCAGTAATCATAAGACATATGTGTGCTACTTTTGGCAAATATTTGGCACAGTATGCTCTGGCTATTGCGGCTGTAAGTCTAATGTGGCCCAGTTTTTTAAAAACATATGTGGGCCAATTTTGGCAAATATTCGGCACAGTAAGCTATGGCTAATGCAGCCGTTAGCCTATAGTGGCCCCGAGAAGATATGGAAAATGTGGCCCAGTTATCTTAAAACATATGTGGGCCACTTTTGGCAAATATTCGGCACAGTAAGCTATGGCTAATGCAGCCGTTAGCCTATAGTGGCCCCGAGAAGATATGGAAAATGTGGCCCAGTTATATTAAAACATATGTGGGCCACTTTTGGCGAATACTCGGCACAGTAAACTATGGCTAATGTGGATTTCAGCCTATAGTGGCCCAGAGAATATATGGCAAATGTGGCCCAGTTATCCTAAAACAAATGTGGGCCACTTTTGGCAAATATTTAGCACATTTAGCTCTAGCTAATGTGGCTGTGAGCCTAAAGCGGCCCAGAGAAAATAAGGCAAATGTGGCCCAGTTATCTTAAAACATATGTGGACCACATAGACTAAAGTCACCATCATGGAGAAAAGTGTTTGTTTTAGTTGGGATCATAGCCCTGAGCCTCTTAATATAAATTTTCTTTTGGGCTGCTGTAACTTTTAAAAACTTTGCTTGAAAAGTTTTTTCATTACAGCAAAGAAGCTAGGTAAAAAAAATAAATAAATAAAATTAAGTGAGGCACAACCTGTGATGAAATAATATAATTCACTGATGTTAACCAATGTTTAATCCATTATTAGAAGTGACGTGACATAGAAGTGACCTAACATGCTTGCACATGCCACAGAATTATGAAGGTTTATAAGCTAAAAAAATTCTATGGTTCAACTTCTGCTCACAGAGACATCAATAATCAGCGTATGAACCTCAACAACGGTGACAATTAACAAAATGAACAAAATGAACAAACAGGACACTAAAAGTGACAAAATCAGCATCAACGTTACATAAACAGCAGAATCAAAATCACATAATGAAAACTGTAGCCTCAATAAGCTATAGAATGTATTTATATTGCAATGCATGCTGGGATTTTTGTACTTTGCCACACCCAGCAAGTGTAAGGTGTAGGCCAGATCTGGGCCAGAATAAAAGCAAGTTGTGGCCCAGAATAGGGTCAGTTCTGGTTCATTTGGTTGAATTCTGGCTAATATGTGGTATTGCTTTTGCTTTTTTGTGGACCAGATCTGACAAACAGGAGCGGACCGCCCTAGAGCCATCATTTCATTCAGTATGTGGTCTAGATGTAAGTGTTTGGTGTGGGCCGGATCTGGGCCAGAATAAAAGCAAACTGTGGCCCAGAATAGGGTCAGTTCTGGTTCATTTGGTTGAATTCTGGCTGATATGTGATATTGCTATGGCTTAATTGTGGCCCAGATCTGGCAAACAGGAGCGGACCGCCCAAGTGCCATCATTCCATGCGGTATGTGGGCCGGATGTAAGTGTCTGGTGTGGGCCGGATTTGAGCCACATGAATTTTGCTAGCTGGGTGTTGGTGATTATGTGAAACAGAGTTTGGGTTTGTGTCCATTGAAGCATTTTTGCTCTACAGAAACATGAGCACTGTTTGTTTTTTCTGTTGTTGTCAATGGAAGTATTGCATTTTTAAAACGCTGGCAGTGATGCAAGGCATGGAGTATGCATTTTACGCTCAGCAGTTGGAGAAGCACTCGCAGCTGGATGGTTGAATGGTTGGATGCAGGGCCTAAAATATGTTCTCAATAAGGCTTAAATGCAAGTAAAACTGAAACGGGGATAAGTCAGCAATTGTCTGGTAGTTTATTTTAGTAACATTATAGCAATATTATATTGAATCATGATAAAATTTATGTCAATAACAATGATAAGCTCTGGACTTTTTTACTCTATATTGATCTAAGAGCCAATCACACAGAAGAAATGTGCAACAATGGAAATCTAAAAGTGTGTTGATATTAGAGATGTACAAAATTATCGGCCACCAAAAATTTATCGGCCGAAAATGTTGTCATTTAGTGGACCCTCTAATTTTTGTGGCTTCAGTCATTGTTGAGGTACTCTTTTAAATCTGAAAGCATTAACAACTGATATCGAAATATATATCGTTATCGTTCAATATGGAAAATAATTATCGAGGTTGCATTTTTGCCATATCACCCAGCTCTATGCTAAACATGCCTGATAATGTGATACGGTTTAGAGTAATTGTCACATCACAAAGAATTTATATACTTAAATATGTAATCTGATTTGAGAATGGTTTCTAAACCTGAAACAATGGAATTAATTGGATATATTTATGGCTTGTAAATGTTTTAAGGTCACCAGCCATTAACAGATTTGGCAAAATGTTTGTTTTAGGCCATGGACAGATAGATAGTTATGATTACCCAATAATCTCTTCTGCTGCTGTTTTCTGCCCTTCATTTTATTAGCTCTCTTCAGGATGAGAAGGGCGGTGGAGTCATTGGTGATGCCCCTGAAATAAATGTTTTTATTATGTTTTGGAAATGTACAATAAAAAATTATGTCATAACAGTAATTATTAAAGCACAAAAGTATACCATTCTTCAAGGATTTTTTCTGATTCCTCTGATCTGGAAATGTTTAGAAAAAAAAACTGCACAATGTTATAGCCATTTAAATTATGATTATCATTAGAAAAAAATAAATATTACCTGCTGCTGAGGTTAGGAGAAGGAGAAACACTTTGCTCCAAGCAGGCTGCATCTTCTCTATCAGACCAGGCATTTTTTGGTTGCCGTGGAAAAACAGGTAGAGTCTTTGGTGGCACTGGATGAAGAAGTGGAGACTGCAAGTAGCAAGATCAAAAAATGACTAGCGTCAGTATGTAGCATCTACCACAAAGATGTACTTTAAAGTGCACTTTCAATTTTTATAAAACGAACAGATAGTATTCCTGCTGCTGGGTTTTCATCTCGGTTCTAGAACATTGAAGTGCATTCAACAATCTCTACATCTCCACAGGAGCAGCTGCATCACATCACAGCCTCGCTACCGTGATAGAAAAGGCCAGCTTTCTCTAAAGAAAAGAAACCGCAGAAGAAAAAGCACCGCGCTGAAAAATGACATTTGCTGATGAGAAGGAAGTTTAAGGCGGCCCAGAAAGTAATTGTGTTTTTGGAGGCAATAAATTCGGCACTTAATCACCCAGAGAGACTGCGATTGTGCCGGCCCACAGACAGAAGGAGGGTCCGCAGGGCTGTTACCTTTGGCAGCAGCAACTCTTCCGAAAATGGCATCATTCTGGACGGTAAAGCATTGGAATGCAGAGTTATCCAGTCTTTCTCCAACTCTTTCTGTTCAAAACAGAACAAAATCAAAATCAAAGTGCTGTTCTGAAAAAAAAAAAAAATAAAGTGCATCTTGATGTTTTCATATTATTTCTTCAAAGCAAGTAGCAGATCACGACCATCAGCACAACAAAAACATCCACTTCAAAACAGACAAATATTAAAGCACATAAAAAAACATTTATGAATTTAACATGAATGCAGCTCCGCACAGGAAGTTTGAAAATGGTCATGCACAACAGAGCCTGGTTTCTCCCGAGGTTTTTTTTCTTCACTATCGTCAATTGGTGAAGTTTGTTCCTCACCACTGGCTTGTTTGGTTGGGACTTGTGGAGCTGCGCATCGATGGATTTGCTCTTCAGTGTTTGGACTTTCAGCAGTGAAATTTAAACCACACTAAACTGAACTAAACTGGACTTCAACTCTGAAAACTGGACTGACAATTTCAATTTACATTGACACAATCTACACTGTAAAAGCGCTATAGAAATAATCATGAATTGAACTAAATTGAACATTGTAACGCACTATAATGAATCGTCTAATAAGCTACAAAGATGAGCTCACTTAGCGTAATGCACAGGTTAATCCAAAGTTAAGTTGAGTAAACGTGATGCAAGCGGGCAGAAAATAGCAGGTGACATAAGAAAAAGAAACAACGTTTTCCTTTCCCTCTTTCCCGCTCATTGACTGCTCTTTTTCAGTACCTAATCACCGCTGACAGCTTCCAGCATTACGACTACAAGCTCTACTTAAAGGACTGTCAGCACTGCGGGTCGGGCTATCAGTCTGCAGACTTCAGCGTAATGGCAGGAGCACCACGCATCTACTCATACCTCATCAAAAATGAATTCGTCCATGTCCACCTCTTCAAAGTCCTCATCGCTCTCTATGATCTGAGCAGCAGCTAAAGCACGGGCCAGCCTTTTCCGCAGAAAGAAGCCCCTCCATGCAGCCTGCAGGGGCAATACACACAGCAATGAATCACACGCAAGCATAAATATTGTGTGTTATCCCATTAGGAAGATAAAACATGTTAACCTCTGTTTAATTGCCCCGCGGTCTGCAGTTTGAACTTTCGGTGACTTTGGCTTTGTAAGACAAATGTAACACCGGGATGCCTTTAAATCTGCGTATTCCCCGCGGGGCAAAAAAAAAAGACTTAACGGATCAGAACCCACTCGCTCCCACTCCAGCGACACGTTGGAATCTGATTAATCATTTTTTTCCCTCGGACCGAGTCCTTGGAGACTCATTAAATACAAAGAGAGAGAGAAAAAAATAGCTCTTAGAAGTTACTCGGGAAAAGAATAGCCCGTTTTCAAAAGCACTGCCTACCAATTCAAAACAAGCTCTTGGCAGTAATGGGTGTAATGAAGATGATTTAATTTTATTCCAGCTATTTATTGCATTCATAAAAGGAGGTATGGAAAACACCTTTCCAGAGATATGATGCAGTAGATCCAAAATAAAAGTGAATGTTTTGTAAAAACTTAAAAAGTGAGTCTCACCTGAATAACAACAGCAGCCAGTTCCCTCTCAGGCCTCTCGATGCAGGTATCTTCCACCTTATGAAGCTTTAATTTTGTGTTGGTTTTTTCAATTAAGCCAGGGAGGCCCTCGCGTCTCTTCATTATGCATCTACCTCGCCAGAATCGTTGGATCACCACAGCTGCCGCTCTGAGGAACAGCGCACAAGACAATTTTATCTGATGACTCACCAAGGTCACCAGAGACTAAATGAATGTCGCTGAACTCGGATGATTCATCTGCGTTAAAACATCTGGAAAGAGACCCAACAGGGGTCCGCTGTCATCTGAATGATTTAGAGATTAGCTTTATTTTGATTACCTGCAGCTAAAATTAAATGTACCTTCAAATCATCGGAAACTAAATGCTTTGAAAGTTAATAACGTAAAAGATATACAGTGTTTGAGAGGCATACATTTTCAGGTTGAGTGTCTGAACAGGTTCCGTCTCACTTTGCGTCTCTATGCAGTCAGCAGATTGAAGGTGAGATTGAGAATTTGGAGTCATCTGTGGATTCTGTTTGTGCCAGTCTCTTGTAAGCAGATGCTGTTTCTCTGGATTTTCGGATAAAGATGCTTTAGGAAAAACACATGGACTACTGAACACTGTTCTCAGTGCAGGATCCTCTGTGACACAGCTGTCACCGTATTCATGGGCGTAACGCTGCTCCACTGCCAGTCTGAACAGGTCTGTTTGATGACCAATGGCAAGAAGATGGGCATCATGTTCAGATGGTGCAGAACTGTGAAAAAAGGCACACAAATATCACATATGATTTCATACAGATCATGTTTTTGCATTCCAATCTGTGCTTTTAGATTGTTTTTCTATGTAAATGTGTTGGACAGATGGTGTTTGCATCTTGCGTCTTTTGTTCTGTCCTGCACATGACATCTAGATGATTATAATTGAGTCATTGTAAATATATTGATTATTATTGTTTTTTTATTACTGTTTTATCCTAAAATGTTGATTGTTAAATGTACAGTTTATTCTGATCTAATAATATTTTTGTATTGATTTGTATGAATGATATGTTGAATAATAATAAATAATTCATTTATTAATTAATAATAAATCTCTTCTTGCAAAGATATGGTGGATTCAGCTGATTTGTTGACAAATGGGTATAGGATTAATTCCTTGGCAGTTTGTGGGTCCTTGTGGGTATTTCTTACTCATTTTGCTGCTTCTGGGTTAATTTTTGTCGCTCAGGTGACCAAGATGTAAGCGAGAGAATACGTTTTTTTTTCCAAATAAAAGATTTTTTTAAATAAAAGATCGTTCAGACTCAAATAATAAATAAAACGAAAATAATTCATGATTTCTTGTGCAACCTGGTACCAATTGATCCACGGACAGGTACTGTGTCTGCGGCCTGGTGGTTGAGGACCACTGCTCTAGACTAAGTTTTTTTTTTTGAGAGAGAGAGAGAGAGAGAGAGAGAGAGAGAGAGAGAGAGAGAGAGAGAGAGAGAGAGAGAAAGTATGTTTCTACAGGTGGTTTGTCAAGCCCACTCACCTGTGTGAAGCACACTTCATAAGTGCACTTGTTTTTTGGGATGATTGTGACAAGTGTGTTTTCTACAGGTGGTTTGTTAAGCCCACTCAGTAGAAAACCCTCTTTTTGACTCCTTTATACACATTATAAACACTTCACAAGCACTCAGCTGATGAAAATACCATTATATGTATGCACACACAAAGTGCATGTTTAGCACAGTTCAAAGCACTGAAGTGGCAAATTCATGTCAAGGTCAATTTAGTTATAAATTTATGAGCGTGTGTGCGTGCGTGCGTGTATGCCTGCGTGTGTGTGTAAATGAAACCTTTTATTTCAGCTAATTAAAAGCTAATATTCAGTTGTGATTATGTACATGAATAAAAATACAAAATACAAACTAGGTCAGGGAAGCACGATGTGATCAGTAGTAAATATCCTCTGAAGGCCAGAGGGCGCTCTCATGAACTGATGTTATGAATAGAGTTTGGAGTAAAACCATGTTATTATGGTAATTTCACATTCTGCATTTACTACACAAAGCCATAGATCACTGAGAAGCAACACAAACAGCTGTCATCATCACAGAATGATTATCTTGATGTTGGTATTGACAGATTAAATCAAATTCAATTTGTGTAGTAAATGCTGCTCCATCTGAACACACGTGCGGGAAGTTTACTATGTCAATGTCAATGACAATTGTATTTATATAGCAATATTAAACACAATCAATGTGCTGCACAACACAAATCACAAAAAGAAAGATATAAAATTATAGCTAAAACAAACAATTCTCACTGATAAAATGCCAAATCAAAAAGGTACATTTTCAACCTAGATTTAAAAACAGACAGAGATGACATAGATCTAATACAGAGGGGCAGAACACTCCACAATCTAGGACCAGCTACTGCGAAAGCACAGTCACCCCTGCATTTCAGCCTCGACTTAGAGATGCATAATAATCTCTGCTGATGACCGAAGAGACTGACCAGGCTGATGTTCAATCAACAGATCTGACAGATAAGAAGGTGCCAGGCCATTTAGTTATTTAAAAACCAAGAGAAGCATTTTAAAAGTGACACGATGTGCACAGGCAACCAGTGCAAAGAGCGTAAGACTGGTGTAATGTGGTCATGTTTTTTGCCTTGCAGCAACATTTTGAACTAATTATAAACGGTATAGAGTTGTCTGACTAATTCCTAAATATAGTGAGTTACATTAGTCCAACCTAGATGTAATTAAAGCATGAATTATTGGTCACAATTTATTTTGATGGTCAGTTTGTTGAATTTAAGTTACATTGCATCTACATGCCAACTAATTCTCATTAGATTATAAGTAGACTGTTTGGTTGGGGTTAGGGTTAGGATTAGTGTAAGTTGAAATGTACCTGCAAAGTTTCTTATAGTCAGTTAATACCTGTTTAGCAGCAGTATCAACAGATATTAAGCAGACAGTCTACTAATACTCAAATGGACCATCAATATGTTACCGAATTATTTTATTAGAATCCACCTTCAATTAATCGCCTTACATCAAACCATATTTAAAAATATGATAATATTAAAATTAAAAATAATAATATGAAATATTAAAAATAAATGAAAAACACTACAATTTCAATTAAAATGGAATATACTAAATATAAAAACACAAACTTATTCAATCTATTAATACAAAAACAATAGTATCTCAATGAATCTAATATTAGAGTATTTTATTTAGCAACACCATCAAGTATATTTAAACTAGCCTCTACCAAAGATATTTCTCGTGGGATTTAAAACAGGCATATAATGAACTGTTTCAGGAAGTCTCTACAAAGATGTCTCAATACCACTCTAATTACTCTATTAGCCGTGGCTAGATTGGTCCCCTCCTGGCCCTGACCCCTGTCAACATTAGAAACCAGCTCTGTCCCTGCTATTCTAATCCTCTGACACGGTTAAGAGGGCATTTGCACCCCTCCAACACTCACTTCTCTTCACAATGAAGTCGTGAAAAAGAGCCTTGAAAGTGTCAACTGCAATGAACATTTGTTCTCGGAGAAACAAAACTAGCCCTGAAACATGTCGAAATCTAAAGATGTATAACAAAACGGCTAATTTGATTACCTCATTAAAACAAATGAACGTCAACTTGCATGTACAGTCAGCAACGGACGTCCTGAAAGCCAAACATTTTTACAAGCTGTAAAAAAGAACGCCAAAGCAAATAAATACAACCCTAGACCTTACACAGTTCCCCTACTTACTGACAACTGAAATTAACTTGGGAGAAAAAGCGGGAAAGGGTTTGAAGACCTAACATTACTTTTCGCAACAACACAACATGCCTATTTGTAAAGTCATGGCATAACGTCTGTTCTGTTGGCGTGGTTTGATGACATCCTTCAGTTCAGCCTGTCACTCTAATCAACACAGGCATTGGTTTACTATTGTATCGGTCAGACGGCAGAGTCTTCACCTTGCCAGAGCCGGGGACTGACTCTGGGTCAGGTCAGATGTTAAACGGCTGCAGCGGGTCCCCGTGGGTGTGCAAAAGAGCCTTTGTGCGGAGCGTGCGCCGGAAGGGTTAGCAGGGTATCGCTAAAGTCCTCCAAGCCATGAGAGACCTCAGCTTGAACCACAGGACACACAGACTTCTGCCAATCATGCTTTATGAAACGCGCCGAGTGTTCGGCTTTATGTGCTGGTGGTCTGCAACAGCGTCTGAGGGGCTTTTGTACTGGCAAAAGTGAAAATATAATATTTGGTCGAAATTAAATTACTTATTAGAAAAATGAATGTAACAAATGTTTGTTTCTAAATTTGACAACATTTAAAAAATAATTACATACATAGTTGGAATTTTCTCTGCCATTAATCTGCTACTGTTTTAATATTATTAAACTATACACAATTGTACTGTAGACATTTTGGATTTTGGAGGACACATTTATTATTAACTATGACTTCTGTCTTTAAAATAAAAACTCCTAATTTACTGCTGATTAATAATTTGTAAGATAGATTTGGTGGTTAAATTTAGCTATCTGAAAGGATTAGAGATGTGGTCATGCAGATTGGGACATTGGTATATGCTAAATATTTAGTAATAAAGCCAATGCAAACTAATAAACCAGTTAAAATTACAACTATAATAATTTGGACAATAAAGTCTTTTACAGCTATCTGCAAATTCGAGATTACTTTGAAAGAGAATATAAAGCAAAGAACATTTTGAATTTGAATGAATTAATAAAACTAATTATAGATTCTTATACAAAAAATACCAAAATTCTACCAAACCCTTAGGGAGAATGGAAAAGATTCCACAAACTACGTTAGGCAGAAATTGAAAAGAGAATTAGCGGAAGAAATTCCAATTGAAAAATGGCTTTCTGCCTGTAAGATACAACATACAATTACCTGTTCGCGGAGGTGGAAGGAATTTGCTTGGAAAAAAATCGGGTACGCTTTTTCATTACCCCCAAAATTAAAAGCAAACAATTGCCCACACCTCAAACTTGTTGGAGAATATGTGGGAAGGTTGATGTAGATCATCTCTATATTTTCTGGACTTGTGCAAAAATATTATCTTTCTGGAACAAGGTTTTATCCGAAATGGAAAAGATCTTAGGATACCATATATCAAAAGACTTTATTACAAATTATCTTGGAAACTATGAAGTGGTGGTAGTAAAGGAGGATGTTTACCTTGTAAATATATTAAATGTGGCAAACAAGAAGAGTATTACCACATACTGGTATAAGCATGACACCCCCTCTGTAGTGTTTGTATAGAAATTGTGAAGGACATAAGCAATTTGGAAAAATTGACATTTCTTTTGAGACTTAGAAAGGACTTATTTCTAAAACACTGGAAGAAATGGATTGATTATTGCATTGTTAACATTTGTTGAATGCATTGAATCTGGAACAAAGCAACCGCCCAATGTTGTCTTTATTTATTTATTTTTTTGTATTTGTTTATTATTTCATGTGCAATATGGCAAAATTGTATATTACTGAATGTAAAATGTTCTGTTGTAAAATTTAAAAACGTTCTCAATAAAGATAAAGTAAAAAAAATGACAACTGGTTCCCATACTGAAGTGTTATTAAAGTATTAAAAGCTTTTTTCATTCTTGGTAAAATGTGTTAAATGAAAATAAGATATTTTGTTGGTAGTCAACATGTATAATCTATAAGAAGCATATTTCAAATGAAATGATAAGCTAAAGTGGTTTCTATTTCTACACTGTAAAAAATTATATGATCAGTTAGTCCTGACAGCATGTTTTAGGTCATTGTAACTTATTAAACTAAGTTAATCATGTTCTAACTTAATTTTATAAATTATGCAAGCTGTTTTAAGTCAGTTTAACATACGTTCACTGGACTCATAAAGTTAATTTTATTCAGCTTAAAATTTAAGGCAATTAGGATTTTTTACAGTGTATATCTTGTTTTAATTTTTAGGTTTTAGTAATTTAGTCATTTTAGGTTTAAGTCATTTTAGTGTACTGTATGTCTATATACTTTTCATTAATTTTATTTTAAAGTGTGATAAATAAGGTTTTTATTAAATAATAAAGTATGAAATGAAATGAGAAATATTTATTGGGCAACTAGCTGAAATAATATTATTTAATATATTATTAAATAATAACAAGGTGTGTTATGCAATTAATTTTCATTTTAGTTGACTGATAGCCATGAGTACACCCCATACTGAAAATTAATATTTTTATCAATCTTTTTAGTGAACATGGGTAATATATATATATATATTGATGCATTTAAACAAAACAGATTTATTAAACAGAAATATTTATTAAATTCATGCAAAATATTGCAAAAAAATTCTACTACAAAATTTCAACAAAATTGAATATAATTTTAGTTTCTCTTGATTTTTGCTATTTTTGAAAATTTTATTTAATATTTTTCCCTAACATATACATTTGGGCTACTAATTTTTGAACCATTATTGTAAGTTATTTTGTTAGATGAGCTCCAGATTTGGCTTCAGTACTGACTAATCTAATGTATATGCACAAATATAATATTGTAAAAGAAAATATTAATTTAAATGAGAGATTTGTGAGGGGTGTACTCATATATGTTGAGTACTGTAGATACTGTAGAAAATTTGCCTAACAAAGTAAATCTAATAACATTCATTTTTCCCATTGGCAAAAAGCATTATGTGTAGCTGAAAGAACTTTATTCAAATTTGTAGATGAAAATGTGTAGAAAAATTACCAAAATATTTAACAAACAATGTGCAAAATGTGCAAATACTTTTGCACACAGATGTAGCTTGAACCAATTTATATAATGTACAAATATTTTTAAAAAGCTAAACCTGATCTCCATCTTCTGCTGCTGGAGGAGTGAATGACGCTGCTTTTGCTGTGCTTGACAGAGAGCCTGAAAACTCCACTTCTGTTCTGGACATTCCCAGAGCCTCGCTGACACTGCCACTGCTGCGATCTGCTCATTATTCAACTTAATCAAACCAGGCACTGTCTCCAGAATCAAGGACCTGAGAGAAAAAAAAGCCATTTAGGAGATTTACCTGATGAAAATGTAATGTGAAACGACCACACAATGTGCTCAAAGCTCTTAGAAACAATTGTTAGTGACTGTTTATTTTATGTAAAACACACTAAAGACTGCAATGGTTTAAATTCACGAAAGGACAGTTTTAAAGCATGATATAAAATCACAAAACATAAAAAGTTGACCTTAAAACTTATTAAATATTAAGAAGTGATTTAAATACTTTACTAATTAATTAAAATGACAGCTTCTTTTCCAAAACAAATTAAAGTTCAGAGCAGTACTGTGTGTACTGAGTGTCCACTACGATCATAAAAAAGTAACGGGTCAATTTAAATCCAACCCTTCCATCTCTCCATGTCTCTGTGGGCTTTCTATTGGAGAGTATTTACATTGAGCAGATGAAATCAGTTAGGAAATGGGGATAAAATGTTTAATGAGTTTGACATTCTGGACCCAGGAGAATCAACAGAGCGTCTGAGCATCGAGTGAAAGCTTTAGTCAGAGACGGCCTTTCTCAGCCCGAAACTGCACGATGACGAAGGGTTCACTGGCCTCATTCCAGAGATGTGACAGCCATTCGTGTGGCCAATATAGCTTTTTTGGTTTGTGTTTCAATGTGCAAGAGTCTTTGCTGAATCCTACTGAGAGAAGTACAATTAATTTAAAAGAAACAAGGGTTGATTAATGAATAATATATTCAATAACAATAAAACTAATGATTAGTGACTCATTTTTTTTATATATATTATTATTTGCTCATTGTTTATTATTTTTAATGCTTTTAATATTTTTTAGGTTAGTTTAATATCTTCATTTTTTTGTAATTTTAATTTTTTTGTATTTTTAGTAACAATTTAGTTTAGTATTTAGCTGTGTTTTTGCATATGTTCATACAGTTTTATTACTTTATGGTTTTATTAATTATTGTTTTAAAAAAATTAATATATAGTGCTCAGCATAAATGATATATAGCATAAAAAACAGCATAAAACAGCACAAAAATTATCTTTTTAAATAAATATTTTCTTTAGGAAGCTATACAATATTGTATACAATAATGCATATACATTAAATTAGTGAGTACTGAAGCCAAATCTGGAGCTAATCTAACAAAATAACTTAATGATAAGGGTCCAAAAATGACAATACCCACATGTATATGTTAGTGAAAAGTATTAAATAAAATGTAAACATTTTTTTTGAAAAAATCAAGAGAAATAAAAAAGTATATAAAATGTAGCTGATTTTTAAATTTAGCTTTTTTTTTTTTGCTATTTTCCTTTGAACTAAAAAAAATTATTATCTTTCTGTTTCTAAAAGTGTTACATGACCAAACTCTTATTTTAATGCATATAACTGTTTAAAAAAATATATTCTGTTCAAATGCACCAAAAATGATTATCTATTCACTGTGAAACGGATACAAATATTAATTTTCAAAATGGGGTGTACTATATATAGGGGAGAGCGGGGATGAAACGATTATTAAAAAATAATGTTTTAGACAGAAATATATTTTTGCTGTGGTTACTAACTCAAGTGTGGTCTGTCAATATTGGGTGCTATTTTAAAAAAATGTAGAACAACTTCAAAATTATTTTACTTAAAACATAAATTGCACATTGTTACTTTTGACCCCGTCAGTAGAGATAAAAGTAACACAACAATATTTGCATTACCTTCAAATGTTTCAAAAGCAATCCAACAATGCAAAATTTTAAAAAAATTGAATACTTTTTTGTATTATTGGTAATTTCCATTATTTTATAAAACATTTGAGTCAAAACACTGGAAACTCAAATGTGGAAGTGAAAAATAAGGGTATGGCTATTAGCAGTGGGACACAAATAACAGTGTTACTTTCGTCCCCACAGGAACTCTTGCCATTTATACCCGATTTACTTTTAAACTGAAAAACACAAACTTAAAGATGTGTTATTGCACTAAATAACCTGTAGATTGATCATTACTGTGTAACAACTTGTAATAAGGAAAACAGCGCTACAATCATTTACTTGCTGCACTTAAACACTGAAATTCGGACCCAATCGTGGGACACGGTTCCAAAATCAGTTAATATTTGACAGCTCCAACAGGGGTTGCATGCTGAATATGCTGTTAGCCTGGAAAGCAAATGTTGTCAGGGCTTCGAAAAAAACGCTTTGTTATGTTTGTCCCACATTACTATCGTCCCCGCTCTCCCCTATATGAGAGAGAGAGAGAGAGAGAGAGAAAGAGAGAGAGAGAGAGAGAGAGAGAAAGAGAGTAATATATATATATATAGTTGAAGTGAGAATTATTAGTCCCCTTTGATTTTTTGATTTTTTTTTTAAATGTTTCCCAAATTATGTTTAACAGAGCAAGGAAATTTTCAAAGTATGTCTGACAATATTTTTTCTTTTGGAGAAAGTCTTATGTGTTTTATTTCAGCTAGAATAAAAGCAGTTTTTAATTTTTTAAAAAACATTTTAAGGTCAAAATTATTAGCCCCTTTAAGCTATATATTTTTTCGAAAATCTACAGAACAAACCATCATTATACTATGACTTGCCTAATTACCCTAACCTGCCTAGTTAACCTATTAACCTAGTTAAGCCTTTAAATATCACTTTAAGCTGTATAGAAGTGTCTTGAAAAATATCTAATAAAATGTTATTTACTGTCATCATGGCAAAGATAAAAGAAATCAGTTATCAGAAATGAGTTGTTAAAACTATTATGTTTAGAAATGTGTTGAAAAAAATCTTCTCTCCGTTAAACAGAAAACAGGGGGCTAGTAATTCAGGGGGGCTAATAATTCTGACTAATAAGGGGGGCCAATAATTCTGACTAACTATATATATATATATATATATATATATATATATATATATATATATATATATATATATATATATATATATATATATATATATATATATATATATATATATATATATATATATATATATATAACTTATTATATATTTATTATATAAAAATATGTCTGTTTCAAGTAAATATATATTTTTAGGGTTTCAGATTTAGTTTACTATAATAACTGAACCCTGATAACAATATTTATTAAATTGGCAAATTCTATTCAAGCTGATATTTCCATAAAACCCATCAAAACATCTTTATGGCTAAGAAAAAGTATCAAAATGTTTACAAGATACTTAGTCATTAAAGAGAAGTCATAATATATGTCTCTAAACGGTGATCACATTCAGCTGTGTCATTTTTACAGTAGTCACATGATGCACCAATGCTCTTTTGGCCACATTGTGTCCAGTCGCCAGGCTCCAATTACTACCAAAAACTGACTCTATTCATTACTCGTGAAAACTTCCCGGTAAACAAAGAAACTTGCGGCAGTCGATTAATCTAGCTAAAGTCTTCTCTCCCAGACTCGAAAAAGTCGTGCACTGTGTACTTCTTTGAAATCTCCTTCAGTGCTTTAATTTAGGCTGTGTTATCACTGGACGGGGATGAAAGGGCCAGCGGAGAGCGAGAAAAACACTGGCTCTAATTCCGTTGTTGGCATTGAGGGTTAGACAAAGTTCAGAGAAATACTGAGCCTGACTCCAGTCAACTTCCTATCCGTCATTACGGAATAAAACAGATGTAAAGACACAACAGATATATTTCACCTCTGACGTCTCTTTGGAAGCCACATGCAAAATGTGGAAAAATAACTAACAAAATAAAAAGCTAAATATTTTACTGCCGGCTAAGGAGAGAATGTCACACCATATTTAATTTGTACATTTAGAAAGATTCTGTCGGGAAAATACATGTGTTGCCAATGGTACACTCTTTGGGCTTTCTGAAATTTAAAGTCATAACAGTCAGTGAACCTCTTTGGTGTTCATTTTTCCATTTTGACTGAATGAACCGAACTCAAAAAAATAAATCAACCGGATTAAAGCAATTACTCCTGGTTGCACTTTTTTTTTCAAACACCTTAAAAATTTGAGGAAACCAATTGTCTAGTTAAAAAAAGTTATATTTGAATATGAACTAGTTCAATTTGAGTACACATAGTATAAAATTACATGATAAATAAACTTAGGGTGCTTTCACACTTGGTTCAATTGCTTGGTCCGAAACCAAGTTTGACTGTCCCCCCTTGTCACCTTCTTGGCTGTTTTGTGTTCACACCATCTTTTTTTCCATCTGAACCCCGGTACGCTTGCGTCATCAAGCTGCTGTTGTGTGTACAGCGGTTGCTATGTGATAGACGGCCACAAAAGCCAAGGTGCCAAAATGAAAAGATGTATGCACATCACGGTCGACCTGCTTTTACTGAATCTTTTAGTTTTGGTAACATACAGAGTGACTTGCGTGAATTGCGTCCATATGCCGAAATTAAATACATTCAGTTTTATCACTGTGTTTGCATTGTGCTAACTGTGTTAGCATTACCCGCTTGTTGCCAAGGTAACGTTAGGTGATACACAGACATAATACACACACAAATGAATGTTATGTAAACTAAAGTTTGTTGTACGTTTGGCGGTTCACTTCCGTTATTTGATATGATTGCATTCATATCAGAAGTAAACTGGAACAAAGTTTGCTCAAACCATACCCTAGAACACCTCTTTCAGGCGGGTGGTTTGTGGGTGCGTATCTGAGTTCAGAGGACATCGTTCACACTAGCTAAACGTACCGTACTTTGACATCAAACGAACCCGGGTGTGGACCAAAAGTGCTAGTGTGAAAGCACCCTTACATGTACAACTGAAACGTAAAGGTGCAATAGGATATTTGGGGAAATGCTAATATTAGCCTGATAACAATGAAAGCTTGCACCCTGCAAATCGCCATTCAAAGCGTGCACTAGACAATAGGGATGTCCAGATCCAATCACATGATCGGAAATCAGGCCTGATCATGCAGTTTCAGACTCGATTGGAATCGGATGTTACCTCCCAATCAGGATTCAAACTGACTTCACACAGAAACAGCAATGTGTGTGGCATGACATCACTTTTGTTGCAGAGATGCTATTGGTTAAATGCCGACAAAGTAGAACGAGGAAGCAGCTTGAAGTGGAAATTGCGAGTAAGTCTGCGGTCTGGAGGTACTATAAAGTTGATGACGACAACATTGCCATATCAAACTGTGAGATTTGTAAACTTGGATTGCCTGCTGGGTATTTTAAGTTGAGGTGCTATTTGTTTTTAAATTAGATTTTTTTTAATATTTACTGTTGCACTAAAGTCCAAAAGTGAAGAATTGATGTTATTTATTACTTGATTGTTCAAGCTACCTTGAGTTGTTGAATGTTAAAATAAGATGAATTAAATAAAAAATAAGTAACATCCTGGATCTGTTTCTTCGCTCTTATTTATTCTTTTTGTATGTATTATAGAAGTATCGGATCAGGTTTTGGTATCGGTAGATACTTAAAATCAAATGACTTGGACTCGAGGGCAAAAAAAACCTGATCAGGACATCACTACAACATCACTACAATATGTTACATTTACCAAAGAGAAAAATTATAGTGTAGTTATTTACAATACCAAACTTAAAAAAAGAAGGCAGGTTGTTGATGTTTGCCTGCCATTCTCAGTCTGAACCGTGTCAGTGAACACCCAGAGGAGGTAATTGTTTCTGCGTGAACAGGGTTCACACAGGGATGGTTTACATATTTTGACAGACAGGTAGGACAGCCTATCGTAATGTTTGGACCAAACATTTTGATTGGACAAACTTCCACAAAATATTCTAATACATATCAATACAGCCACTTAATTTAATGATAGCTTTAAGGATGTGAAAAGACTTTCAACCAGCATAACAAAAAATTGTTTCTAAAGACAATCACATATTGCACCTTATGACTTATGTTTCTGGAGCTTAATTTATATCTTTAACTTAACTTTATATTTTTCAAAATTTTAATAAAGCAACACAGTCATCAACCTAACCACAAGCTCTACTTTTCAGAACAATCAAAAATCAACAATCCCCCCCCCCCCCCCCCAACTTACAAAAATATCAGAAACTACAACATAACAAATAAATAAACAATTGCTGATCTCCCCATTCAATTATTTTAATGCCGAGCAAAAACACATGAAATAACAGCTAATTTGAATGTTTACTCTCCTTTAGCAACTGGAAGCAAATATGCTAGAACTCTGTTCATTCCATTTGAGTTCTACTTAATATAATCTGTTTTTAAGGGCACGTAACTTTTTCCTTTAAAGTATAATGAACTTTAAGTGATATTTGAGTAAAATATACTTGTTTCATTTAGTAAATTAGACTGTTAGGTTTTACGGTCCATAAGAACATCATTTGCTCATTAAGAACTTTAGGAGCACATTTTCTCACAAAATATTCCCCCACTGAGCAAATATTTTCAGAATTACGAACACTTAAGTCCACGTGCGTACAGATGTCACTGAGTAATCCAATAGTGGACACAGATACAATGGCTGGTGCAATGATATGGGCCGGAAGCTCAGCGGTAAAGAGGAATGTTTATTCTGCTTTAAACGCCTGCTGCACTTCCAGCCAAAGTCCCCGTTCACATTAGTTTCACATTCTCTGACAATTATGAAATGCTTAGTGACTTTTGCTGGAATGCACAATGACAGCTTCTGCCCAATCCAAGATAAATCTTCTTATTATAAAATGAGGAGCCACATTTTCTATATGCTTCTCTTTTATCGACAAAAAAGTTGATGTTGGCTTAGAGGTTAGAAATGCCATTAAGAAACTGAACAATTAATCTAATTGTCAATGTGCAAGGTCTTAAACTGGGTCCTTGCGGCACACCTACCTCCAGTTGTTTTCCTGCTGTAATGGGTTACCAGTCAGGTTAAGTTCTTGGAGACTGATGCATTCCTGAAGATTCAGACAAACGTTCTGCAAGTCTATAAGAAAGTCAAAACAGCACCCTCCTTAGAGACACTATACAATTTACTCTACAAATGATTATGATTGCACATCTGGGCATACAGTCAATTAATATTTACAGACATGTTATCTTCAATGGTAGATGGAACAGGTCAGTAAAATAATAATGAAATAATTATGATTGTTTTATCCAAAATTGATATCTTATCTTTCAATGTAAAATTCAAAATGTTCATATATTTAATTGAAATTGAAAAGCTTTACAGCTCTATTATATGACCATTTTTATATAGACCAGAATTTTCATGTAGAATATTTCATATCTACAGTATACTGTATATCTCATGAGCACAGTGAGTCGACCCACTTCACTTCATAAACTCACCTGACAGACAGTTATGACTGACATCAAGTGTCTTCAGAGACACTAGGTCCAAGAGTGGACTTAAATGAGTTACACTGTGAAGAAAAGTTAAGCATGATAAAACAACAAAGCATCTTAGCGCAACACTTGTAGTTTTTTTTATGTTACATTTGACATATTTAAACATTGTAAAGACTTCACATTTAAGTAGGATTTAATGTAGGATTGGAATAGTTCACCCAAAAATTAAAATTCTGTCAATAATTACTCAACTCATGTTGTCCCAAACCCCCAAGAGCTTCATTCATCTTCAGAATACAAATTAAGGTATTTTGGATGAAATCCAAGAGCTTCCTGATCCACAATAGAAAGCAATGGTCCCAACGCAGTCCAGAAAGGTACTAAAAAACATTCTCAAAGCAGTTCGTGTGTCTTCAGTGGTTCAATCAGAATATTATAAAGGCAAAAGAATACTTTTTGCACATACAGTATAAAACGAAAATAATGACTTTCAAGAGTTCATGCTGTCTCGGGAGAGATCCCTGAGCTCAAAAGATGCTCGAGCCTGGGGCTCCCTCTTGATTGAAGGGTGAGAGGGGAGTTTGAGCTCAGGTAGGTTTCGAGAACTCCCCTGCTTTTAAATGACAAATTATGGATTACTATGGAAATATACTGCTGACTAAAGCTCGTCTATAGTGCAAATTGGGTTTGGTCAATTCACCTATGTCGCATGTCTTTGGACTTTGGGGGAAAACCGGGGAACCGAAACCCATGGCAGCACGGAGAGAACATGTAAACTGCACAGAAACGTCGGCTGGCCTGGTAAGGACTTGAACCAGCGATGTCTTGCTGTAAGACAACAGTGCTAACCACTGGGCCGCTGTGCCACCCTGTCTAGAAAGGAAGGAGGAGGAAGGCGGATTCTTCAAAATGAAGCTACTGTGGTAAGAAATTCTGGTGAAATTTATGGTGATTTAAGAATTGAATGATTGGTGGATCGTGTATTAGGTAATGCTGGAGCAGCTGTGTTCAATCACGTGCACCTCTTGAAATTAGTATATAAATAAACTACACTTATTCAACAGTTTTTTTTCCTCAGTGTCAGTATAGGGTGCATGTTCACAAGCACTGTGCATTGATGTAAACCATGGATGCCTGTAAGCAACTTCCTCTGTTTGAAACAAAGCACAGACATCTTGTGTGACACACATAAAGAGCACAGCGCTACTGTAAACCTGCACCCTATACTGACACTGAGGAGAAGAAATGTTGAATAGTCTTTTTTTATGTTCGCACAAAAGTATTCCCGTAGCTCGATGATACTAAAACCACTGAAAGCATGTGATCTGTTTCGAGGATGCTTCTTTGCCATTTTTCTGGACTTTGAACAAGTCGGGACCATTGCTGTATATTACAATTAATTTTAAATATCTTCATTTGCATTCCGAAGATGAACAAAGGTCTCTGGAGTTTGGAACGACATAAGAGTGAGTAATAAATAACATAAATTGGTAGGAAACTAAAACCTGCAACCTGCCTTGTCAGTCATAAAATTGCTGCTTAGTTATGCAGTTATTAGGTTTTGCCATGCAATCATTTGTCATCGAGGCCTACCTGTTTTGGACCACAGAGAGGTTTTGGAGCAAAGGCAGCCAATAAGATTCCAGATCATCAAGAGAAGGTATGAGATTGTCATCCAGGTAGAGGTCCCTCAAAAGAACGTGGTTCTGCAGGACGGGCAGCTGTACCAGAACAACAAAAACATCTTTCCAGTTCCAACAATGAACACTCTCCCATGAGCTGAGATGGGTGGAAACTTAAGCCTCACCACGAATAAACATGACTAACATCCACACATTAACCATAACAGATAGCAATAATTCAATTAAAAAATGGCGCCTGTCTTAAGGACGTGTGGGTTTTAGTATATGAGTTTCATGTAATGAACACTGACAAGTTACGCATTTCCTAGACACTAGGATGAACATTTGTTTCTATACAAATTCTAAACGAAAATCTATGATTTCACTAGGCATAATTAGAATAACAACATAAAACAGTTCTCAATCAGCGTAATGGAAAATTCCAATTACACTATAAAATCCCGATATTCCTGTGGATAAACAGACATGATCTCATCTTGTTTGTTTCTTTGCTAGTGTAAGATTTACCTCAATCAGACTGTTTCCTCTGAGGTCCAGTGTGTTAAGAAGAGCGCAATTCTCCAAACCCTCAACGTGACTTAGGTAATTGTGTGAACAGTCCAGATGCAGAAGAGTATAAATTTCCTTTAAACCTCTGGTGCTGAGCAGCTGGTTATGGTCCACTGACAATTGCAGAAGCATTTTCAGGGCTCCTAAACCACCTAAGAAAGCAAAGATATATCATTCAGTCAGTGGCCGTGCAGAAGTGTATGAAGGTAATTTTAGGCTGTGGTGACAATATCTAATACCAGCCAGAGGATAATCTAATATAAAAAATGCAGCACTGGCAGGACATCATCTAACACTGGCAGCAAATACCTTTAAACTGTTTTTATTCTCTTCTTTATGATACATTTATTCATATTTATTCAATATGGGGCCATTTTCTTAGAAATGAGAAGCATCAAGATATATTTTTGAGAGCAGAACGAGGGCAAAAATCCATTTGAATAACCAAAACTGGAACAATGATGCCCTCTACTGGACAATGACAACAATCAATACTGAGTGCTAATTTCGTGAATTAGATGTTTTCAGTAGCTTTACACAACACATAAAACTTAAGAGTCAGAACCCACTGATGAGAGAGATGTTGTTGTGTGAGAGCTGAAGAGTTTGCAGATTTTCAGCTCCATCAAGGCCATGGATGTTCATCAGTTGGTTCCTGCCCAGAAGGAGGATCTGAAGGTTGGTCAGACCTTCACAGTCCACATGGGTAATTGAGTTCTCCTTAATACAACAAAGAAACAATGAGATATACAGATACACATTATTGTTCAAATGAAATGTATCACAGCTTCCATAAAATAGTAAAATGAAAAAAAAAACCCCCTTTGACCATAACCTGTGGTTTATTTTTTTCTGTTGAACATACACACAAAATAAAATACATTTGAATAATGATGGAAAATGTAAGCTTTTGACATCCATAATAGAGGCAAAATACTACAGAAGTCAATAGATAATATTTCTTAAAATATCTTCTTTGAAACTCAATCAGAACAAGTGGAGGGTGAGTAAATGGTGACAATTTGTATTTGGGTGAACTATCTCTCAAAGAAATGTATTAAGCTTCCAGTAAATAATTTTGAAAACTAATACAAACTTTTAAATATCAAATTATTACTTTTATTTAGAATGCATTAAACCGATGCGTTAAATAGGTCAAAAGTAAAAGTAAAAGATGCATTAAATTGATCAAATGTAAATAATTTGTATAATTCATCAGAGAAAACATTCTAAAAATAATGGACTACAGTCTTGACAAAAATATTAAGCTGATATTTTTACCAATGATAATAAGAAATGTTCATCAGCAAATTAAGAATGATATCTGATAGATCCTGTGACTGAAGACTGGCATGATAAAGATTCAGCTTTGTATTCACATTAATAAATAACATTTAAAATAGAAACCATGCAATTTAAATTGTGAAAATATTTAACTATACCGTATATTAGTACTATTTGTATTACATTATGATAAAATAAATGAGTCCTTGGAACAATACACTCAAAAAATAAGTTTTCCTGCTACTTATTTAAATTCTAACTACTTATTTAAAATACACAATTTTAAAGCTTTTTTGGGACAACATAATTGTCTTATGTTCAATTCACTTAAATTTATAAAAACTATTAAGTTAACTTACCAAAAACCAAACTCTATTGAGGGCTGTGGGCCGAATATATAGCAAACAGTATTACAATAAATTTGCCATGGGGAATTTTCTAATTCGTTCGATATTATTAAAAAAAAAACTAGAAAATGTTGCTTTTAATCATATTAACTAATCCAGTATAATTTTTTTACGTTTTCTAATGAACTTATTACTGTAAAAACATAATCCCATTTATAACACAATAGTTCAATGCTGAATACACTAGTCAAGCTGTTCCTTGCTGCCTTCAAAGAAAAAAGCGATAAAACAAAGAAAAAAAGGTTATGTTAAATTAGAAATGACAATCTCTGTTTGAGGCATTTGCGCCAATCTTCTCCATCATTCTCACTCTCTTTTCAGAGGAGACGATGGGCCAAATCAAAGGTTACCATGGGCCAACTTTGGCCCGCGGGCCCTACTTTGAGTATCTCTGCTCTATAGAATGAAAATATTTTTGCAAGGTTTAAAATAATGTACATAATTAATACATCACTGGACAGTTTCTTCTCTCTTACTTGAACATCAATGAATCTAATCAGAGTGCACTGGTTTAATCCATCCAAAGATGTAAGTCCGCAGCGCCTAAGAGTCAAAGTCTGCAGTTTGTGACACTCAGACAGTGTGGACAAGCTGCAGCCTGGCAGGTCTTCCAGCATCACTGTTGTAACCTGTTTTGTTCACCACACAATGACAATGTTTATTACATTACATTACAATGAACATACAACACATGTCAATCTCTCAATTTTTACCTGTTTGAGAGAGTTCCAAGCTCCAGTTTTGAGAATAGAGTCCTCAGACAGAGGAGGTAAACTGGGTTCCCTTTTTCTTGCTTTTCTCTTTTTGGATTGTTCCTTCCTTTTATTCTGCATTGACAGTTTGGACCATGGAGTGCAGCTCATCATCCAGGCCAGCCGCTTCTGCTCTGTGCTGTCAGGAAGACATACTGAAACCGATTCTTGGCTTTCTACTTTAAAGTTCTCAATCTCCATTTCTGTAGTATTTCGAAAACAGCTACTTTCCATTTCAGTTGATTTTACATTCAAATCAGAAGCAAGCATCATCAAGTCTGAGTTTATGCTCTTAGCATGATCTGAAACACTTGGAAAACCAACTGGACTAATGGAAAGGTTATTAGAAAGACCTTGGTGTGCATTTATGTGGGAGTGTGCAGTGGTTTTAGTAATATTTCTTGATTGTTCAGGCTTTTCGTTGCTATCAACTTCAGTTTCTTTTCCGTGGCTCTTCATTCTATCTTTATAAGTGTTTATTTGAGGCCTTGTGTAATCTAATGCATTTATGCTTTGGGATTTATCCTGTTGTTCTATTGTGTTAATGTCATCCTGTGATGTCTTATCCAGTATTTTAATTCTTTCATTATTTTCCCCTGTTCCTTGTGCATTGAGCACATTGTCTTTGTTTTCTGTTTGCACAATAAGCACATTGATTTTGTTCTTTCCTTCTGTTTCCTCCTCTATTTTACATTGATCCTCCACCTGAAGGTTCTGTTCAGCTTCTGTTCTCTCCTTTTCTTTATTGGTTTTGTCTGCATCCACCTCTTGTCTTCTGCAATCATCTTTAATACTTGTAATGTTATTCTTCTCCTCCCTCTTAATTCTCTCCCTCCTCATCTCATATTTCCTTTTCTGCTGTTCAACATTTTCTCTCTCCAGACGATGGCGCTCTTGTTCTTTCGCTCTTTCATAATCTGCTCTCCGTCTCTCCGTCTCCTCTCTCTGAATGCGTTCTTCCTCCTCAATCCTCTTTTTTTCTTCCTCTCTCTCCTTCTTCAGCTTCTCTAATTCTCTCTTCTCCTGCTCACGTTTTTTCTCCTCATCTCTCTTTCTGCTCAGCTCTGGTTTGCTCCAGCGACGAACTAATGTTCCTCTGAGAGCCGCTTGGAGTTTTGTGGCTGCTCTGCAATGAAGCTTCTGTGTTCTCCTTCTCTCCTCTTCCTGTGCCTCCTCAAAAGCCTGTCTCTCCTCCTTCATCTGCTTCTCCAGTTTCTGTATTAAAGTCTGAAATTAAATGTAGCGTAAGACTTTGAGTGGTAAACATAAATATACGGTTTTAGTTAAACTGTTTTACTTTTTAATATATAATTATAAACATTTTATTTGTATATTATATATTCATTCTGTCAATATTCATTCATTCATTTTCCTTCAGCTTAGTGCCTTATTTATCAGGGGTCGCCACAGCGGAATGAACCGCCAACTATTCCGGCATATGTTTTACACAGCGGATGCCCTTCCACTTGCAAGCCAGTACTGGGAAACACCCATACTGTACACTCTCGCATTTACACACACACACACATACACTACGGCCAATTTTGTTTACCAATTCCCGTATAGGGCATGTCTTTGGACTGGAGAAGGGAGAACATGAAAACGCCATCCAGAAATTCCAACTGGGCCAGCTGGGACTCAAACAAGCGACCTTCTGTCAATATGACCGACTGTCAATATTTTATATTAAATATATATGGATCAAAAACAAACGTTGCTCTCAAGCATCAAATCAATAAAAGTGTACACTTTTTCTCTGAAAATTGAATTCTGTCCTGTTTTTGTTCTGAATTTTAATAACAATTTTTAAATATTTGAATATTAATAATACATTTTTACCCATTTTTTTACCTTATTACTATTACTTTTTACAAAATGCCCACACTAAAATGTAATTTGGTGTAACATTAATTTATATTCAAAACATAATGACTGATATATTTAGAGCAAGGATCATTTGAAGGCATTTTAAAGGGATAGTTCACCCAAAAAAAAAAATTCTGTCATCATTTACTCATCTTCCATTTGTTCTAAACCTCTTTGAGCTGCTTTTCTCTAAACACAGGGACAAATAAAGATATGCTGAAGAATGCTGGTGGCATTGTGGCTCAGTGGTTAGCACTGTCACCTCACAGACAGAAGGTCACTTGTTCGAGTCCTGGCTGGGCCAGCTTGAATTTCTGTGTGGAGTTTGCATGTTCTCCCCGTGTTCACGTGGGTTTCATTCAGGAGCTCCGGTTTCCCCCACAGTCCAAAGACATGCGCTATAGGTGAATTGAATAAACTAAATTGTGCATAATGTGCGTGCGTGCGTGCGTGCGTGCGTGCGTGCGTGCGTGCGTGTGTGTGTGTGATATTTATGTTGGTGTTTTGTAGCATCTAATTTTTACGAGGTGGGTCCTTAGCCCAACGATCAACTTCCAACCAGGTGGACCAAGACACACACTACGGACAATTTAGCTTACCCAATTCACCTATAGCGCATGTCTTTGGACTGTGGGGGCAACCGGAGCACCCAGAAAAAACCCACACCAACACGGGGTTGCAAACATGCAACATGCAAACCCCACACAGAAATGCCAACTGACCCAGCCGGGACTCGAGCCAGCAATCTTCTTGCTGTGAGGCGACAGTTCTAACCACTGAGCCACCGTGTCGCCCCCATAGTATGTTTTGTTCATGAAAATGTTCCTCACCATTTACTCGCACTCAAGTGTTTCAAAACTTTCATGAATTTTTTTCGTCTGGTGAACACAAAACAAGATATTCTGAAAAATATTGGGGAAAAAAAGTCAGCCATAGACATCCATAGTAGGAACTAATATATATTATGGAAGTCAAGAACTGTTTTTTCCCAACATTCTTCAGTATATCTTTCTTTTGAAGATATGGATGAAACAGATGAAAGAAACTGAAATGGGTTTGGCACAAATGGGGGATGACTAAATGATTACAGTTTTTCGCTTTTGGATGAACTATCTCTTTAAGATCTAAAATTTAGATTTTTAAAATGTAGACATGTTTAGACTTTAAGACCTCTGTGAAACCTTGCATGTAAATCCATTTATTAAAAGAACATCTTCAATATTTGTCATATTTAAACTCACCTGCTGCTTATCCAGCTCCACTTGAAGATCTTGTGCATGATAAACCTTTCCTCCATCATTATGAAACTGTTGTTTTCATACAGAATTTCAGTTGTTATTAATCTTTTCCTCTTATTTTAAGAATACACATATATTATAAGTGTCTAAAACAGGGGTGTCCAAACTCAGTCCTGGAGGGCCGGCATCCAGAATAGTTTAGCTCCAACTTGCTTCAACACACCTGGCAGAAAGTTTCTAGTATACCTAGTAAGAGCTTGCTTAGCTGGTTCAGGTGTGTTTAATTATGGTTAGAGCTAAACTCTCCAGGACACTGGCACTCCAGGACCGAGTTTGGACACCACTGGTCTAAAATGTCTTACCTCCCCTATCTTCTTCAGCTCCTCCTCGAACTCCATCAGTCTTTTCCTCCTCCTTTCTTCTTCTTCTCTCTCTGAGTTCAAATGCAGCTCTCTTTCTACCTCCTGTGCTGCTAGTTTCTGCTCCTCTTCCTCATTTAGTCTTTTCTCTAATTCTCTCCACTCAAGACTAAGTTGCAATTCACTCTCAGTGGAAATATCATGTTCAGTTAGATCTAAAAAAAAAAATAAAGACATAAAAATGTTTTTAAAAAAACATCTCTGAAAAGTTTCTGCAGGTGCGTATTAAACAAATCATTATAAAAAATGTACCTTCCATGCATGAGGTATTTGTAATCTCCTGCTGGGATTTCTGTGGCTCCACATCACTTAGAAGTCCAAATTGTAATTCAGAGATTACCTGACAAAAAAAAATTATACACATGTATGCATTTTTACTATAAACATATTCATTCTCTAACAAAATGGGATCTATGCAAAACATCATCTTGGGAGTTGATGTCTGTGCATGTCTGAGAGCAATAAGGATACTTTCTGAGAATCTACAGCCTAATTTCATATTGACTAAACACAAACAAAGCTGGGATATATAATAGCTCATTTGCAAGTGTGAGGGACAAACTGAATTAAAGGTTAAGTTAGGGACAAAACACAGACACTCCTCCTTTCCTTTGTGATGGATCAGATGGGAAAATAATCCCATTTCAATTTAACCACAAACAAATAACCATGACTCACTCTCTCTTTCCAATTGATGGGGTCGTCTATGAAATCTGAAGCTGGTTCAGTCGCAGGATTATAACTGTGATTAAGATGAAACAGTTCCTGGCTTGAAAAGTCTATGTGTAAACCAAAAAAACAACAACAAAACAACATGATGCCTCAAGTATGCTGTCTTATTTGTGCTGTTTAATTCAGAATCTCAAGGTGTTCTATTTTAAAAATGCATACTCACCCTTTTCTTCAACATCTTCAAGGATTAAGTGTTCAAAAGCATTGATTTGATTTCTTGAAGCTTCAAGATATGTGAGCACTGAGTCAGGCAGCTCACCTTCAATAAGCTTTTATGAAAATAGGAGATTTTTGTCAGTGTGCAATGACATTATTAAGTCCTGGCAACACTTTACAATAAGAGTTTATTTTCAGACATTAGTTAATAAGTTAGGTAACATAAACAATGTATTTGGGCCTTTCCGTGTCAACTACAGATTTACAAGGGCTCAAATGTGATTTTCTTAATATTTTGTCTGAGGAAAGACAAACATAAACAGTGATGAATACCAAAATATTAAGGGTCGTGGAAGTATATTTACTGATTAATCTACTATTTCCACTTTTTTTGTTTGTTTTTGTTAGTTTACATTAACTAATGAGAGCTCCTGTTGCCTCACAGCAAGAAGGTCACTGTTTCGAGTTTCTGTGTGGAGTTTGCATGTTCTCCCCGTGTTCGCGTGGGTTTCTTCCGGGTGCTCCGGTTTCCCCACAGGTCCAAAGACATGCGCTATAAGTGAATTGGGTAAGCTAAATTGTCCGTAGTGTATGTGTATGTGTGTGAATGAGAGTGCATGGATGTTTCCCAGTGATGGGTTGCAGCTGGAAGAGCATCCGCTGTGTAAAACATATGCTGGATAAGTTGGCGGTCCATTCCGCTGTGGCAACCCCTGATTAATAAAGGGACTAAGCCGAAAAGAAAATGAGTGAATGAATGAATGTTAACCAATGTTATAAACTGTCAACAAATGAAATCATATACTGTAAAATTAAAACTGTAATACTACACCATTTTGATTTTGGAACTGCCTGCATTATAAATCATGTCTTCATAATGCCACAGAAGTTATAGAAATTATAATATTTTTGATTTTAATTGTGCATTTTGTTTTTACCTCATAATTTAAATATAAAATATTTTTCATTATTAAATACAATATAATAGCAAGTTTTATGGCAGCAAATAAACGACAATTTTCATTAACAAGTGAGTTTGAGTCGACTGAATATAAAATAAATAGATTAAGTAAATAAAATGGTCACTTACATTACTATTCAACCCAGTAAAGCTGTCGTCGTCTGACTCTATATCGTTTTCAGAAGGGTTTAGGTTTAATTTCATCAGCTCCTCGTCAATCGCCTGCTCGATATCATCCATTTCTCTTACTGAGGCGCGGATCAAGAATCAACAAACCACCTGGAGAAACGAACAGTAACTATTTGTTACAATAGACGTGCAGATTTGCAACTGAAGTAACTTTATCAGTGTCTTGATGACAGCGTAAATAATAATAATAATAATACAAGCATCTCATAAGTATATAAAACACATGTTGCTTTTCCGTCTGTCTTTATGGGATACAAAGTACCTGGCCTGTGTTTTTCTGTTCACCTCACGCTGTACTTTCGCGTCCTCCGCAGTTGCTATGGAAATAGTACAGAAGTACAGAGCCTCGTGAAGGACAAAAGCGTAATGAAGAGCACTTGTTTCGCGACAGAGATGCTAATATTTTCGGACAATTCGTCTTTCCAAAACGATACAACCAATAAAGGGTTACATTATCATGTAAATACTTTTCTTTTAAAAAATAACAACAGCTGAGCCAGCTATGCAAAGTCATTTCATTATAGATTAGTTGTCCCAGTACACTTGTTATATTTGCGCCCCCTACTGGAAGCATAGTTCATTACAGTGGCCTGATTGATGCAATAAGTGTGCTGCTTTGTCTTTGGCTGCACTCTATTGAAGAACTTTCCAGTAAAAGTCATCTTAGGCAATTCACGTTTATTTGTGTACAAAGGTTTATTTTTAGAATAAAACTGCTTTTAGTTAGCTATACAATGCTATAATAACAGTGTGTGGTGTTGTCATGATTGTGTGTTTTAGATTAGGTCTGCTGGATGTTGATGTTGATTGACATTGCAGACTACAGTAGGGCTCCAAATGACGCCATTGACTCAAGATGACAACTGCCATACCTGCACTGTGACTTCCTTTCACATTGGTAGAGTGACAGACATTTTAAATCATTTTAAATATTGCAAATTGGCAAATTATGTCAAGATGGTGATGTACATTTTATACTTGGATTCAGTTTCTGTTTACTGTTTACAAAATGATCAATAAATCAATGCATCAGTGTTTTTTTTTTTCCAGTTTATAAGGTGTTTTATTTTTACATATTCTACTACAACTGCACAACAATGTTATACATTGTAGATGCAAAGTAGGTTTAAGTAGTTTTAAGTAGTTTTATTGTAAGAGTTAGGTTGTAATTAAATTTTAACAAATTTATCATCAATACCGATGCTCAATAGAGTCAGGCCTCTCTCTCGCGACTGCTGGTCCAGAACTCAGCTGCCAGGCTTTTAACAGGCACAAAAAATGAAAGCACATTACACCTGTACTGGTTTCTCTACACTGGAAGCCAATCCAGTTTAGAATTCAGTATAAAGTACTGCTGTCTGTTTTTAAATCCCTCCATGGCCTGGCCCCTGAGTATATTTCTGAGCTAATTAATATACACCTACCCGTGAGATCTTTTCGCTCTAAGGATAAACTCTATTTGACTGTTCCATGATCACGCTTAAAATGTCAAGGTGATCTTTTTCAATAGCAGAACAATGTTCCACTCTCCATAAGAACATCTCCAAATTTTGAGTCTTTTCAGAGGTCACTGAAAACACACCTATTTTCTTTAGCTTTTAATCATGTGTTGTGGGTTCATGTACAGTACTTTGGTTCCTTGTATGTTTGCATGTATTATCTGTTTTTATGTACAGCACTTTGGTACCCATTGTGGTTAGTTGAAAGTGCTCTAGAAATAAATTGAGTTGAGTTGAGTGCGGTCTGGCGCAATATGGCTGCCGTCGCGTCATCCAGGTGGATGCTGCACACTGGTGGTGGATGAGGAGATTCCCCTCAACGTGTAAAAGTGCTTTGAGTGTCCAGAAAACAGCTAAAATATATACAGATGCGATGGGACCTCTGTTTAGTTTGTTGGCGCGAATCACACGAGTGATGCTCTTTAATGCAGATGCAGCTATTGTATTTCCACTGTTTTGAGCTGATGTGACGTGTTCGCCCCTCTAGCATCTCATCCAACCTTGACCTCTCCCGGAAGCACCACGAGTCTCCTGCATATTTTTACCGGCCCCGTGATCCCCAAAAATTAGTTAAAATACTCGTAAATCATGGCAACGAAAATGAAAGAACAGATCGCGAGAGGCACAGTGATGGTCTAAGCATTACATTTCTTAGGTTAAATGAATAGAGCAGTAAAGATATCACAAGTGCAAATCCCCCCTCTCTTTCTCATTAAGTAATCTGCTGTCAATAGTTGGAGACGAGCAAAATATTTGAATGATCCTGCATGTATTTAGGCCTTTTTACATACAGTATAACAACTGAAAGTTCTGTGTTTTTGACAATATTGCAAATTCACTAAAACTGGCTGGAATTATCAGATAAATAAAACTTAATTTATTCTTAACATGAATATTTAATATTATAAATTCTTGTAATACACTCATTGCTATAAACAGTAGTTTACAGGCCCATTTCCTTTTAGTAAAGAAGTATTAGATTTATAGGTGTTCATTTTAACTTCTTATGCATCAGATGTGATCTCCAAACTTGTTCTTGATTGAGACATGTTGAATTCTTCTTTCATCATTTGCAATGTTTCCAAATTGCAAAACTGCATTGTAATTTTTCATAACAATTTTTATATCTGTGTTATATTATTTTCTGTGGCGGTTCATTCCACTGTGGCAACCCCTGATAAATAAGGGACTAAGCCAGAATAACATGGATGAATTATTTTCTGTAAAGCTGCTTCTGGCCATGACACGTTCACACCTAAATGGTTATAAGAGATGTGTTTAAGGTAACACATGCAGCATAATAATAAATAATTGTTAATTTTTTTACTGCTGTCATGAAAAGAAACAAATTAACATCATGACTCCTTGTGTCGGTGTCAGGATGAACAGCCACGCCGTGCCCAACTCCCCCCCAAGGGAAACACTGCATATGGCAATATTTATCGCAGAAAAATAAAACATTGCAATATCAGATTTTTCCAATATCGTGCAGCCCTAGTCTGTGGTAGCATTTAAACGCGTTTTGCTTTTTCACTATGAAAAAAAATATGATCTTTCTGACATGACTTGAACACACTTTATGATATGAAGTCTGGTATTCAATTGGAATATAGTATTTTGTGCTACTTCAAGACTTGAAATTTCCAATCTCTGCATACATCAGATGAAAATTGATTCCACAAGGAATTGACATTAATCATTTGCTGTAGCAGAATCATTTTTCATCTCTCAACAGCAATTATCTGGGCTTCAGTTGATAATGTGTGCTTTTATTGCGAAGATTAACAGCTTTTATTGATGAGTCGCTCATCTCAAAATGTCATGACAGATTGTGATTTTTATTTACGGTTAATCATTCTGCCATGCTGTTGTTTTATCCAGAGCATTCAAATACAGTGTATATGTTATGACAAATTGTGATCTGAGTGGCTGCTTTGAAGTCAAACCAACTGTCCGTGTTTCATCAGATCCCGAAGATGCATTCACAAAGTTTAATTGCTCAAAAAGGCCCCATCAGCAAACCTTGTCCGCTTCAATTAGCGGAAAGTGGTGTCGACCCCTTTGTTAGTGGGCAAGGTGTCCGGAGCTTTTGTCTGAGAGCATGGAACCCAGACAGGGACTAGACAGGCAGTGGCTGCAGATTTACACTGCAGATTAGGGCAGTCAAAGCCTGCTCAGCTCTGGGCAGGGCTCAAGTTTGGATAGGGTCCCTGTGTTTATACTGTAAAGGGTTTTCTGTTACTGGTCTGTTGCCATTATCTGGTCACTGCTCTTCAAGGTGATTGTTTCCATTCGTTCTTTTAGAGGGGGTGAGAGAAAGAATTTGTTGAATAAATGGCAGCTTTGTTTCTGGGCTGCTGTCTGTGGCTGATTCCTCCTATAGTCTAATTTTATATAACTAAAATTAATGGTCAAAAGTTAGATGTCATTTATTGATCTAAGACCTCTATTTTGTTACAACAGGATCTCTAGACACAAGAATGAAGGAATTTGAATGAAGTCAGTTGTAATATATGCTCTTTTGATTCCCATGTCAATGTAAACACTGTCAAAACATCTAGGTAATTACATATTTTCTTAAATGTTATTTTACTTCGTCTTAACATGCATTTCAATTTGCTGTTTTGAATTTATGGTTAAGTCTGCAGTGTTTTGAATCAGGATTATTATGTTAACTAAAACAGTTAACATAACAAAATTACAATAAAATGTTTGTTTTTTTTATTTCCTTTTGCATGTTACTTGTACGCCAGAAAGTAAAAACTATAAATAACATTGTTTTGTAATCTAATAATAATGGTGGCTTGAGAAAGCCAACATACTGTTATACTACATAAACTTACTATTCTTCTTACGTCTTTTTCTGAGACTAATTTCTATACGCATCTCCTCCTAGACCGTTCAAGCTACAAAAACCAAACTAACTTTAAACCTCCAAACTGGTCTGTCTCGGGTTGCTATATCTTTTCTAACTGATCCGACTTACGGTTTTCCGATAAACTGACCTGGAAAATTCGGAAAAGTCCCATTTACTTAACATTGGACTAAATTTTGTAACCTCATAACTTTGCTCCAGATGTCATACAGACTTGTTGGGCTCGTTTAACTCAGACTACCAATCTGCCAATCACTGAAGACCTTTCAACCTACTAGCAACACCCTAGCAACCCCTTACGGCACCCTAGCAACTGTCCCATATACTTCTATTATAAAAAATTGCCATTGACTTTACATTGGACATACTAACAACATACCAATTCATACTAGCAATATACCAATCCATACTTGAATCATACTAACGACATACCAGTCCATCCTAGAAATATATTAATCCATACTAGAAACATACTAACAAACATACTAACATACTAGAAACATACTAACAATATACCAATCCATACTAAAATCATACTAACATACTAATCATACTAGCAACATGCCAATTCATTCTAAATTCATACTACAACATGCTAGTTTATACTAGAAACATGCTAGCAACATGCTATTTCATACTAGAACCATGCTAATTTATGTTAGCAACCGCCTAGCAAGAAACATGCCAATCCATACTAGAAACTTGCTAACATATATGTAGTTATCTATCTAATGCCAACTGTTTCAAACTTCTTTAAAACTTCAAACTTTCAGACTAGGCTTTCTCAAGCCACTATAAAGTTTGTCTACGAACTTTACTTTTCAAGTTATATAATGGAAAAAAAAACCTTTATACACATTGCTTGGACAAACTGAAAAAAATTCTCCTAGTGGAATTAAGGAAATTTCAAATACTAAACTATGACTAAACTTAAGTCTCAACATTTTTTTTTACAATTTATTTTCAGTGACTAAAATTCTCATTTCTGTACATGAAAATTTGATATGATGGCCAAGTTTTTTTCTGGTTTAGCACAGGTTCATTCAAGTATGACACGATCTGTATGGGTTTAATTCCTTAAAGGATTCCCAAACCTCTGATTACCCCATGACTATATTGAACCCAACGACACAGAACAATTTTCCTGAGAAAGAAGACTTTTTGGACCACGTTAAAATTAATCCCCTCATTGTCAACCATCTTCAAGAGCTTGTGAAGGCACCGCTGTCCACTCCAATTCCCACATTAATTCCATTATGCAAAAACACAGACAGTTACGATATGACAAAAGTGAACTGGGCAGAGGGAGATGAAGATAAAGGGAGATAGAGGAGAGAGTATTATCCACCTTTTTTCCATCAGGATAAAAGTAACTACAGCATGGGTGGGTTTCAGCAATGCTATGTGGAAAGTGTCAGAAAACATTAAATGGCGATTCACTCAGTGGTCTTGTGAAAGGCCTCCTACTGTCCAGTGAATCCTGGACACCCATTCAGTTGTGGACTCTTTCAAAGTTTTTTTTTTTTTGTAAGAATGAAATCACATGGCTTTTTACTTAATCTTTATCTCAAATCAAGTGCAATTGATTTCAGTCATGGACATTAGCACTTTGTTGGCTAGAAAAAAGTCACTTTGTGAAAAAGATCTATCATATTTTCTAAATAATACATAAATAAATCTTTGACTCAAAATATTTTCCCCAAGCAACCACAGGAACCAACAAAACTGAAAATAGCCATTTGGTATTGGTGTACTAAAATGAATAGAGTGAAACTTGTGACAGCAGTACAGCATCATGTTACTTGTCACATGGCGTAGTTAAACCATTAACTATTCAACAGGTAGGTCAAACAACCTGCCATCTGTGACTGACTGGTTTGTTATCATCACATGCGGAAACATTTCCAAAATAATGCCCAGGAACCATTGGAAGATGTATAATGCATGACTCCTGTGCAATGATAGTTCGCTACTTTTAATTGTGTTCTACTTACCTATTAGCTTTATATTTCATCTAATGACGTCATGGATTAAATCTTATCATGAATGGAAACTGCTCCTGTTGCTCATCACAATGTACTGAGTGCAATATAACATCACAGTGAAGTTCCAGGAACATCTGACATTCTGTTCCCCTCCAGCTATCAGCAGAGTACAATCACATGCCACACACAGCTATTAGCCCAAACTGAAAACAAAAAAGAACATTACAGTGCCCTTAATAAAGAATGTGCAATTAGCACACTATTGTATCAGAGTCGTTTTCCAAAACTTTTAGTGGTGGAAGTCACAAAAAGAAATCTCAGAAGACACACATCTTCTGCAACAGCTTGACCGAAAACCCAAGATTTTGATGTCTTAAAATTCCCTGCTGTGCTTGTCTTTTACACAAATTCAAATAATTTTAGGAAAGCATGAAAAGTTAAATGATACGGGCTGATGCAAAGCACTTTCCCAAAAAGGTACAATCAAATTATGAAAGTGAAGTCTATTATAAATCTCATCGATTGATTGTTAAAATGAACATGAAGCTATAGCTGTTGTTCTCAGAAATAAAGGTACAGGAGCTGTCTCTGGGGCAGTACCTTTTCAAAAGATACATATTTGTACCCAAAGAGTCCACAGTGGTACCTTAAAGGTGCATAGTGCCCAGATGTACCTAAAAAGTACCTTGGAGGCACCATTATCGACCTTTCAGGTACAAATATGTACCTTTTGAAAAGGTACTGCCTCCTGTACCTCTATTTCTGAGAGTGTATGTTAACTGGTAAATACTTGATAGTTTACTCAAAAATAAAAAGTCTGTTAATTTATTAGACACATGGCCGGACCAAGCTGAAAATCATTATATACCCTCTTTGGTGGATGTCAGATCAAACATACATGGTTTGTCACTCTGTCACGCACATGGTTTAGTTACAATCAGTATGTCAGTGCACGAACGACCACTATGGTTTCAGACACCACTACAACTGACTGCTCCCTCAAATAGTGCACTGTTTAAGAATGTAAGCAGCAAGTTTGGGTAGTCTTAGGGTACAGAGCTGAAATTTGGTACCTATAAAGTAAGTCAAACACACCTTGTCTGGTATCTGTGTGCCAATATGGCAAAAAAGCTGTGTCAGGACAGAAGGGTAAATAGGAGTGACAGAATTAGGATATAGGGATAAAACTAATATGTCAGCACATCTCAAGTGTGATGATGACTTCTGCACTGCTGCAAACTAACTCACAGGTAAGCTGACGCTGATTGTTTGGTCTGTGTTGTATTGTTCATCAGAACGTACTTGTCATTATTCTGGATGATGCTATTTGTAAATGAAAAGTAAACATGCAGCATTAGTTTATGTTTGAGCTTTTTCCATCCATCTTTATGTTACAGAAATACAGTATATGCTTCAGACTGTCAACTCGTGAGCATGGGTGATCGATCCCTTCAAGATACTAATTTGCATGCAATGCCACGTTTGTCACCGTTATAGCGCCATCCTTTGGCAAGACAGCATTCTACTTTGTGAGCATCCTCAAGTTCATATGCAAGTAAAACAAATTTTATCATTTTGAGTTTAAAAATCGAAATTTGAATTAAAATCTACATTTCTTTGGCAGCTGTTCCCTTATGGAAATTATATATATTATAGTACAAATGTACAAAACCATGTTTTTGGTACATTGACTATTGGTATAACCATATTTGCACCATAAATACCATGGAATGGTAGTTAGTGCAGGTAGTTAGTGCAGTAAAACCACTCGATTTCCATGATTTAACTACAATAGCAGGGTTTGATTTGTGGTAAAACTATTGTTAATATTGGTAAGTGCTTATTGTTTTATGTAATCTTTCTCCACCAAGTGATGTGTATTTTTTTCATCCAAAACTCAAATACCATAAATACATTGAATATGTAGCCTATAGTGCACTATATAAACAACACGTTTGCTTTATGACAAATTACTCATGAATTATAACCAAGGACAATTGACTCCTTTTGTTTTCTTTATTGCGCCACCGGGAGTGCAATTTGCATACATTAATTCACCGAGTAGTAGCCGCGCTTTCCCGTCCAAATGTCATGTTTCTAGGATTTACAGTGTTATGTACAGTAAGACAATACATAATAATAGCATAACCATACAGGCAAAACCCCATTGTTCCCAGCACGTCGTTATTAGACCCACAGCATAATCACGTCCTTGTGGTATCCGTGAATTCAGCCATTTTATCATAAAGCTGATGTAAGATTTCCAAGCACGAGGTTACAATACAATGCCGGTGCGCCCCGAAAAGCCAGCTTGTGGGCGCTCAGTAGTGGGCTGTACCACTCTGTTCCATTTAATGGGGGGAATTAAATTAAAAATAAGTTATTAGACATCAAAAACACACTATACATCAGAATGCTAAGTAATAATGCCACATTATTTGACCTATTTAAAGCTATTATGTTAATAGCCAACATAAGACACGCCTAGTTCAGCTCCTCAAGTAACTCAAATCAGTTTCCCCGACAATCTCGCGTGGGTCGGACGAAAGAGACAGTAGAGCATCTGCGCCTCCTGCATCACATTTACATCAGATTTTATGAGCCGTACATGCATCTCCAAACCATCCACTATAAATCGTCTTCAAGTCGAACAACCAGTTCTGAAACCATATTCCATTTCCTTTTCATTCGTACTAAGGTAAGACGATTTTATTTTCTATTCCACTGTGCTGATTTAACATACAGTGTGATGGCAGAACGGCTGCGCAATCAGATGCAGTGTGTATGATGAAACCTCGCACATGGGTGACATAGTAAATTTGGGCGGGGGGGTCAAATTAAGTTCTTTACAAATGTACAAGCTATTTTATTCATGATAACAATATTAGCTTTTTAAATGAGCGCAAAAGCCTATTTTAATCTGTAAAATAACCCTCTTAAAATACATTTCAATAGAATAATCGGAATTTCATTATATATTCATATTTAAACACAGGCCTATGCTAAAGACAATTTATTTATTACGTTATTTGTTTTTTTCTTCCTTGTGCCTATATATTTTATGACATTATTTAACAATCCCTTTATATGCTTCTTTTTTGGAATGAGCCAATTTAAAAGGAGGTCAGACGTCATACATTTAAAGAGAAATATCTGAATAAATAGACTACAATCAATGACGAAAAGGAGAAAGCGTGTTGTACTGAAGGCTGATCTACTGAAAGGTGCAGCCTTGAAAGAAATCCATGCATCACATGAGCTGCTGCCGAGAGCGCGCCGCACAGCATCATTACTCACATTTGTCGGCTCGTGGTTCAGTATACAATTCAACAAAAATAAAATAGATTTGAGTCACAAAATACGTTTTTTAAGGACGTAAAATCTATTATTTTCTTTTATTGACAGTAAGTCGCGTTTCAAACCTGCTTTTCTAGGGCGCATCGGCCACGTGACTACAGAAGGCGCGCTCTTGTCTGTTTGGGTTCGTATGCAAATGAACAGACCTCGTGCTCTGTAGAGGGGCTAAATTATTTAGATGCGAAATATGATCGTGTTCCGACTGTCCAGTTGGTTTGAGATGACATTTGATGTCAGATGGAACAAGCTGTGACGCGACTAATGGTTATTCAGAGCCTTCTGTGATTAAAATCACTTAGGCTGTGCATTATCATATCTGCCCAGACTAGTATGAAGGCGAAACTAAATGTAACGTTAGTCTATGCGTTTCCCCCCAGAAACAATGAAATTGCCCCAGTTACCTGGGATATTCTGGGGATCACAGGTGTTTCTGCGATTTCCACAAATAACGTCGGTGAAATGGTCCACTGTTGTTTAGCTGACTAGAAACCAGCCTTTCTCTTCTTGTCAATTATTACATATTGACTAATCTATGATGTCCTTATTTGAAAGATGTCGTATTATTATGAATGTGGTGGAGTTTAGTGTATGTTCAAAAAGTAATTTATAATTACATTAGCTAACCAAAATTAAAATCTTCCTTTGGCAACGACACTATAGGCAAGTGTTTCTCAACCACGCTCCTGGAGGACCACCAACACTGCATGTTTTGGATGTCTCCTTTGTCTGTAACACCCATTTCAGGTCTTTCGGTCTCTGCTAATGAGCTGATGATATGAAACAGGTGTTTGATTAAGGAGACATGGAAAATGTGCAGAGCTGGTGGTCCTCCAAGAACGTGGTTGAGAAACACTGCTTTAGGCTATATAAGGGCAACATCAGGGCTCTGAAAGACGTGTGTATATGATGTCCTTTTGCTTACTCAGTCTTTCTAAATTAATTCAACAACAACAATTAATAGTGCAATTTGTGCATAACAACTACATAACCCATGATGCTCGTCATGAAATGGTGTAAAAGTATTCAAATACTTTTAGATTATGTGTGTGTACAGGAGGTATACACAAATACTCTCTTGCTACGAACAAATTTTAATGATATGCAAGTCACCTTAGCAAAATCTCTCTCTCTATCTCACAGTTAATACATATTAGGCCTGTAGCCAGAGGGGATTTGGGTGGTTTGAAAGACCCACCCCCCTACTGACAAAGTCCAGAAATTGGCCCCTACGTGATCTCATTTGTCCCATTTTGACTGCTTTGCATCATAAATTGTGAAAATAACCGACAAAGGAAGGCTTTAAGGCAAATTTCATTTTTAATTATTCAAATGGCCAAATTCTGAAAAGAAAAGTTGAATGAGCTGTCCAGTTTGTTATTTGCCTATAGACTGTTACTGTTTTTAATTCAAAACCAGTTTTAACAGATTGTAATTGTATTTTCATTTTATAAGTGATAATAAAGTTGTATTTTAAAATGACGTAATTTTCATAATTCTTTATTTTTACTTTTGTTAAATGCTTATCTCATAACATTATTTATACAATTTTAATAACTCACAGTTTAAATGCACATTTGTAAACATATACTTTGTAGTAAAATAGTATGGTGAGCATTTTGAGCAAATTGTAGGAAACAAATTTGGTACATCAAAAAGTGTGGTTCGACAACATCTGACAAGCTAATCCAGCGAAGATTAGTGCTTAAAATATCACTCAAATGCAGCATTTAAATCTCATAATTGAATAAAAAATTAGGCAAATAACTGCAAAAAGGTCTACTTTTAAAGAAAAAAGAACCATCCCTTCCAATACGCTGCCTACGGGCCTGCATATATTTACTGTGTGTTACTATACTATTCTGTATATATCATGTAAACAAGTGACACATTGCATCATGTTAGGGGAATTTGCTTTTTAGTTTCTGTTCTTTGTTTTAATTTCACAGGAAACCCATAGTGTGAAAATGAGAAGATAAACATCCCATCAGCCTACATTTTGCTGTCTACAGTCTAAATCACTCTCTCTGACCTACCTTTGTATGTCTGACCCTCACTTAACCTATCAAAAAGGATTTCCTAGACTCTCTCCCACCCCATCGTCAATAAAGACATTTTCAAATGCCCAAAAACAGCAAACCGTCAAGAGAGAGATTGACGATGATGACGTTACGGAATCAGTCAAAGATTTGCTCTCCAACGAAGACAGTTGTGATGACTCTTTCAAGAAGAGCTCTCTAATGGTAGGAGATGTTCCTCAGAATAAGCAGAAGGATGTTGAGGAGGGATCAGAGGAAGATGAGGAGGAGGAAGAGGAGGAGAGACCCGCCTGGGGCAGCAAACTCCAGTACATCCTGGCCCAAGTGGGTTCTCAGTAGGCCTGGGCAATGTCTGGAGGTTTCCCCTACTTGTGCCAGAAAAACGGTGGTGGTATGTTAAGCATTTAAGTTAAATTAATTAAAAATGAGTTCATGAACACTGCATTATTCAAATGGATTATCTTCATTTGTCTAGCAGGAAAGCAATGTAATTATTCATTCATTCATTTTCTTGTCGGCTTTGTCCCTTGCGGGGTCGCCACAGCGGAATGAACCGCCAACTTATCCAGCACAATTTTACGCAGCGGATGCCCTTCTAGCCACAACCCATCTCTGGGAACTTCCACACACACATCCACACTCATACACTATGGACAATTTAGCTTACCCAATTCACCTGTACTGCATGTCTTTGGACTGTGGGGGAAACCGGAGCACCCGGAGGAAACCCATGCAAACTCCACACAGAAACGCCAACTGACCCAGCCCAGCCTCGAACCTGCGACCCAGCGACGTTCTTGCTGTGAGGCAACAGCACTACCTACTGCGCCACTGCGTTGCCGCAATGTAATTAAATGTTTAAAAATTAACATATACAGTTGAAGTCAGAGTTATTAGCCCTCCTATTCAATTTCTGTTTAAGAGGGAGAAGATTTTTTCAACACACTTATAAACATAATAGTTTTAATAACTCATTTCTAATAACTGATTTATTTTATCTTTGCCATGATGACAGTAAATAATATTTTACTAGATATTTTCAAGATACTAGTATTCAGTTTAAAGTGTAATTTAAAGGCTTAATTAGATTATTAGGTTAACTAGGCAAGTTAGGTTAATAAGGCAAATCATAGTATAACAATGGTTTGTTATGTAGCCAAATGAGAAAAAAAAAATTTGCTTAAGGGTAGGGCTGCACGATATTAGAAAAATTTGACATTGCGATATTTTTTCCCCTGCGATATATATTGTGATATAAATACAATTGCACTAGATGACTTAAACAGCTCTATTTGGAAAGTCGTTGCTTTAGATTGATTGGGATGATTTTGTGTGGGAGTGAAATATAAATATATTTTATGCAATGTATTATATACATATAATAAACAAAGTACAGTCATAAATAAAACAATGGATCAAATGTTCAAGTAAAATAAACAGTGCTTTATGGTTTTCTGGGGACAGCCTAACAGCATTCGGGTACATCGCATAGTCTTTATCATATAAATAATTCAATAAAATGTATCTTTATAAAACTAATTTTTCCTCTTTATGTTCGTTCAAAATGCTTTAAACTCATGAAAAGGCTCACATAGGCCTAAAAACACATAACAATTTTAAAACGTTCACTGTGTAATAGTTAAATTCTGCAGTGTCTCCACAAATCTCAAAAGTTTTGACTTGTGGATTCTGGTCAACTATAATCCCAACTCAACATTTCGTAATCCCAACTCAACATTGACTATTGTGGACGCTCACATTGCGATATCGATGCTCAAATGATATATTGTGCAGCCCTACTTAAGGGGGCTAATAATATTGACCTTAAAAAGTTTTTTTATTAATTTTTTATTAAACTGCTTTTATTGTAGCCGAAATAAAACAAATAAGACTTACTCCAGAAGTAAATATATAATCAGCAATAATGTTAAAATTTCATTGCTCTGTTAAATGTCACTTAAGATATATTTAAATAAATATTTCACAGGAGGGCTAATAATTTTGCCCTCAACTGTACATAATTAACCAACCCATGTGAATTATATCAAAGTCCCTTTAAGGCAAGTCATTTCACTCTGCAGCCATCTTTGAAATGCCTCTCGGCCATTCTGTTTGAATGGGGAAACATCAAATTCTCCAAAACTACGTGCCAAGCTTACGATTCCATTTCATATTACGAATAACCAATAAAATTAAACAACAACTGTCTATTTAGTTTAATTTCTAAATGTTCGTATCACACAAAACCTGCAGAAACTCACGTCTGGTCTGAGCCCCTCCCCTGGAGAATTTTCATTCTATAGCGATCGCTGATTGGCTCCTGTACTAGAAGGCAAGCTTTATTCACCATATAGAGATAGCTAATTGGCTCCTATACTAGAAGGCGGGGATTCATTCGCCACATTGACAGTTACACTTTTCCCCATTCAAAAGAATACGAGAGACATGTCTTGTGTTTTCTATAGTCTTTGTTTATATTTACATTGTAATTTACCCAAATTTCGAGCTAAAATGCATCTATACTGAACACTTTTCACTTCAAAAACATCTTCTTACTCAATATTAATAAATCATGGTTTTTATGACATGTAGACACAAAAGAATCCTTTTTCGATAACTGACACGCTGAAGGTAGACATATGTCTGACACCTCATTTACAAGTTCTAAGTATGCATTTCCTCTTTCATGCATATACAGGAAATACAAGTCTAGTCAGTGTATTTTCAGTGCCTGAGGTCACAAGAAAAGAAAAGTATTTTGGGGCTTCATAATTCACTTTGTAACTAATCTGAATGTTTAATTAATACAAACAAAGATCCACAATAATGAAACAATTGTTTGTCAACGAAAGTAACCTAGAGAAAATAATGGCATTTTTTTTTCATTCATTCATTTTCTTTTCGGCTTAGTCCCTTTATTAATCAGGAATCGCCACAGTGGAATGAACCACCAAATATTCCAGCATATGTTTTACGCAGCGGATGCCCTTCCAGCTGCCCAACCCAACACTGGGAAACACACATACACTCTTGCATTCACACACATACACTATGGCCAATTTAGCTTACCCAATTCACCTCACATGTCTTTGAACTGTGGGGGAAACCAGAGCACCCGAAGGAAACCTACGTGAACAAGGAGAGAACATGCAAACTCCACACAGAAATGCTAACTGACCCAGCCGGGGCTCGAACCAGCAACCTTCTCGCTGTGAGTCGATTGTGCTACCCACTGCACCACCATGCCACCCCTATAATGGCATTTTGGGGCATCATAATTCACTTTGTAACTAATCTGTTTAGTTAACACAAACAAAAGATCCACAATAACGAAGCACTTGTTTGCCAATTAAAGCAATCTATCAGCCAATAAAAATGCCTCAGAATTAGTTGTCTGAGCGAGAGATTGGAGTTCCCACATTAGTCAGGCAAGGCACTGAAATGAAACGTTTGCATGTGCAGGATAATCACAGGTTATATTACCCATCTGCGATTATACAAAGCTGTTTAATGTCAAGAGAAAGCAGATTACAGCTTCTTACCCGGTCTCCCTCAGAGCAATGACATACAGTAGATATGACTACTCACATATTTCTCTTTTAAATGACATTTCAGATCAGGTGAATAATGTCTTGATCAGAAAAAAGAGAAAGCAACGCATCCGCTGTCATTTAAGAAGTATCCCTGTCCTACATTTGGTGTTCTCCTTGTATTTGTATACGCCTGTTTTGTGTCATGTTCTGTTAAGTGTTTGACCACAGCCCTGCCGTGTCTTACTTTCCAGGTCATAATAAGTGAGTGTGGCCACCCTGCTGAGCAGATCTCTAATTAGATTAAATAGGCCACTGTGTGTGGGCTGTATTTGCCTCTGTCTCTGCCAGGGTAGCACAACCACAACACTGCACCATCTGTGTGCCATCCATGACAGCACATTTTGTCCTCAAGAAACACCACTACACCCAGTCTACCAGATGCCATCCTTCACGCAACTTGCAGAGTCACTGATTTTCCAAGCAGACCAAAATAAACATTAAAGGGATAGTTCACCCCACTGACTTCAATAGTATTTTTAATGTCAATAGTGTTTTTTTTTTCAGATTTCTCTCTTTTTTTTTTCAGCAGAAGGTGGAAATTCCTAAAAGTTTAGAATCACTTGAGTGTGAATTTTGGATGAAATGTCACTTTAAATCACCACGAAACCAAAATGTACTTTTAACTAGAAAAGTAAAGTTCGTAGACAAACTTAAGGGTGGCTTGAGAAATAAGGTGACTTGAGATGTTTGAAGTAGCTTTAAAAATGTAATAATTGAAGTAGTTTTTAAGAAGTGTGAAGCAGTTGGCATAAATTGATAACTACATACATGTTAGCATGTTGTACGGATTGGCATGTTTCTTGCTAGGTGGTTGCTAGGGTGTTCTGAGTGGTTACTAAGGTGTTGCTAGGGTGTTTTGAATGATTACTAGGTGATTGCTATGGTGTTCTGAGTGGTTGCTAAGGCATTGATAGGCGGTTGCTAAGGCGTTAAAAGGTGGTTGCTAAGGCGTTGCTATGCGGTTGCTAAGGTGTTCTAATTAGTTGATAGGTGGTTGCTAAGGTGTTGCTAGGTGGTTGCTAGGGTCTTCTGAGTGGTTGCTAAGGTGTTGCTAGATGGTTGCTATGGTGTTCTGAGTGGTTGCTAAGACATTGCTAGGCAGTTGCTAAGGTGTTCTGAGTGGTTACTAAGGCTTTGCTAGGTGGTTACTAAGGTGTTCTGAGAGGTTGCTAGGGTGTTCTAAGTGGTTACTAAGGTGTTGCTAGGCTGTTGCAAAGGTGTTCTGAGTGGTTGCTAGACAGTTGCTAACATAAATTATGATGGTTCTAGTATAAATTATGTTGCTAGCATAAATTACCATGTTGTTAGCATGGTTCTAGTATGAATTAGCATGTCGCTAACATGTTTCTAGTATAAACTAGCATGTTGTTAGCATGAATTTAGTATGAATTATGTTGCTAGTATGTTAGTATGTTTGTTAGGATGTTTTTTGTATGGAGTGGTATATTGTTAGTATGTTTCTAGTGTGATTAATATGTTAGTATGTTGTTAGTCAATGGGACTTTTCCGAATTTTCCGGGTCAGTTTTCAGAAAACCGTAAGTTGGATCAGTTAAAAAAGATATAGCAACCCGAGTCAGAGCAGTTTGGAGGTTTGGTGCTCGTTTGGTGGTTGTAGTATGAACGGTCTAGGAGGAGATGCGTATAGAAATTAGTCTCAGAAGAAGACGAAGACGGAAGAGTAATACGTTTATGTAGCATTGAACAGTATGTTGGCTTTCTCAAGCCATCATAATAAAATAATGCCACATTTATTTTATATTATTTATAAAATCGTCTAATCAACTACTGATGGGCAAAATCAAGTCTTTTCCTTCATTTTTACTTGAAAATAAGTCTAAATAGGCAAACAAATAGACCATTTGAAGTTGATTGCACAAACCAAGAGGCTTCGATATGCATTATGCTGGAGTTTACACAGCATTTTCATGAGTATCAGTCATATCATTTCAGTTCTTAAGTATCTGTCATGTCATTTCACATTAGTTTAATCCCACTTGGTTGTTTCTAAATATAACAGATGGTGGTGTCTAAAATGATGATAATTGTCGGTAATCTCAGTGGGTTTCTGCATTAAAGCACATGACTACAACATGTTGGAAAAGCAGCAACCCAACAGAACTCTCAAAGCAATGCCATTGTAATGAAGATGTTCCCCATAAGGCAATGGGAAGGAATGTTTTCTATCTTGTGCCACTGGCAACGCTTGAACACTTTTGAAATGTCAGTATCGGCCCCTTTTGGCTTACTGTAATGAGTTTAAATCAAGACAGAAAATATTTGCAAATAACCACAGTGAGTTCTATGAGTCTATTCATTCATATTTTGCTAAAATGTACCAGTTGTTATTGTTGTGTAAATCCTAAAATAAAATGAAATCACTAACAGGATTACAACAATTTTAATAAAAACTAAAATTACGAACACATTACCAAAAAAAATGATAATGAAATAACTTTGGATTTTTAATCGTATTAATCAATAGCAAAAACATAAATGCATAAAAACAAACTCACAATCTGATTGACCGGTAAATAGAAAAATGGAGAAATCAATTCAGTGTAAAGCTTATTGTGATTATGAACATTATGGGAGATGCAAATACACGTAAAAAATGCTGTATTTCTTCAGCTCAAATTTGAAAAGCATGTGAGGAAAACAGATCTGCACCCAAATTTAAGTAGAAAAGATTAAAACCGGGTAATGTTTTGTTCAAAGATCTTCATCAGGCTCTTGGTCTTTTTCTATAAGTTAACATATGATAAACCCAACTGCTTTATCATTTTTTTTCAATTACCTTAGATTTTTGTCTATATTTTATTAACATGTCTGTGACACCAATAATGGCCATTCAAAATAATCATACACTAACCTTAAAGATTCATTGCAATGGGTAGTTCTTTTGATTAGCCACTGTCAACTGTGACATGAATATACTGTTTCTGACATAACTTTTGTGTAGAAGCTTTAACCCTTGTGTATTGTTCAAATTGACTACTTTCGTTATTTTCATGGCTGTTTTTGCCCCATTGACTTCCATTATAACCACATTTTTTATTGCAAAGCGTTGACACCAGATAATCATGCATTCTTGATTGTTGGTGGTTTTCCTGTTGGAAAGAGGTAAAACTTTTCATTTTTACTGTTGATCATCAGTTGGCAGCATTAAACCCTCTAGATAGGCCTGTGCAAAACAGTTTTTGGCTTTTATATGGAGTATAACAAATTATAGTTACACTTACTATGTTTACTATGCTCTGAGAGCTGAGGTGCTTATTTTGATTTTCTCAGACACATCAAGGTAAGTGCACAAAGGTCTCTCTCACACGCTCGGACACACACACACACACACACACACACACACACACGCGCGCGCGCACGCACGCACGCACGCACGCACGCACGCACGCACGCACGCACGCACACACACACACACACACACACACACACACACACACACACACACACACACACACACACACACACACACACACACACACACTGTATACTCCATATAAAAACCAGAAACTAGGCTTTTTTTGCATTGCAACTGATGACCAACAGTAAAGATGACAAACGGTACCTCTTCCCGACAGTTAAAAACACCAACAAGCAAAAAAACATAATCAATAAAATGTCATTATAATGAACGTCGATGGGGCAAAAACAGCCACTAACATTACGAAAGGGTAGTAAATTTGCCCACAGTGTATTGGTGATTTTTTTTTTTTAAAAATTAAAGTATTTGCCAAATATGTGTGAAAATAAGATTTGTCACCAACAATCATTCTATTTGCTAAAACACAGAGAAAATTGTGGCCAAGTTAAGACTCAAAATCACCCCAAAGTAGATGAAAACATCCCCAACAGGATGCAAGGGTTAAAGAAGCAGAGCCATGATCTTACCTTATCTCCTTTTTAGGAGCATATCTGGTTCCCTATCTGATTCTTCTGCTTTTGATTGGGATCCCCCTCTTCTTCCTGGAGCTGGCGGTGGGTCAGCGCATCCGTCGGGGCAGCATCGGTGTCTGGAACTACATCAGCCCACATCTGGGTGGCATCGGCTTCGCCAGCTGTTTGGTGAATATCCCTGCTTTTGTGTACTGTAAACATAACTTATTTCAAGTGCATTGTATAAATATAGGCAGAAAGGCAGCTTGGGAAGACGGAGTAGATGGTGCAGACAAAAATTTAAAATAGTGTTTTCTCTTATTGCAGGTGTGCTTTTTTGTGGCGCTCTACTACAATGTCATCATTGGCTGGAGTCTCTTCTACTTCTCACAGTCTTTCCAGCAGCCTCTTCCCTGGCATGAGTGTCCCCTGGTCAAAAATCAAACAAATACATGTAAGACAAATTAAAGAAGACCATAACATTACATTAATTTTTTTTTAAATGCATATAACTTAGAGGTTATAACTTATAGAACTTAAAGGTTTTTACTATATTTTTAATTGATTTGCAAAAATGAATAGTAGAGGGAAGAAGCATAACTGTAAAGGGACCTATTACGAAAAAAATCACTTTTATAATGTGTTATATGTATATGTTTAATCGCCGTTTTGTGGCAACTGTTGTGTGAATATAGCCAGCTTTTAATGGTACAAGTTAATCAATTCCATTTTTTATAATCATGCTTGGTAAAACCTGTAGAAACACTTAAACACTTGATCTCTGATGATCTCTCCCTCATTAGCATAAACAGCCCTGAGTGAGAAGCAGCCTTTTTGAATCTGCTTTTATGCTAATGCATAGGCATTTTTAGCCCCGCCCTTATTTCAAAAATCTCATTTGAATTTAAAGTGACAGTCACCAAAATGGCACAATTTGAATCAAAGAGTAAAAGGGGCAGTTTCAAATAGTTTTTTGGGTATTTTGAACATACACACTCCAGGGTCATCAGGATCACCCTTGTAAAAAGGGGCATAATAGGTCCCCTTTAAAATTATCAATTTGAAAGTTTCTATTATGAACATTTTTTTTTGTTAGAGCAAAAACTATTTTGGATTGAAGTTTTTACTTACTAAAGCCATTTCTTCCTAATTTATTTTCTTTTTTGCATAAAATGACAAAAAATGCCATGTGTTTATATTAATTTTGAGACAACACAATGTTGATGTTACCAACTTAAGAAGGGTAAAGAAATTTGATAATTGATGGAATTACTCCATTTCAATCACAACAAATTAAAACATTAATTATTCTGACCAACTCATTTTCTGGAATAAAAGTGCGGTAACACTTTACAATTTGGGACATGTAGTTAATGTAAGTGAAGGTATTTTTACTGACATTAACAAACAAGAAACAATATTCATTAGCGCATTCATGTTTGTTAGTTCATGAAAATACAGTTGTTCATTGTTAGATCATGTCAACTTTGTTAACTAATGTTAACAAGCACAGCGTTGAGTTTTAATAATGTATTAGTAAATATTTATGATTAATAAATGCTGTACAAGCATTTTTCATTGTTTGTTCATGTTAGTAAATATATTAACTGTAACATAATCAATTGCTACATGTTCAATATTGTGCTGCCAAAAAAATGCTCCAAATTGTAATATTGTTACTTGAAATGTCATCAGAATAAAACATCAAATCCATAACAAATCCAGAGAAACTGACCATTTTCAGGTGATCTCCATTTCTGCGTATGACAGTGTTTCTCAACCCCGTTCCTGGAGGACCACCAACACTGCATGTTTTGGATGTCTCCTTTGTCTGTCACACTCATTACAGATCTTTCAGTCTCTGCTAATGATCTGAATCAGGTGTGTTTGGTTATGAAGACATGAAAAATGTGCAGAGCTGGTGGTTCTCCAGGAACGGGGTTGAGAAACACTGATGTATGATATATATACAGTTGAAGTCAGAATTATTAGCCCCCCTTTGATTTTTTTCTTTTTTAAATATTTCCCAAATTATGTTTAACAGAGCAAGGAAATTTTCACAGTATGTCTGATAATATTTTTTCTTCTGGAGAAAATCTTATTTGTTTTATTTTGGCTAGAATAAAAGCAGTTTTAAAAAAATTTTAAAACCATTTTAGGGTCAAAATCATTAGCCCCTTTAAGCTATTTCTTTTTTTGATATTGTACAGAACAAACGATTGTTATACAATAATTTGCCTAATTACTCTAACCTGCCTGGTTAACCTAATTAACCTAGTTAAGCCTTTAAATGTCACTAAGCTGTATAGAAGGGTCTTGAAAAATATCTAGTCAAATATTATTTACTGTCATCATGACAAAGATAAAATAAATCAGTTATTAGAAAGGAGTAATTAAAACTATTATGTTTAGAAATGCGTTGAAAAAATCTTCTCTTCGTTAAACAGAAATTGGGGAAAAAAATAAACAAGGGGCCAAAATAGGGGCTAATAATTCTGACTTCAACTGTATATATATATATATATATATATATATATATATATATATATATATATATATATATATATATATATATATATATATATATATATATATATATATATATATATATATATATATAGCACAGAAACAATACAGTTTATGCATTAAATGATTTTTTTTCTGATGCTCTAAAAGATTATAACTGTCATGTTATTGTGTAGATATTGAACCAGAGTGTGAAAAGAGTTCGGCCACGACCTACTACTGGTATCGTGTAGCTCTGGACATCTCTGACTCCATCTCAGAGGGTGGAGGACTCAACTGGAGGATGACTTTGTGCCTGTTGGCAGCTTGGACCATGGTGTGCCTCGCTATGATCAAGGGTATCCAGTCATCTGGAAAGGTGAGAAAGGCGTTTTGTGTTTTGTTGGAAGAATATCTGCTATTAGCCACACAATAAAAGTCAGCAAAGACCTCAAGGGATGTGTTTGAAGCAACACACAGAGAGCAACACTGACCGTCTGATATCAGTGAGAGCCATCAGCTTCTCATGTGATCCAGGCCCACGTAACCTTGTGAAACGTGACGCAGCATCTGTAAAGATTAGACCACATGTGGAACCATTACATCCGAGCTGCTTCCCTTTAAACAGCTGCTTTATTATTAGAAGCATTAAAAAACTTTAAAGAACTGTTTAAGGGGTTTTATTAAATACAAATATATTTAATAGCTTAATAATATAAAAATGTGTGTTTTTTTTAACATTTCTCAATTTTATATTTTATATTTACTATAAGTGGTGATTAACTATAATAAATATAAAACGACATTTAATGTTAACATGTACAGTTTTCTTTCATGTTTTATTTCAGTGTAATTTACAGTGAAAAGTAAAGTAAACTGGCATTACTGCATGACAATACACATTTGATGGTTTTTCATTTAAAATTAATGACATTTTGTTGTTTTTTTACTAACAGTTATGCAAATTATGGTCTATTTTTACATCTTATGCAGCTGCTTTAAGTACACATGAAATCAAAACTAAGCATACTGTTTTTTTGAGCTTACATTGCTTGTTTTTTGGTGAGCAATTCTTCTGTTTGTGTCATTAAGCAAAAAAAAATAGTTTGCTCTCGTAATCTAAAATTGAAATCTGAAAATGCACTTCCTGTTTACTTTCAGTTAAATTTGGTTGTTGCTAGATCGGATATGGTTGCGGCCGGAAGTTAACTAGAAATATTTATATCATTTATTCAATTTTAAAAAGTTTTTTTATTAACGTCTACACCCACCCCAACCCTAAACCCAACCGTCACAGAAATGTAAAACAGTAGTTGCACAGAATATTATTTATGATATCTATTAAATTACCCAATAAATTGTATTTTTTAACGCCTACCCCCACCCCAACCCTAAACCCGACCGTCACAGTACTGTAAAAATTTTAATTATTGTTATACAGTGTCATAAAAAATGTTGCTATATTGATGTGCATATGACAATGAGAAAAAGAAACTGTTGAATAAAGTCATTACTTTTGTTTTATTCATTCATTTTTTTTGGCTTAGTCTCTATATTCATCAGGGGTCACCACAGCGGAATGAACCACCAACTTATCCAACATATGTTTTACACAGCAGATGCCCTTCCACCTGCAACCCAATACTGGGAAACAGCCATACACACTCATTCACTCTCATACACTACGGCCAATTTATTTTATTCAATTCACCTATAGTGCATGTCTTTGGACTATGGGGGAAACCGGAGCACATAGAGGAAACCTATACATGAACACGGAGAGAACATGCAAACTCCACACAAAAACGCCAACTGACCCAGCCGGGACTCAAACCAGCGACCTTTTTGCTATGAGGTGACAGTGCTAACCACTGAGCCACTGTGTCGCCCATTTTTGTTTTATGTGGCACAAAAGAATTATTGTGCCTTCATAATAACACTGTACTCCAATTAAACCACAGAAGACACACAAGCTGTTTTGACAATGTTTGTACATTTCTGGACTTGAGTCAGGACCATTGGAGTTTGAGGGAGCTGTCATATTTCATCCAAAATATTTTAATTAGTGTTCTGAAGATGAACGAAAGTCTCAGGGGTTTAGAACAACACGAAGGGGAGTAATTAATTATTGACAGAATTTTCATTTTTGGGTAAACTATCTACACAAGTTGCCTGGTGTACATGTAAAGAGATATACAGTATATTTACAATGTTTCAGAATCTGCAATAATTACAGTTAAAGTCAGAATTATTAGCTTCCTGAATTATTAGCCCAAGCTACCCCCCCCATGTATATTTTATGTTTAATTTCTGCTTGACAGAACAAAAAGTTTTTTCAACCCATTTCTAAACATAATAGTTAATAGCAAATTTCTAATAACTGATTTCTTTAATCTTTGCCATGATGACAGTATATAATATTTTACCAGATATTTTCAAGACACTAGTATTCAGCTCAAAGTGCAATTTAAAGCTTAACTAGGTTAATTAGGTTAACTAGGCAAGTGTTGGTAATTAGGCAAGCCATTGTATAGCGATGGATGGTTCTGTAGACAATCAAAAAATATATTGCTTAAGAGGGCTAATAATATTGACCTTAAAATGTTTTTTAAAAAATAGAAAAAAAAATAAAAACTGCTTTTATTCTAGCCAAAATTAAACAAATAAGACTTTCTCCAGAAGAAACAAATGTATAGGAAATACTGTACAAAAATCCTTGCTCTGTTAAACATCCTTTGGGAAATATAAAAATAAATAAATAAATAAATTCACAGGAGGGCTAATAATTTTTTTTGAACTGTAGATGTTTGCTAATAACAGTATAACAGCTATATTCCCAGTCAAAGCAGCAGCAGATGGATTCCTGCTTTCTAAGTGTGGCCCCTGACTGTATAAGTAACATCATTATAGCATGGGATAAAGTATGTCATTCTCTGAAGGGGATAAGGACTCTCTTTAAAGCCTAATCAGGGATTTACCTCAAAAACGATAACCATTCAGTCTCATTCAGCATTGCCACAAAAGAGCACCCCCTGAAAAAAGCACACCATTACATTCTTTATGCATGTATGTGTGTCATTTTGTGTGCTCAAAAACATGGCAATTACTGGTTGCCAATCTTGCTCAAGACAATTACTAGCGTTTGAGGATGCTGTAGTGTAGAATTACAGTGCAGGAAGAGGGGTTGATAGACCTTTATAAAACCTTCTTGATGCTTCATTTTTCGGGAGCCACACAGAAAGGATGTCTTTTAATCTTCTAAGTTGTGGGATAATTAAAGTTTACACTTTTTTTCTTACGCTTTAAGATCGGTCCGCCCTTGATGAATCAGAGATGAGTCAGTAACCTTTTCAGCATTATGGTCATGCAGTAAAAAAAGATTACAGTAAGCTAATGTCAATTATTTGCAGAATTCTTTCATAAAAATCAATAATATAAACCAATTTATAAACCAATTTTAAACTAAAAACTTTATAATTTAAGGATTAAGATAGGTATTTTCCATTAAGTGCTCAAATGATTTTTTTTTGTAAAGGAGAAAATTATGAATTTATATTTGAGGTGTGACTTCATGACTACTGCACTCCAACCCTTCCCAGCATTGCAATGTATGAGTCATTAATTATATTGTACTATCATTTATCTATTATTTATCTATTAATATCTTATCTAATAATAACTATCTTTTTAGCACATACATACTATTGTAGCTTTTGCTATCACCTTATATATTCGTTTTAGTCAGTTTGTTATGTGCTTTTGTCATTTTAATAGTTTTATATTTTGAATCTTATTTTAACATTTTTTATTTAACTTTTAAGAATAATAATATTAAAGTTTAAAGTATTATTAGTTGCCAAAAACATTATAATCTATAAAATACATCTCTATTGTGTTTAATGTAATTTCTTTTTTTAATTGATTAAAGCATTATCATCTTACATCTTTCTGTACTTCTGTTAAGATAATAATATTAAAGTTTAAAAGTACTAGTTGTCAAAAACATTATAATCTATAAAATACACCTCTATTGTGTTTAATGTATATATATATATATTTTTTTTTATTTAATCTTTGGTCACAACATTCCTCAAACTCCAATCAGCATTATCATCTTACATCTTTCTGTACTTCTGTTAAGATAAGCACAACACACTACTTTGTTCAGACAAGTAGTACAGCAAAAATATATGACTCCAATGTGCTTCATTGTATTCTGAATACCAAAATACCAAATGAAACAAACCATCTATATGTCCGATTTTTATAAATACATTTCACTCTGATCACACTGGCCAGATCAGATATCAAGCAGGTTTGTTTAGTCATTTGGGATGTGATGTTTTGAGAAAAGTCCTGTTTTATAAAATCCATCTAGCCATAATTACTTTAGTCATCTGATTAGTTTTTTACTCATAAGTCACTTAGTCGCTTAAAGGCATAATATGTAAGATTGTTTTATTAAAGTATCCTAAAAAATAGAACACAACTCCCATGATTGCACACCCAGTCACTGTCATCAAACTACTTCATTGTTTGTTGTGAATAGATGTCCTCTAGCTGAAAAATTACATATTGTGATTTCAATTTACTGTAGATTTACTTGACAAAAATACAACAGGTTTAGTTCAATTGTTATTAACCATTTCTTTAAAATTGTCAAACTGTTTATGTACGCCTGGAGAAAACACTTATAAAACACTTCTCCACAAGAGAACATGGCTTTCTTTTCAGTAAAATTAATTATTCTTAACATGCTTCTACATGAAGCATTATTCATACATTCATGTCTTTTCTAAAGCAGACATTTACATTTAGCAGCATTTTTTTCCAGAGCAACTTACAACTGAGAAGGAATTAAACAAGTAAGGAGGGGAAAAGTTTTGGTTTTTTTTAGAGAGAGAGAGAGCGAGAGTGAGAGAGAGTGTTTCTACGGGTGGTTTGTCAAGCCCACTCACCTATGTGAAGCACACTACATAAATGCATTTTGTTTTTGCAATTTTTTTTTATATGGAGAGATTTTAAAAATGTGCCTGGTGCAAATGTGCAAAAAATGGTGCAAGTGTTGGTTAATGTGTCAGAGAGATGTTTTCTACAGGTGGTTTGTTAAGCCCACTCATCTGTGTGAGGCACACTCAGAATTAATAATATTTTGGGGTTGCAGGGGTAGGGTTATTTTTTAATAAAATGGTGGTAATAAAATAGAGTGGTGAGCTTATTTAATAAAATAAAAATTGTATAAATATAGAGTAATTCTTAATGGAGCTAGTAAGCACTAAACGTGACTTCAAGAGTTCACACTTAGATATCGCTTAATATTAATAGCAGATTTGGAATGCTGTCCCGGGAGAGAACCCTGAGCTTGGAGATAATTGAGCCCAGGGCTCCCGCCTGGTCAATGAGCATGTAAGAGGGTATGAGACCAGGTAGTTCTCGAGAGCTCCCCCTGGTAAAGGATGAAAAGGGGGAGATGGAGTGGATAGGGGGGATTCTTAAAAAAAACTAAGATAAAGGAGTAATACTAGACAGGCTATTTATAGTGATTTTGGAATAATCCGATTGGTTTACTAATGATTACAGATGAGAGACCATTTATGATCAATGATCTCCAAATTAGTTTGTGAAACTTCATTTAGGAAAGAGCGGTAGGTGATTTTCTGTTTTTTATTTTTTTATTTAATTGAATAACAGACTGCAGCAGGTTTGTTCAATATACTGGTATACATGATATTCTCCAAACATAACCATATATACACACAGACAATTTGCATGTTTTTTGTATGTATTTATCTGTTTGTATGCATTTGGCTGTATACTATCTTTGCCTTTTCCCATTTATCCACATGTCTGCTCTTCTCTTTCTCACAGACATTGACATTTTTGAATATTTTATGAGACATGCAGCAAGTATGTTCCCTGTGTCCTAATGTTTATTTATTTTGTCATTCAAAACATGCTTGTCGGCAACTGAGGACACTTTTCATGTGTAGAAAATACAGTTTAAGAAACACTAGCATGGGGAATAGTGATCCAAATGTTATTTTATACATTATAAGATAAGTTGACATTATGCGGTAATTGTTTTGGTCATGTCTGATTGCAGGTGATGTACTTCAGCTCTCTGTTCCCTTACGTGGTGCTTATTTGTTTCCTGGCTCGTGCTTTCCTGCTTAAGGGTTCTGTGGACGGCATCATCCACATGTTTACCCCCAAGGTAAGACACAATGCAGAGCAGATGACATGCTACCACAATGATTAGACCAATTTACCTGACATGCTCTGCTTCATACATCAGCGATTAATCCAATTCATTCAAAATGATCATAATCACCCATTACTAATTCCCATGTGTATTCCTCGTCTCGGTCCAGTGGAGACTAGTAGATGTATCTATGGAAACAATATCCCAGCCAGATATCCCAGCATGCATTTGTGACGTGATTCAGTAGAAGTGAATTAACTCTTTTCTTAGCATAGCCTGAACGCAGTTGACTGTCTTGTTGTGCCAGTTATTTTTTACATAATAAACATGCAACATACAGAAACAAGATGTGGTCACGTTTCTCAGTGCTAGGGGCTGTCAATGTACCCCTTGTTGTGTTACTACAGAGTCTTATCAGTGGGTGGTTTGTGCAACGCATAATTAAATGATAGTATGTAGCCTCTGCTTTTGAAAAGTAGCGCTACCGCATCATGCATAATGCTAATTGCAGAGCCATTACAAGTGTTGCATTGTTAAATAGAAAAAAACAAAACAGTTTGTTAATTCAATGATTTATAACCATAGTCAGATTATAAGAATGTGTTTAAGATTTTGAGCTCTCAATATAGTTTTGTATGTTCCAAACCTGTTTGTATTTCTCTGTAGAACACAAAAAAAAAATATATATATATATATATTCAGGGGTAATTAATTTGCTCATTGCCTAAGGGATTCTTAAAAATATACAAAAAGGTGTTTTGGACTGATGAGTTTTGTATATATTCGGTAATTTGCTTAAAACTTGTAAAAGTGTAGGCATTTCTTTCTTCTTCAGAACATAAAAGGTTATTTTATATCTCAAAATGTCTTTTTGCATTCCAAAAAGTCTCGGTGTGTGTCAACGATGTAAAACGTCCATATCTGCTTGTTAAAGGTGCAGTAGGTGATCTGCCACAATGCTAGCCTGTTAGCATAAATTTCTGAAACACAGTCCCTCCCCTGCCATTCAAAGCGACACTTTAAAGATGACAGCAGAACCCTCACATGCATTAAGCTAAAGCTTGGCCGGCGGCGTGCAGGAATTACACTCATTACAAAGCCATACATGCATGCTATTTCTGACCGAATATTCAGAGTAGCGGTAAACAATATCGGGAACGCGTCACAGGTCGTCATTGTTCAAAAATGAACCAACGTGAATATAAAACCAACTTCAGCTCAGTAAAGCAGGCTAGGCGGAATAGCGCTTTTTATGATGTTTTGGTGTTAAACTAAACAAAATCTACATTATTGATGCTGTAAAACTGAAAATACATGTAGTCACATCAATCTATCGGCGGAAGATTTCAGTGGCTGAACAACACTTCTGTGCAGATATAACCCATTTGTAACAACAACATCTACATCAGCTTTGCGTGACTAAAATAGTTTCAAAACACAACATTACCTGTCTAAAAGAAATCATCAGCAATTGTGTCATCTTCCTCCAGAGTGAAAAGTTAACTCCAATATTGATTCAGGATGTTTTTACCTCTCTCTCTCTCTCTCTCTCTCTC